>JAUIMM010000027.1:1305000-1675470 GCA_031769625.1 Taudactylus pleione
AACCATTTGGAAACAAATACTGTAAACTGTATAAATCTTGAACAGAGCCTCCATAACAACAAAAACAAACACAGACAGAGGGAGAAAAAGAAAGAGAGAGAGGGGGAGAGGGAGAGAGAGAAAGACAGAGGGAGAGAGAAAGAGAAAGAGAGAGAGAAAAAGAGAGAGAGAGGGGGGAGTTGGAGGGAGAGAAAGAAAGAGGGAGAGAAAGAAAGAGAGAGAGGAGGGAGAGGGAGTGAGAGAAAGACAGATGGAGAGAGAAAGAGAGAGAAATAGAGAGAAAAAGAGGGAAAAAGAGAGAGAGAGAGAGAAAGAGAGAGAGAGGGGGAGAGGGAGAGAGAGAGAGGGGGAGGGAGAGAGAGGGGGAGAGGGAGAGAAAGAAAGAGAAAGAGAGAGGGTGAGAGGGAGGGAGAGAAATACAGAGAGGGAGAGAGAAAGAGAGAGAGAAAAAGAGAGAAAGAGGGGGAGAGGGAGGGAGAGAAAGAAAGAGAGAGAGAGAGGGTGAGAGGGAGGGAGAGAAAGACAGAGAGTGAGAGAGAAAGAGAAAGAGAGAGAGAGTTAAAGAGAGAGAGAGGGGGGGAGGGAGGGAGAGAAAGACAGAGAGGGAGAGAGAAAAAGAGAGAAAGAGAGAGAGAGAGAAAAAGAGAGAGAGAGAAAAAGAGAAAGAGAGAAAAAGAGAGAGAAAAAGAGAGACAAAGGGAGAGGTACTGTACTTACGCGTATAGAGGCCAGGGAGCTGTGCCTCCGGTTGCTCCTGTTTGAATTTTTTTACTGTGTGTTTAAGAAAAAACGATTATTCGGTAGAAAAAAATAACACCTCCATAACACCAATACAAACACACAAAAAACGAGAGTGATACAGTAGAAGACAATTTACAGTACTGTATACTGTAGTAGTGTAAGGTACAGTACTTACGTGGGCAAAAGCCTAAATTTGTGTCAGTGGGGGGCTGGCGCCGGGGCTTTCCTTGTTGCAGAACTGTGGGGGGAAAATAACAGAATGTTCCTGTTACACAAGTACAGTAGAGAAAGAATTACAGTAGGACCTGATTCAAATCCGTGCGCAACCGGGTCGATTGTCCGGCAGTGCGCACGTGAGCCCCGGAGCAAGTGAGATGGGTCTTTGTAGTGCGGGAGGGAGAGAGAGACACTGTGAAAGTAAAAAAAGGAGTGCGATACAGTAGAAGACAATGTAAAGTAGTGTACGGTACAGTACTTACACAAAATGGATTGCCTCCTTTTCCATTCGTCTATGGGCAGGTGCCCTTCTGTGCCGTGCACTGTGGGAAAAAAAAAATTGGCATTTTGCATGAAAACAATATGGAAAAATGTCAATGTACTCTATGCACACTTGCTGATGCTGGCAGCGAAGAAAGACAAGAGGGTGGGAGGGTTAACAATATCCATAGATTGAACTGCATGTACAGCTCACTGCGGATATCATTGATGCCTTGGGGAAGTGCGCACATGCATCCTTGGTGATTTACTGCATACAGTACACACTAGATGATATGAACAACACTGTATAATGTACTGTACTGTATCATTGAACAATATTGTTAGCGTTCATCCAAATCGTCTAGCATGTATGCACCTAAAGACAGATCACCGAAACATACTGTACAGTACTGGATAATAAGAAAAACACAAGGACAGAAAGAATTAGCGTGTATTGAGAAGAGGTTGGAGATGCATGGAGAGAGAAAGAGACAGTAAGTGTACAGTGGTAGAACAATGTAATGTACACTACTGTACTTACAGATCAGGGCAGGGCTGCTGCACTCTTCTACAACATAGCAGTCATCTGTGTGTCAAAAAAAACAACAAATGTTGACAAGTCAAAAAATTTATGAAAACACACGAGAGAGAGAAAAAAGAGAGAAAAAAGAGAGAAACAGACAGAGAAAGAAAAAGAGAGAGAGAGAACAATGTACTGTAGTGTACTGTACTGTACTTACGCATACTCTCGCTGGGGCTGGCTGGGGGTATGGTCTCTGGAACTGTGGGGAAAAAAAAACATGTTATTTTCCCTGAAAACACACGAGAGAGTGAGAGAAAGAGAGAGGGAGAAAGGGAGAGAGGGAGAAAGGGAGAGAGAGAGAAACAAAGGGAGAGAGAGAGAGAGAAAGAAAGAGAGGGAGAGAGAGAGAGGGAGTGTGAGAGGGAGGGAGGGAGAGAGAGAGAAAGGGAGACAAAGGGAGAGAGAGAACAATGTACTGTAGTGTACAGTACTGTACTTACGCAGACTCTCGCTGGGGCCTACTGGGTGTACGGTCTCTGGAACTGTGGGAAAAAAACATGTAAAGAGAGAGAAAGATAGAGAGAAAAAGAGAGAGAGAAAAAGAGAGACAAAGGGAGAGAGAGAAAGAGAGAGAGAAAAGGAGAGAGACAGAGAGAAAGAGAGAGAGAGAGAGAGAGAGAGAGAGGAAAAGAGAGAGAGAGAGAAAGAGAGAGAGGGAGAGAGAGAGAGAGAAAGGGAGAGAGAGGGAGAGAAAGAAAGAGAGAGAAACTAAAAGAGAGAGGGAGAGAGAAAGAGAGAGAAAAAGAGAGAGAAAGGGAGACAAAGGGAGAGAGAGAGAGAGAAAAAGAGAGAGAGATAAAAAGAGAGAGAGAGAGGGAGAGGGAGGGACAGAGAGAGGGGGAGAGGGAGGGACAGAGAGAGGAAGAGAAAGACAGAGAAAGAGAGGGAGGGAGAAAGAGGGGGAGGGAGAGAGAGGGAGAGAGGGAGGGAGGGAGAGAGAAAGGGAGACAAAGGGAGAGAGAGAGAACAATGTACTGTAGTGTACAGTACTGTACTTACACAGACTCTTGCTGGGGCCTACTGGGTGTACGGTCTCTGGAACTGTGGGGAAAAAAACATGTAAAGAGAGAGAAAGATAGAGAGAAAAAGAGAGACAAAGGGAGAGAGAGAAAGAGAGAGAGAGAAAATGAGAGAGACAGAGAGAAAGAGAGAGAGAGAAAAGGGAGGGAGAGAGAGAAAGAGAGAGAGAGGGAGAGAGAGAAAGGAAGAGAGAGGGAGAGAAAGAAAGAAAGAGAGAGAAACAAAAAGAGAGAGGGAGAGAGAAAGAGAGAGAGAAAAAGAGAGAGAAAGGCAGACAAAGGGAGAGAGAGAGAAAAAGAGAGAGAGAGATAAAAAGAGAGAGAGAGAGGGAGAGGGAGGGACAGAGAGAGAGGGAGGGACAGAGAGAGGGGGAGAGGGAGGGACAGAGAGAGGTAGAGAAAGACAGAGAAAGAGAGGGAGGGAGAAAGAGAGGGAGAGAGAGGGAGGGAGAGAGAAAGGGAGACAAAGGGAGAGAAAGAAAAAGAGAGAGAGAACAATGTACTGTACTGTACAGTACTGTACTTATGCAGACTCTCGCTGGGGCCTACTGGGTGTACGGTCTCTGGAACTGTGGGAAAAAAACATGTAAAGAGAGAGAAAGATAGAGAGAAAAAGAGAGAGAGAAAAAGAGAGACAAAGGGAGAGAGAGAAAGAGAGAGAGAAAAGGAGAGAGACAGAGAGAAAGAGAGAGAGAGAGAGAGAGAGAGAGAGGAAAAGAGAGAGAAAGAGAGAGAGAGAGAAAGGGAGAGAGAGGGAGAGAAAGAAAGAGAGAGAAACAAAAAGAGAGGGAGAGAAAAAGAGAGAGAAAAAGAGAGAGAAAGGGAGACAAAGGGAGAGAGAGAGAGAAAAAGAGAGAGAGATAAAAAGAGAGAGAGAGAGGGAGAGGGAGGGACAGAGAGAGGGGGAGAGGGAGGGACAGAGAGAAGAAGAGAAAGACAGAGAAAGAGAGGGAGGGAGAAAGAGGGGGAGGGAAAGAGAGGGAGAGAGGGAGGGAGGGAGAGAGAAAGGGAGACAAAGGGAGAGAGAGAGAACAATGTACTGTAGTGTACAGTACTGTACTTACACAGACTCTTGCTGGGGCCTACTGGGTGTACGGTCTCTGGAACTGTGGGGAAAAAAACATGTAAAGAGAGAGAAAGATAGAGAGAAAAAAAGAGACAAAGGGAGAGAGAGAAAGAGAGAGAGAAAATGAGAGAGACAGAGAGAAAGAGAGAGAGAGAAAAGGGAGGGAGAGAGAGAAAGAGAGAGAGATGGAGAGAGAGAAAGGAAGAGAGAGGGAGAGAAAGAAAGAGAGAGAAACAAAAAGAGAGAGGGAGAGAGAAAGAGAGAGAGAAAAAGAGAGAGAAAGGCAGACAAAGGGAGAGAGAGAGAGAAAAAGAGAGAGAGATAAAAAGAGAGAGAGAGAGGGAGAGGGAGGGACAGAGAGAGGGGGAGAGGGAGGGACAGAGAGAGGAAGAGAAAGACAGAGAAAGAGAGGGAGGGAGAAAGAGGGGGAGGGAGAGAGAGGGAGAGAGGGAGGGAGGGAGAGAGAAAGGGAGACAAAGGGAGAGAGAGAGAACAATGTACTGTAGTGTACAGTACTGTACTTACACAGACTCTTGCTGGGGCCTACTGGGTGTACGGTCTCTGGAACTGTGGGGAAAAAAACATGTAAAGAGAGAGAAAGATAGAGAGAAAAAGAGAGACAAAGGGAGAGAGAGAAAGAGAGAGAGAAAATGAGAGAGACAGAGAGAAAGAGAGAGAGAGAAAAGGGAGGGAGAGAGAGAAAGAGAGAGAGATGGAGAGAGAGAAAGGAAGAGAGAGGGAGAGAAAGAAAGAGAGAGAAACAAAAAGAGAGAGGGAGAGAGAAAGAGAGAGAGAAAAAGAGAGAGAAAGGCAGACAAAGGGAGAGAGAGAGAAAAAGAGAGAGAGAGATAAAAAGAGAGAGAGAGAGAGGGAGAGGGAGGGACAGAGAGAGAGGGAGGGACAGAGAGAGGGGGAGAGGGAGGGACAGACAGAGGTAGAGAAAGACAGAGAAAGAGAGGGAGGGAGAAAGAGAGGGAGAGAGAGGGAGGGAGAGAGAAAGGGAGACAAAGGGAGAGAAAGAAAAAGAGAGAGAGAACAAAGTACTGTACTGTACAGTACTGTACTTATGCAGACTCTCGCTGGGGCCTACTAGAGAGAGAAAGAGAGAGAGATACAGTACTGTAGAAAAAAATGTGGTGTAGTGTACTTACGCGGCCAGATGAGGCCACTGGGGCCAGGAATGTAGGCTTCCGTTGGTGATACTGTTGAAAAAAAATAATGTTACTATTACACGAGTACAGAAAAGAGAGACACTAAGAAAGAGAGAGAGAGATAAAGAGAGAGAGAGAGAAAGAGATACCGTAGGTCGAGAGAGACTGACAAGGAAAGAAAAGGAGAGATATAAAGTGCTGTAGAAAACAATTTGGTGTACTGTACTTACGCGGCATGGGGCTTATACAGGTACCTGCAGCCTCCTCATCAATGACGAGTCTGTCTGTGTGTACAGTATAAGAAAAAAAATATTATACAAAAAATAAAAAAGGCAGTAGCATGACACTATTGTGTCCATACTGTAACTGTTTTAATCATTACCACTGTCATTTGAGGAGGAGGCTGCAGAAGGTGGTGGTGGTGGTGGAGGTAGGACTGTGGAAAAAGAACACTGTACTGTCAGTTTCCCTCAAAACCATTTTGAAACAAATAAACTGTATAAATCTTGACCAGATACTCCATAACACCAAAAACAAACACACAAATGAGAGAGAGAGAGAGAGAGAGAGAGAGAACAGTGTACAGTAGTGTGTACTGTACTTACTCCTACAATTCAACCAACTGGGCCCGGCTGCTGGCGGCGGTGGTGGTGGTGATGGCGATGGCGGTGGTAGTGGCGCTGCTGGGGCAGGGGGGCTTCTCGCCCTGTGGGGAAAAATACATGTCGTCATTAAGGAGAATTTGAAAACAAGAGTTCAGACCTCTATTCCAAATTGGAGAGGAATTACGGTACAGTACTGTAGATGGCCTTAGGGAATTAGCTATTGATTAAAATACAAACCAATACAGTATACTGTAGTACAAAAACTACTGTAGTCTGTGAAGCTGGCATTGGGCCCAACTTAAAACAGTTTGGTACTGTACTGTATATAAAAAAAGATACAGTACAGTAAAGTACTGTATGACCAAGTGGTGCAACATCACACAGAGGCTCTGTGGGTGGCACTGTCGCCACCCCACGAGCTGTACAAGATGGCACAAAAGATGGCGAGAGTGATGTGGGCCCCATTGCAGGCAAAGGAGACCTGGCAGTGCCTTTCCAGCTTCAACGAAGCATTCGATGTGAGATGTGAGAAGTGATAAGATACCAGCCAATCAGCTCCCAAATTTCATTTTTCAAACACAGCCTGTGAGATTACACTTGGGAGCTGATTGGAGACCCCTGAATCTGTCCGTGACTTACAGTAATAATGTCAGACTTAAAGGGGGCAGGCCCAGCACAGATAGTGTGTACAGTACTGTACTTTACTGTAGGTTAACATAGATTTGGTCGACAGGCATTGGAATGGTGGATCAATCAACTTGCCTTTTGTTACTGTAGGTTTATTAAACAAACAAGCCATGTCGCCCAATAGTGTGTCACCCTTCAGTCCATGTACAGTACAGTACTGTAGATTTAATCAGCCTGTCAATCAAATGTCTGCCAGTCATGTCAGTGTGTGGTAACAACTGTCAGTCATCGTCAGATACTGTAGTATCCAACACCCTGCAGTGCAGTGTACAGTAATGTAGAGTACTGTATGTCAGAGTCGTGCATTGTACTGTATTTGTTATTGTACAGTATACTGTAATTCATGTGATTATATAGCAATACTGTACTTACTGCACCTTATACGCTCTAGGCGAGGCCTGTCCCTCCTCAACAGGTCCGACCACCTGTGCTGCAGTGACCTCACGTTGCGGCGCAGGCCGTATAGCCTATATATTTCTGTGCTCATGCTTCGATAAGCGAGCTCTTTGTCTTGGTTTGTGGCGAAGGCTACGTCCTGCCACTTCACCAAGACAAAGAGCTCGCCGGCCGAAAATCTTCTCGCCCTACTCACAGCCATTTTCAATAGCCAGTGACGCACGTCGTACATCGCATGACGCATAACGTATGGCGCATGGTGCACGACGACACTAATTCACTCGTTACGGCAGGCGTCTGTGGTGCACTGTAATGTAGTCTTATCCGTAGTGGCAAAGTAGTGTGGGCATCACGGGATTGAAAAGTTTCTGAAGTCATGAAATCACTATTGTGTAACATTCAGGTTGGAAGAGCATCACCATTGTCACAAGTTAGATGGAAATACTGACTGCAGTAATACAGCCAAATGTGCATGCTCAGTGATGATCTTCCATACACCATGGCATAGCGCTACATGGCGTATGGCTTGGTGCCACAGATCCCATTGTACCCCCTCCATTTCTAATCCATGGCAGATGGCAGACAGCTACCATAGCGCCAACCGTGTAATACAGAGAGCTCTCTCTCATACAGATCCCACTACTACTACCGTACTTACTGGACATGAGAAATCACTATCACGCTATTTTGCGCTTCGAACGCACAGTCAGCTTTGAACACAGAGAGCTCTCTCACAGACAGAAACCACTCTCAGACACAGTCCAAGAGACGTCGCTATAGTGTGTAAGGCTGAGACCACATCTACATTGTCGCATGTTTGAGTTTTGCGCTTTAGGTGCACAGTTTGAAATACAGAGCCCTCTCACTCATTCTATACAGTCCATTCACTACCAGTTTCTGCAGTTATGAAATCACTATTGTGTGGTGCAAAATTCAATGGCACCATCAGTTATTAATATACAGTACAGACACATTCATAGCGGCACACTAGTTGTCCTAGCAGATGGGGGATGGTGTCCTTGGCAATGGTCACTATTCATAGCATTTTTCAGGACACTAGGGCAGAGCTGACTGCTTACACTAAATGGATTAACAAAACATCCTTTATTATGGTAATGAGAGGCTCTTGCTTGATTTGGGGGAAGGGACCTGATGCCCTGTGTATGACTCTCGGCCCACTGGGCATGCACCAGAAATCCCATAGCAACCCTCCTACTGGGCATGCGCCCGCCAGAGATGGAAATTCAACAGCATACTGACTGCAGTAATACAGCCAAATGCGCATGCTCAGTGATGATCTTCCATACGCCATGGCATAGTGCTACATGGCGAATGGCTTGGTGCCACAGATCCCATTGTACCCCCTCCATTTCTAATCCATGGCAGATGGCTGACAGCCACCATAGCACCAACCGTGTAATAGAGAGAGCTCTCTCTCATACAGATCCCACTACTACTACCGTACTTACTGGACATGAGATATCACTATAACGCTATTTTGTGCTTCAAACGCACAGTCAGCTATGAACACAGAGAGCTCTCTCACAGACATAAACCACTCTCAGACACAGTCCAAGAGACTTCGCTATAGTGTGTAAGGCTGAGACCGCATCTACGTTGTTGCATGTTTGCGTTTTGCACTTTAGGTGCACAGTTTGAAATACAGAGCCCTCTCTTGGCACTATAGATCCCATTGTAACCCCTCCACTGGGCATGCGCATAAAATCCCATTGCAACCCCTCGAAGCAGACAGCCACCACAGCACAGACATTGTGTGTTTAAATAGTGCAAAACTTTCGTCAATCAGTTTGTAATGTCTTACTTTTAAGCAGCCTTTTAAACAACAACACTACAGCATTACAGTACAACACTACTAAAGTAGTTTCACTATAGTGTCCAGAGCAGACAGTGCCAATAAAAAAATATACAGTATACGGTACGGTATATTCTTTTCCAGGGATCGAACCCGGGACCATAATTCTTCCAAAGTGATCACCTAACCACTAGCCCACACGACAGCTACAGTGAATCGCACAGAGCGGCCTCATCCTTGTGCACTCCTCCTGCTGCTGTTTTTAATTTAAAAAAAAATTGTCATACCTTCTCAGTGAAAGCTGTGCATGCATCTCATTAATCTACAGTATCGGTTATACCATGATAACAACTCGGGCAACTTCTCTACTGTTCAGTTACTGCACCGTATGTACAATACTGTATGTGCAGTGATTTGCATCCTGTTATAAGATCTTACTGTGCGGTACATTATGTGACATTAAAAATATTGGTTGTGCGAACATGCAAATGCTGTGAATGTGATATCCATCCAATTTACTGTAAGTTTAACAGTATGGCATTCAGTACAAGGCATTCAGTACAAATTACAACAGTGGAGCACTTGCCACCCAGCAGTTAAGCACTGTATTACATGCAATTACAACACTGGAGCACTTGCCACCCAGTGGTTAAGCACTGTATTACATGCCATAGTATATCCTTCGTTGAAGAATACCACAGTATGCCACAAGTCCATGGCGCGACTCAGAGGCCTGCACGCCACGCCACAAGTCCATGGCGCGACTCACGCCACACCATGAGCAACAAAATAGCTGGGCAAATCTGTAAATAACATTTTCTGAAGTTGAAAGATAAAATAAAAGATATGCAATGTTTTCACATCCAGCCTCCATGCTGGCAGCACCATGCGTAAATGTGTCACTTTATTCAACATACTGGCATCTGTTACGGTTATTGCTGTCTCTGCAAGATACAAATTTAAAGTTATGTTTTAATGAAACATAAGTGAAACAGTGAGGAACATAAATAGAAAAGAACCTTTCCATTTCCAATCTTCCAAAAGCAGGACATATTGATTGTTAACCGAGTGAAACACTGACAGTTATATATCGATCTATAATAAAGTCTCTTTGTTTTAACACAATACAAATACAAAGTGAGACTCTTTGTTCTGTTACAAGTGGATCAATTATCACATTCATTTATAGTTCTGTATTTTGTGTTTATTTATACGCTAAAGCATTTTTATTTGGAAAATTTGTCTGTCATTTAAAATCCCGACAATGCCAAATAAAGAACCATTCCGCTATGTAAATCTGCTGTGAATGAATTTATTTATGGTGGGGCTTATTTATAATGAATAGCTTGGCAGCTTTCTTCCAGATGTAGGGATATTGCGGTTTTGGTTAAACAGCCGACATTCTTGTCCTGGGTCCTCTAATGCATGGCACTGTAGTAATGTAGATAAAATAAATCCTATTTTCAGTTCAGACTCTTGTTATGGCTGTTTCCCTCAAGCCTCCTGGCTGTTCAGTGTTTGCTTTAGAAATGTACATCACACTGGAATCCATAGAGAACCATTATTTGTCTGACAGGATATTTATATATATATAAAAAACCCAACAAAAAATACTGCATTAGTTGCTGCTGGGAGTCAATATGTTTCCCTCATAGAGATGAGCAATGAGCAGCTGGACATATTTAACTACAATGCTTCCATTTAAAATGCAGTCAATTTTCTATTGCTTAAAGAGATTATTTAATCGAAATGTATGCCAAGTGCATGTTGGGAGTGAATGTGGCTTACCAATATTTTTGTTTTGCTGTGCACAAATGGTTTGATTTTAAGATAAGAAGAGAGCTATGCTTGTTTTTGTAAAATCATTTAATTGTGATGAAATAGATCCTGGGACTGAACTTTAGAGATTGCATGTAGTCAGCATGATTAAAAACAGCCCCATTAAACTCTTGTGACCCCCATCATTTATATCACTGTGGATCACAAACGGCTTTAACCAGACTACTGTCTGTCCTAAGCAGCAAGGAGTTACACCACTAATCGGCTAAACAGAAAATATGCTGATACAACTTCTTCAAGATGGAATTCAGATAAAGGAACTCAGGGAAAGTAATATCTGCAAAATAAGTACATGGAGATGCTATCTGCTAAACCTCCTCCTCTAGATTTATTCCTCAGCAGAGAACAGCCATAGCAGTAGCTGATAGTGAACTGGTTAAAAAAAGTCTTAGACTTCTATAGAACTTAAAAGAAGCCATTTGTACGTTCCAAAATACCGTGTTTACGTATTTCTTTATAGCCTATTCCATTTGTAGTTTTCAGCTCATACATTTTTTTATCCTTTTCAGCACATCAGACACCATTTTATATGTATGCATTTACTTTCATCTCTACGGACAGATTTATGATGGAATCATCTTGTTCTGTTTAGTAAATCTAAGCAGTAATATCACATCCATCCAGTTACCGGTTCAATAACAGAAGCAGCTTTTTGCAGATATAAAATATTTATTATTTTTATTATGAATTTTTTTTACAAGCATATGACCAGAATTACAGGTGGAGGGGAATTCAGAAGTGTGGAAAACAACATAAAGGCCTTTATTTGTTCCATGTTTACATGAGCCAAATCCTGTCATCTGTTCTGAGCACAAAGCACTGCATGCTTAGTGAATGTGTACAGTTATCCAAAGACAATTCTATTGACATCAATGAACCAAACTATTAATGTTCCAAGGCTGCAACTCCTTATTTTTATGCTGAATTATAAATGGCTCACAAAGCTGAAATAGCATTCACAGAGAATGAGCCTGCCGGTCGTAGATCAGTAAGAAAGTGCACAAAATGATTAGCGAAACAAAGGAACAAAAACAAGCAGGAAAACAAACGCAATGTGACTAAATGGATGCTTCTTTACATACAAAACATTGGTAAGAACAGGTCATTGAGATCTGCATTCAAGCAATGGAATCTTGATACTCTTCAATGCTTCCATTAAGTGTGATGTTTTAAATTTAGTTTAGAATGATGTAAGTGTAAATAAAAGCAGCATACTGTACAATGCCATCTAATATTCAAGGCCAAATAGAAAAATGATAAGATTTCTCTTATCATAATACAGTATAACAGCATTTATCCTGGATAGTCCAATCCTTTCATACTTGTACTTCATTTCCCATTGAGGTACACCTTTACAGTATGTGTTATTCAATTCTATAAATGTGTTTACTTACTATAACTTTGCAAACAAATACGTATTAAGAGCACACGTTTATAAAAGGAATATAACATTTTCTGATAATGGCTGGTTACCTGGTTTATTTTGGCTACGGATTTTGAGGAAAATGTGTATTATATGGGATATTGCACACTATACTGTACATTAAATGGATATTACAAACTTTAGTGGTTTGAAATGTGCAGTGCAAATAGCGTTTGGAATGGGTCAGGTCTATCCTGGTGACACAACATTGTACATTGAGGGGGCCATAATAAAAAACAAATAACATATAATAGTATAAACAGTTAAATTTAAGATTTCCAACTGCACTTACAGGACTAATGAACTACTCATGAATATTAATCTTTATTTCAGCATTGCATATGAGGACTTGGGAAGAAATGGCACATGTTCTGAAGGAGGCACACATGTTCATCCTCTATGTCCAGCAGCAAGCGGCATGCCAAATAACACCACATACACAGCTAATCCAAGCTGGTGGTTAATCACAAGAATGCCTATGCAGCACAAGATCGAATTCCAGAATAGAAAGGAGGTTCATTAAAGATAATTGCTATCCAAACTGGTCCGAACTTGCGCTAATGAGGCGATAAGAACCGAGTAAATCCGAACCCGCACATCTCTAACTTCTAGCCACATCACACCACTGTTGGGGAAGCAGTTAGGAAGCCGATGGACTGAATTCCGACCGTCGGCTTCCCGACTGTCTAATGACAGCCGTCGAAATCCCGACGCCTGTCATTTTACCTACACCGGGAGCCCGACACATGGCTTACCGATCGAAGGTGAACCGGGTGCTGGACGCAGACAGCCGCAGGGGAGGGTTAGGTTTAGGGTTCCCGGGGGGGACTTGGGTTAGGCATTCCCCTCAGGAGTTTAGGGTTAGGCTAGGGGAAGGGGGGCTTAGGGTTAAGCATCCCTGGGGGAAGGTTAGGGTTAGTCACCCCCCCTGGGGACTTAGGTTTAAGCGGCGGGGAAGGGGGGGTTATGTTTAGGCACCTTGAGGGGGGATTAGGGTTAGGCACTTAGGGGGGAGGTTAGGGTTAGGTACCCCTAAGGGAGGGTTAGAATTATGGGGGGAATTAGGTTAGTTATACTTACCCTAAGATCTATTGGGATTTCTTCCTATGTCGGGCAGCCACTGTTGGGATTAGAACCGTCAGCCATGCGGCCGGCGGGAAATCATAGTGAATCCCACTGTTGACCTCACAAAAATACTAGTTGTCAATGGCTTTAATATTGGTCACTGATATTAAACAAACACAAACTAATAATAGGGTTGCCGAGGCATTTGCCAAGGGGCCTCCAAAATGGGGGGGTTCCCCACATATAGCTACATCATTGGGGAGTGAGGGCACTCTTTACACATTATACATTTAATAGAATTGCCAGGATATAACATTGACAATTTTATTGCTAGGGGTCCCCACAAGTTAGTAGACCCTGGGCCCCCACAAACCTTAATAAACCACTGCACAAAAACCTTCTCCACCAGCAGCTATCCAACTCATTACTTTATGTATGAACTCGCACACATGGTAGATTGTAAGGTATCTTTACCTTGTGCTTCATATCATTGTATGTTATTCATTTATCTCATGGTTGCCTTAATTTACTGCACAAAAAAGTATGTTGGCACTTAATAAATAAATGATAATTATCATAATTATGTAAATGAATACGGTTTGCGATTTTAAAAATGATTGGGGAATATCATGCTTATTTGGGATATTAGGGGTTTATTTATTATCCTACGATCAGGCAAAAGCCTGGTGTAAACAGTAACTTTCTCTAAAGAAAGGCTATCACAGGAATTCATCAATTTCAGAGATTTCTCCAGCCTTAAATGATTTACCAGTGCTTACTACAGTCACCATAGACATATAATGGTAGACTAGGGCAATTTATAAAATCTTTGCTTTTCATGAGCAAAATGAGGCCATCTCATGATTGCGCCAGCTGAGGCAAGCACTCAGCTCTCCCCTTGTTTTTGAATGATTCATGCATCATAGTCCCTCAGGAACTACAATACAGTGTCTCCTGTACATGACTTCTGTTGAGGCTTCCTGCGCTTTATGAAGGAAACAGTACAGACGAAAGTGGAGGTGAAGTGCGGGAAGGGATGGGAACGCACAGGCGCTCACTAAGCAGAACAGGAAAACCTGCTACCTTTTTGCACAAATTGTGGTGTGAATAAAAACAACATTTATAAATGACCTCCATGTTTGTTAGTATTAGAAAAAGTTTCTGTAGAGGTTGAGGTAATGTTTGTTTGCCTTTAGTTGACCAGGTTGTAACTATTTTTACTGTAAAAATGGATACTATAAATTACTACTTCAGTTTCTGTTTCTACTTCTTAAGGCACACATCCACTAAGCGATTTTATTGAGCGATTGAACGATAATGATATCGTTATCGTTCATAAATTGTTTGCAAATCGTTTGCAAAAATGTCTTAAACGACCAGCGATGCGCGCTCCCGCTGCTCGTTTAGACATCTATCATCGTTTAAACAAGCTGTACAACCTGACGATATCGTCAGGTTCAGCTTGTTTCCAGATGATTGATTGTGCCTACACTGAACGAACTGCTCGTTCAGTGTAGGCACATCACAGACTGACATTGTAATCGTGTAGTTGTTTGCATATCTTCTAGTGTATGTGTGCTTTTAGTGTTGGAAGGACATGATGTGAGCTATTGTGTCACAATTACATCCAGAGTTATTTGACCTAAGTGACTTATTCCAAGTCAATTTACAAATACTGTTGGAGAATCTTTTGTAAGATCACATCCCTCAAATAACATAATATCGATTCCTACCTATTTATACCTTCTAAAATTGTCACTATTTAGCGTTATGAGTCGCACAAGAAATAAATGCTTTCAGACTTTGAGTGTGGTTCCAAAGCACAACAAGTTATTATTCAATATAAAAACTGATGGTTACATGCTGTGATCTAAATACAAGTAGCGCAAATAAATTATACAGACACAAGGTACAGTCGTTACATACGCACGCGCTCTGGACCCAGATCCCGGCATCAAAGTAGAAACCTCTGTTAACAGCAAAGCAAGCAGACTGCCATCCAGGTTTAGAGAGCCCACATATATACTCTAGCAGAGATAGGCAATACAATAGAACAGTTTGGCATAATTTCATTGGTTCTTCTTTTTGGTTCTTCTGTTACAGTACAGTTCATAGGTCAATTCGTATGGACACAATCCAGCCTCCAACAGCTCTTTGTGTCCTGTTTCCCGCTGCATAATAAATCTAAGCTGGCTACATTACAGAGTACATTTTAATGTTTAACTCTATTTAGTCCATAGTTTGCAGACACATGTTGCGATCTTCTCACCGATGATACCGGAAATCTGCAAAGATTACAGTACAACACCAAACATGGTCTGCTTACCATGTACTAAACCTTAGATATCAATTTACATTTATTTCACAACATTAATAATACTGAATAAACCTTGAATATTACACTTTAATGCTAGGGAACCTTTTTATGTAAGTGTGCAGTGTGTAAGTATTGGGGAATTGAGAAAAGATGCTAGTTAGCATTGTGCGACTATGTGCTTGTGAAGTACACCATGGTATGTGTTTTGCAGGGTTGATCATTTTATATGTTTTAGTGACTGTCTGTATTTATATGATGAGGACTTTTAACTTCTTTCCATTGCGTGGGAATCGCACAACGCTATATAATAGCATCGCCGTATGTACTTATAATGAGATTCACTAAAATGGCGCTGGGCGGCCAGTTGCAAAATGGCGTCTCATTGCCATTTGCAAAATGGCGTCGTGCAGATTTAATTTTAATAAACCGATCCTGTCTCAGCCAATTATCTGGCTTCGACCATAAATATATATTTTTCTTTGCGTAGCATAAATGTACTATATTTTTATGTAACAAAAACATAAAAATCTTGCCTCTACATTTATTTTTGAATATTTAATTTCTGAGTTTAGATTGATAAAATCAGAATTGTATTATTCCCATCAGAAGTTCCAGTTGGAGTTATACAGATAACTATGTATAACAATCACTGAAAAATTATGTCCAAAATACCAGTGTCATTTTTTATTAGTATAAATGATGTCTTCATTCCTATGTGTAAATCTTTTTCTATTAATGTATGACAGGCTATGTAGTACATTTAGACATGACTTATCAATTCTTTAATGTTTCGGTAAAGTATGTGCGGTTCTCCAATTTTATTATTTAAGTACTGATGTATCAGTACTTTTAATTAATTAATGACCAATTCCATGGGGATAACATAATAACACCACTTGCTAGCAATCTATTTTCTTTGCAAAGAAGTAAATTTATCAAGATAACAAGTGTAGTGCAGTTACTGCATGGCAAGTACTTTAATGTGCTCTGACTGGTGATACTGCTCAATATTATTCCTTTTAGTGCTGGAACTAGTCCACTAGCTATCCTGATACAGCACTACTCTAATTACAGGCCTGTATTTACAGTCACCCTACAAGCTCTACAACCTACTGTATCTAAACTCAATTGGTCTGTGACCTTGTGCTTTTATATGATCTCCAAAATCCTCGCTGGGTTCCACTATCTTATATTGCAGCAGAAGCCTTTTCCCTATAATAGTAGTTGAACAATTTGAAATATATGCACTTTTTTATCTTTTTTTCTTTTTCATGTAAATTATATATTTCAAAATGCAATGCTGCAAGGTTATACACGGCAAATAAGCGTAAAGGTACAGGAACATATATGTTGGAGATTAGAAACAGACATAGATATATATCAATTATATTGTTCAAGTCCCTAAGAGATATTGTGAACTAGACTGCATCCAGCCATTATTCAACACAGTCCCTTTCCAAGCACAGTGGGTCAACTTCAATATCAATGTTAGGCGAAAATTCCAATAAATAAAATGATCCTTGACCCTTTCTAAAAACCCCTGAAGTGGTCCAGTGACAGATTTACTGCATTCCATCTGAGAAATATAGCAGACACCGTATATTGTTAGGTGACTTGTACTGGTATTGAAGACTCTAGCCCACAGTTCTTACATGTACAGTATCACATTCTGAATATAAAGGATGAATATTTAGTAGATGATTATTATAGTTATAGTGCTATTGCTGAGCTCAGTAACCATCAACAGAGAATATTTTCTTCTATATATTTCACAATAACAAAAGCACGTACAGTATGGCCCTTATGGTAAGTGTAGGTGTATGTTATTACACATGGACGGTGATGCAGGGTTGGCCACAATAGTGTCCCAAGCCACTTGCTCAGTTTATGTTCATTTAAAATGGCACAATTGTGTATATGCAAAGTGTCTACAGTATTACATGACATGTGCAGATTGGCCCAATCAGCATATGTGCCCGGTCTATATCAGGCAGATGTCATGTACTCTTACAGCCATCTTTAGAACCATATGCTTTTCTTTTAAAATACTGTACTGTATGCTTTCACTATTAGGCATCATTGAAATGCCAAGTACATATCTAATAACTCAAAAAGTTCTTAATTACTGTATGCAGATAAATGCATAATATATGCCTAAGCATCAAAAAAACATAAATCAGCATCATTGGTGCATTCACAAACAGCCAATCACATTACAAGCAGTTTGCTAGTGTTGGCAACCGGCATCATAGTCATCTGCTATTTGCACCTGCCCTGGACTACCTGTATATAATGCGTCTTTCTCAGGCGTATATACATCAGGGTCCTGGTCTGCAAGTATGCTCCTTTCCTTTCTCATTCTGCATCTCTTGACGCAGGCTGGTATAACTCACAGAATTGCACATATCTGCATAGAAGCATATTCATGATCCCACTTTTCTGGGCATGTGCAGAGCAACTTCATGCAATAGACGCTGAGCTAAATGACATAGTACACAATTTGTATCAGGTCCTTATTCCTGATTTGGAAAATAGCAGTGCTGACATGGTGATGCCCCAGAAAGGGACACCTTATATATGCCCTGCAGCATGTGTGACATACCCCAGAAAGAGACACCTTTACTGTGCAAAAGATACTATTGGTGTTTCACGGATCCTGTTCGTGACTCCAGAAAATTATGTGACACCCCGAAATACCTTTTGATTCTTCAGTGTAGTTTTCCTCACCTTGATATTCGTTCTGGTGACCTTGTCTTTTCCCTCACTTAGCAGAGAGGCAAGATGTTCCCAGCATCCAACACATTATTTACACGCAGTGAAATAAATTATATTTTATTTGACAGGAACTATTCTACAAACTGGATCCGTGAAACACCAATAGTATGTTTTGCACAGTAACAATAAAAACACATACAATACCTAGATTACTGATTAATATTAATACAAGTTATAATTAGTATATTCAAAACCTCTTGTAATTAATCCTAAACTATAGTTAGCTAAGTTAAGTCCTGCCTGGCCAGGGCAATGTCGGTGTACTTATCAAAGTAGTATTAGTTTAGTGTTGAAACGTTGGTAGCTACAGGTACTCTTTATCATATGTTTCTTCCTAGTTAATGGTTGTAGGGACAGTATCAGCAGTTACGGTTATTATTCACCTGTTTTCTTATCCTGCAAGAATAGAGAAATCTCCTTTTGCTGGGTTTTATATAGACACAACTCAAGCTGCAGTATACTGTAAGTCATTAAACTGATGACATGAATCCCTTCCTGAAGGTCAATGCTGGCTATTATAATCCTATCAGTCGGGACCATTTAGTGTGATTCCCAACAAAAGGTCATGGAGAAGGGATTATGATATTGAAATATTATCTGTTTCCCTGAAGCTTGGGTATACTGGAGGTGACTAGCAATCTCTTCTATTCTGTAGTAGTGTAGATTATTAGGTCCCTATTGTGGTGACAAGTGCTGCTGTTCAGTGTTACTCACTGTCTCACTTATTTGGATCCAGTTCTGTAACATAACTATCCTCAGTCACCTCCCGAGTATCCTCTACAGCGAAGTCTCTGCTTACTGTCCTTCAAGTCTGTGACATGTATATTCAGTACAGAAGTGTAACTCTGCTGGGTGCTGTGATAGTCCAAAGCACAGGACATGATGACCTACATAATGTATATGAACAAATAATGCAAAGTTTGAGGTTGGCATCTCCCTTTCTATGACATTAGCTCTCTACCTCTTGTGAAAGAATACAGTAGTTCCAGATCATGGATTCAGATTTCACTCCTGGGCCTTCAGCTATACTATTAGATGTGGTGTCATTAGGAGTCGTATACAGTAGCATATATCCCATTTTTTGCATTACATAAATATATTTTTAATATGCTTACTTCTTCTTGCCCTTGAAAACTTAATTCAGTGACTGAGGTGTTAGAAAGGGTATAGTTTGCCTCAGAGAGCAGACCCCTCAGTGCTATTTCCAACCAGTGGAAACACTCAGTAGCTGTGTGAGTACTCCTGCCGAGCTGTTACTCTCTTAACAGAGTTCAGTGCAGGACAGGAAGCTGAACTCCATGGGGGAGGTGTATCAGACCTAAAGAGGACAAATGGAGGAAACAATTGCCATTGAAGATGTCAGGTACAGGTAATCTTATCAAAATGGTCCTTCGACCCAAATCTATATATCCCATGCACTATTTTATATAACAAGACTGGTTTTCCTTAGGATCAATCAGTATTTAGGGACAGGAGAGCATCGATTGGCGTGCATACACTCTGTAGATTGTGGGCTACCGGAAGTCTTACCTTTTCTAACTTTATTGATTGAAACATTATGTTGCTTTTTACACTGGCAGATGGGTTCTTCTTTCTCTCCTCTGCAGGTTCTCTTAGATACTGTACTAAGATCTCCAGATGAGCTGCTCCACTTCTTCAACAGACTTTGTTGGTTTGGAATGTCATTTTTTATGTTCTGGATTGGTGTGGGTCTAGACAGTAATTTACTAAGAATCGAATTTGGGTGATATTACAAATTGTAGCAAACTCACTGATAAATTGAAGTTTCAAATAGACCACCTCCTGAGCTGCAAGTTTGCCAGAAACATACACAGATCAGTGTGATTTGTGTATGTTTCTGCCTGTATACCTAATGTAATGGGCTTTTATTTTTTTTTAAATGACGTAGGGTCCCCCCCCCAAAAGCTATAACCAGCCCCGGACTTGTCAGACAGTTAGTTGCTGCCTTACTTCTCATCTCTCCCTTTGCAATGGAGCACCACAAAAGAGCCTCACCACTGAGAGGTGGAAAAATCTGCTATTTTCATTGGGGTATTACTGGTGAGACTCTGCCTCCCTTGACTGCAAGTCATTGCTTTCCAGGTGGAAGGAACTAATGTACAACTCACAAACAAACCAGCATTTAGCATAATCCTTACATGAAATAAAACCTTTGTCTCTCAGCAAGCCTCCATCCTGTTTCCCCCAGGCAGTGAGAGACTGAAAAAGAAAATGACACACCTTTACACCTGTTATCAGCCTCTCACAGGTTGTCTGGCAATCAAGGTTGCTCATCGGTTACCAAACAGAAGGCAAGAGACTGGGACATGTACACTTACTGAGGGAAAAGGGGAGACAAGATGATAAGGGGGAAACAGAACAAAGAGGACAGCAACAGTGGACACAAAGGCTTGCTAGTATGCATGAATGTGTTTATGTTTATGGGTATGTGTGAATATAGATATATATATATATATATATATATATATATATATATATGCAGATGATAGATATATCGCAATTTAACCTTATTTTGGTAAATAATAGCTAAAGTCCATAGTGAATGCTAAAAGCAGAGCCTTATTATTATCTCCTGCTTTATAAACTTAGCCGCTAAGTTACTTTTTAAACCATTTAAGATATAACCTTTTGGATACATCATCCATGCATTATTTATTGTCTGCACTTTTCTGACAGAGCACAGGGGAGATGAGGAATTTTGGGAAATGTACTGCTGCAAGAAATAATTATATCGGCTCTGAACTTGGCACCATGTGCTCCTGACTTTGACAGTTTTTTCCAGTATTATTAATTGGTCAACTTTCAATAAAATAATATATCATTATAAATGATGGTCTCAGACTCCTTTGCTATCTGCCCATATGAGTTTCCTCATTTTGCTTTGTTACATATAGTTATTCTGCTGTGGCTGAGCACATTCCTTGTTCTTTGCTTATAAATGACATGAAAAAGAGTTCTGCTTCTGTGTAAAGCTCCAGCAAGATCCGTAACAGCACCAGCTCATCATCTATGAAAGTGAATATTAGAAAAACCCCAACAGACTACTTAGTCTAGACGAGCGTTAATATTTCAAGCCCGTGATACAAATATCCTGTATCCGTGGAGAAACATTTAAGACTTATTGGAAACACTAAATCTATTTTTCACCAGTAGAATCTCTTATTTATCATGTGAATGATACATTACATTCGGCTACTAACATTTTCCATTGAGAGACAACTTATCTTGAATGGATATACAAGATGACAAAGCAGATATACTGAGCTCATTCCAAATGCAAAAATATGAGAATGGAAATTATGTTATCCAAAAATATTACTCTGGAACAAAACTGACTGTAGAACAGATAGGAAAGAGACAGGATGATGGATTGTTCTTCTCCTGTAAGTTGCACAAATGACAAAGAAATTTAGCAAGACACAATGTTCCAAGTTTTATTGTTTAACTGAATTCAGTAAGTCGTTATTACAACATGAGATTGCTTTGTTGATAAAGTGTTTTAGGGAGGGTTCCGGGACTTTTAATGAGATTTCAGACAAGCGTACCAGCAAGGGAGGCAGAATGCCAGCTGTCACTCAATGCATCTTCTTTAATCGGTGAGTGCCAATAGTTTGAACATGATGATCTTCCATTGGTGTTGGAGTTAGTACAACTAGTTGTGATATAAAGTGTGCTTGCTGTGCTTCTATATTGTTTCTTTGTAATCATTCTAGCTAGTTTTTCATAGAGAAGGATGTGCTGCAGCTCCTCTCTCACCTCTCTGATGGGTGTCCTTTGTAACAGCATTCCTACATTAAAGATATAAAACCTGTGCTATATACATTAAAGAAGCCCAGGGTGGATATAGTTAGCCTCAATCCAGATGACCGTTGTGCTTGACAAACTTGCTGCTATTCATAATATCTCTGCAAGATATATTGGGGGCTCCCAAGAACTGACTGAAAAATCATTTAACCACTTATACAGTATATTTAAAGCTAACTAAATATCTTTTAATATATTTTAATAAATAAATCACATAAATGTATTTGCTATATTGTACTGTTATTTCAAGAAAACCTGGCTAATGTAGTAATATAGTATATAACGGGAAGGTATACCATGTAACAATGTATAATGTCTTAAGCACCACACAGGTAATAATGGTGCCTTTCCTGTTTTTCTAAATCTGCATATTAGTGCATGCAAAGCCCTGACCAACAGTATTTCAAAACCCCATTAGTGGCATGTGCTATGGGGTTTTTAACTTGTTGAAGGCTTACCTTCCAGCTTCAGGTTCAATTATGTTGCACTGGACACAGTTATATCTCCATTCATTCAAGTCACTTTTGTTCAGACGTAAACATTAATCCGTTTACTTCAGCAGATGAGGAGTCGAAAGTGGTGAAAGGGGAAAATGTGTAAGAAGAAGGGATAAAGGGAGACAGATAGACACCAAAGTGGGGGTGGAGGGCAGACACACAATGCAGAGACAGACAAACCATAAGAGAACAAAGTAAGACAAATGTTATGGGGGAGTGGTACTGCCCTAACCTGGTGGCACTTGGCTGGATACCACCCCATTCAGTTACATTATTGGGCTATAGCCGAGGTTTTCACTTGTTTTTGTTCACATTCTTACATAATTCCAATCTGATTTAATAAATTGGCATTTCTGTTTTCTGTGTGGTTGATTACAGTATTTCTAGTTTGATATTCTGTTATTTATATGGATTAATAAAACCACTAGGTGAAATGTATAGGTCCACTGTGAATGATAATTGCCGCATGTATGCTGTATGTAGGCATCATGAAACTGTTCTTAACCACTTACTAGCTTGAAAGGAAGGAATTCAATCATATCATTATGCCTTCAGATTTTAAATCAGATGGTCTGAATACTACAACCAACAAGCCAGGGACGTCTTAAGAGAGGAGGGGGCCCGTGTGCACTCCTCGTGCGGGGCTCCCTCCTCTCTCCCTGGTGGCTGGCAGCCGACTGACGCAGCTGGCCAGCCACCGGAGCATTAGTAGACTCCGGGCACTAGAGTGTGCCCGGAGTCTACTGCCCATGCGCAGAACCCTGGGAAAATGGCCACGGTGGACATTTTCTGGCGTTCTGTTCATGCACAGTAAACTCTGGCCACTAGAGTGAGCCCGGAGTCTGCTGCGCATGCACAGAACACTGGAAAAATGGCAGCGGCGGCCATTTTCCGGTGTTCTTAGCAGTGCTGACACCCACCGCGGGACAACGGACAGGTAAGTTTAGAATAATATGGGTGCAGGGTGTGCGGTGCGGGGCCCCCCGTTACCTGGGGGCTCGTGTGCCCTGCACACACTGCACCCATTATAGATACGCCACTGCACCAAGCCACTAGATTAGCAGCCAAACTGCTTGAAATTAAAGATAACTACATTTACTTCTTAAGGAAATCTGCCAACATATGATATGACCTGATATTGAAAACTATCTATTACAGTTTATATTAGCGCATTTTCCTTAAAATTCCCCATAGCAGTGATGATTATTCATTCATTGACAATTCACTCTTATATGCCTAAAGTAAAAAAAAAATACAAAAATTAAAAGGTCTCATAGTAGATAAACACAACGTATATGCTTTACATGCCCATAGGGTAGTGGTATGACTCCTGCTAAAGTGTCTCCTACTGCTTTATTTATTAATCATATAAAATGTATTGGCTACTACAGTATATGGTTCCAGGAAGGTATTGAATTAAATATCTGTTTGTGAAAAACATATGAATATTACTTGTTACTCGCATCACTGTAGTTAATGCAAGAAATTAGGCGGCATTAATTAAACTAATTGTTTTACTAATTAATATAGCTAAATGAATACTCAGAATTAACCAAGTTGGTAGGTTGCACAGTGGTTAGCTTTGCTGTCACACATCATTGGGTTAAGGATCTGACAAGGGACCAATTTGTGTGGAGCTTGCATGTTTTGTGTAGGTGTCCCCAGGTTTCTGTATTTGTTCACACTCTGTAGTCTCTTCTCTGGAAGTGTGGGGACACGTGCCAGTTACTATTAACCATACCAATCCGTCTTCAGTCGTCTGCTTTCACCTTGATAATTGTCAGAGTGAGAAGTTCAAATGACACTGTGTTAGTTTCTAATATATGCTGACTGCATAAAGCTGTGACAGGCTTGTAGACTTGGTACAGGGCAGCAGTGAGAAAGCAGTAGTGCATATGGGCCTAATTCAGCAAGGATCGCAAATGCGATTACGCACGCAATCGCCCAATTGTTGTGTACAGAGCATGCATCGCAGTGCGTGTGCGCGAACACTTCACTGCGAAAAGGACTGCGATCGCAGTGACTAAACAGACCAATCACAGAGTGATTGACAGGAAGTACCATTTGGGGGTGGTGACAGGGGAATGGTTGGTGAAATGTAGGGATTCCAGTGCATTTGAACGCTGTTGCAGGGGCGTGCATAAATTATCCACTGCAATGGCATACGCAGCCTGTGTACTCACTGCGTGCGATGAGGTTAGCAATTCCTGAGTAAGGTCAGAGCTTGTGTAAGTGTGTGTGAGGCTGCGACTGTACTCTATGTTACCAATGGTTTTGCAGTCTTGCTAAGTATTACAGATGTGTGTGAGGTAAGGTGGGCGACCTTATGCGTAGCGATCACAGAGGATTAGCATATCTTCGGAGTGAGACTGCGTGCGTAATTGCTATTGCAAACGCAGTTGCGATCCGTACTGAATCAGGCCCTATTTTAGAAGCTGAGGACATGCTCTTTGGACAGGCAGTCTGTCATATAGTGACTAATGTAAAGAACAGCCTCTGAACACGTGATGTATGAGCTTTCCTAAACTGACATGACCACTCAGCTCTGCTATTTGTGTGGTTGGAGAAAATGAGCTGCATCCATCTATAAATATAATCCATTATACAGTATGTTTGTTAGATCAACATTCTGTGCAACTTATGGTGTTGAATGTCTCCTCATTCCTCTCAGCTAAAACACTTCAATGATTGAAAAGACATTAAAAACGGAAGAGATACTGTAGGTGGATTATATTTAAGTAAATACAGGTCCTCAAATGTAACCATTCCCCTAGGTTCAATGGGGTCTATTTACTAAGCCTTGGATAGAGATAAAGTACCACCCAACCAGCTCCTAACTGACATTTTTCAAACACAGCCTGTGACATGGCAGAAAGTAGCTGATTGGCTGGTACTTTATTACTTTATCTCTATTCACTTTATCTCCATCCAAAGCTTAGAACACAGACCCCAATATATCAAGTGTGTGTGTGTGTTCCGTCTGTTGTTCTAGGAACAGGGCCGCAACTAGGGGGGGGCTGGAGGTGCACGTGCACCGGGTGAGCCGCTGTACCTGGTGCCAGTGACCTCCAGCCCGGCGCTGCAGAGAGGCTCCAAGCCGGACGTCCGCTGGTAATATTTATTACCAGCGGGCGCCCGGCTCCTTCTCTGCAGCGACGCGGTGTAGCCGGAGCCGGAGGCTGGAGTTCTCTTCCGAACTCCAGCTTCCGGCTCTCCCCACGGGCACTATGGGGGAGACGTCATGACATCTCCCCCATAGTTCCAAGGAGCAGCCGGCGGACCGGACGCGACGCTGGATGCAGGAGCGGGGTTCAAGGTAAGTATTTTTTTTTTTAATAAGCTGCACATATTCACCATCATGTGACATACCCCTCACATTTAGATGCTAAATACCATGCCAACACGAGGGCCAATTCAGTGTTACATGCATGTCAGCCACAGTTACAGCTGTGTGTATGCAAGTAATGAAATGCACATATTCGCGCATATGCTGAGTTGTACAAAACTATGGGGTCTATGTACTGAGAGATAAAGTGGACATAAATAAAGTACTAAGCAATCAGCTCCTAACTGTAACTTTTCAAACACAGCCTGTAAGGTGTTTGAAAAATGACAGCAGCTGTCTGAGTTTAAAATGACAGTTAGGAGCTGATTGGTTGGTACTTTATTTCTGTCCACTTTATCTCTCTCCAAGTCTTTGTACATAACCCTTATATAACTGCACCTCCCCAACCCATGGTTTCATAGCCATCATTATTATCAGTGCATACTTACATCAGTCCTGTACTTGGTGCAAGAGATTCATCTAAAATCGGATGGATTTCTGTGTACTGATGACTCAGCATAGCCTGCAAGTCCATCTGCACCCTCTTAGCACACCCTCACTAAATTAAGTCTATATGTAAATATCCCATTGCCGCCTGCTTCTGCTTGTGGAGATGCAATTTAGATGCATACAACTCGATATCACTGTAGATGTATGCACTCAGCTACAGAGCATTCATAATGCTAAACAATACAAGATCCATCCTCAAAACTAAGTTGTATGCATCTCTGTCTCTGCCCTAAAGTGCAGACCAATGGCAGCCTTCTTCTTACCATATTTGTCATAACTTTCACCCATCTCTCAGTGGTCTTTAATGCTACAGTATCTCCCTATTAATAAAAATGAAAACAAAGTGCTGGTAAGAAGGGACAAATGAAAAGAAAACTCTGTGATTCCTTCAAAGAAATAGCAGCTAATGAAAGTACGATGATTACATAACAAAAAGGGGTTTCATACTGAAGCCAAGTGGTTTATATTTGCAGAAACAAAAGTGCTTCCATCTATGGAAACTGCTTGTTGCTGTGAAAGCAGAAGCAATCCCAAATGGTCAATGAGACTGCATATAAAAGACTTGGTCATAAGATATTGGATATGTACAGCATTTGCTTAAGAGCAGTTGGAATCGATATGATTTACTGCCGGACCCATGCCCGGCGGTTGGGATCCCGACAGCGGCATTCTGGCAGAGGAGGAAATCCCGATCGTCCTAAGGTAAGTATTGATTAACCTATTTCTACCCCCTAACCCTGACTCTCCCTTAGGGGTGCCTAACCCTAACCTTCCCCCCCAGGCCTAACCCTAATCCCCCCTCTAAGTGCCTAAACCTAACCCCCCCTTCCCCGCCACGTATAGCAAAGTCCCGCGGGGGGTTGCCTAACCCTAAGTCCCCCCCAGGGGGTGCCTAACCCTAACAATCCCTTCCCTTAGCCTAAACCTAACCTCCCGGTGGGGTGCCTAACCCTAAGTCCCCCCCGGGAACCCTAAACCTAACCTTCCCCCCCGCAGCTATCCGTGCTTGGCGCCCGGCATCCCTTCAATCGGGATGCCGGGCGCCGGTCTCCCGGCATCGGCAAAGTGTAAGGCGTCTAGATTTAGATGCCTGTCATTTAACCCTCGCCGGGATTAAGCAGTCGGGGAGCCGGCTGTCGGAATAAGGTCCCCGGCTTCCCGACTGCATACCGAGCAGTTTTATGCAGGGAGTTTGGAAAGTCTCTTCACAGTGACTGTGTGCCAAGTGTGTGACAGTCCAAATTCAAATAGGGGAGCCACACCAACTGCCAGTGAGTCCTGCCCATTGATGTTTGACAGCTTTTGGGGTGGCAGTTGGTGTGGCTCCTCTATTTGAATTTTGGACTACGCTGCAGGCCCACCTCTGGAGCCGCCACTGTTTGTCACTCACTAAGTGCACAGTCACTGCGGAGGGACTTTCCCAAACTCACTGTATATCATAAAAATACATTATTGGAAACATAGATTTATATTTTACTTGAAACATACAAGAAGTTACCTAAAATGTGGATCTACAGTATACCAGTCTTACTTGCTTTGATACTATGTATTTCTTCATAAAACTTTTTATTAAAAATGAATTGCAAGGTATTTAAAAATGTACTAAGTGACAGAAATGAATTTTAACAAATTTCAAAACACCTTTTAATGAACTGTAAAGTTTAGGTGCAGTTACTCAGTAGGATAAATGTGTCTACCACATGTCCAGGGCATATTTCATAATTTAAGTGAGTGATGCAAATGACAACTATGCTGCTTCACTAATTATAAATACCAAGCACTTAAAAACTTTATCATTTTGCATAATTAATAATTCTCAAATGTAGGTTAGTGTAAAAACAAGATGATAATACTGTAGCTCTTTCATTTAATATTTTTACAGCAGTCTATGACGATTTAACAGATAGTCTAATAAATTAAGCTGAATTATTTTAAGGGATAGTAAATGTAGACTCATTGTGATATCATTTGAAAAAGACACCTTCATTAAGTTTCATTTATAGGTCAGTTATCCACACTACTGGTCCTATTTATTTATTTTATAGAATAGTCATAACATAGCTCTTATTTGTACCTGTGCTATACCCCACAAACCAGTAGTTGTCACAGTTGTCATAGTGACCATCCTCAGGGCTACATGCCCCATTACTCCCAGTGGCCGGCCAGGTTGGCATCTGAGCATAAGGGAATTCAGGAAGCTAAACAAGCCCTCAAACCCATGAGGAGTGAGTTAGCTTTGGTTCCTAAGCTGTAGTAGCGTGGTGTGAGAGACTGAAACAGCTGGCTGCTATCGAAAAGGGTACTACAAGAATCAGCAGCGGTGTTTAGACATTCTCCAGAGCCTTCCCGGATAATGCAGTGGGTCCTCATATGAGCAGAAAGACAGAAAAAGCTAAGCCTTGAGGGAAGTTTGCTGTGGTTAACCACTGAGATGGAAGAGAAGCTGTGTGTCTGGAAGGGGATGCCGTCATGTCGAAAATAACAATGTGGACATTCATAATGTTGACACAACAATGTTGATAGTCATCATGTTGCCATTGTTTCAATGCCAAGAGGCAACATGTCAATACTCTGAGAATGTGAAATGTCAACATGTGAAATCCCAACATTGTGAGAATAGCGATGTTCCAGGATAAACCAGGTATTTTCAATTCACAGGGCTAAGATACAGGGCCGGCTTCAGGGGCTTCAGGGGGCTTCAGGGTGCCTGCCCCCTCCAGCGCAACTGAAAATGGGGTCATGGCCTAATTACCATAGTCTACGCCCCCTACGTGACGTTATTAGGAGGCGTATCCACTTCCAAATAACGTCAGGCTAGGGGGAGCCTCTGGGCTTTCCCATAGCCCTCTCCCATCACTGAATGGATGCGCGCAGCATCCATTCAGAGTCTCTGGGGTCCAGCACCGCCGCACAGCTGCGGCAGTGGGGGGTCCCCAACCTCCTGATTTAACCACCCGCTGGCCACTTCGGCCCACGGGTGGAACAGCGGGACAGTAATGTCCCGCTGAAAACAGGATGTTCGGGAGGGGTGCGCTCTCTATGGGTGGCGCCCCTGTACGACCACTCAGGTCAAACACCCCTAGAGCCGGACCTGCTAAGATAGCACTCACAGATGAGACATTTACATAGTAATTCTAACAAAATTACAGTATCAAGTATACTGAGCTTAGCACTTCGGCTTGATTACAAATCAATTCAAGAGTGGTCCAGAGAACCTTGTCACAATAAGCATCTGGATTCAGGTTGGTCTTGGTGTGGGCACCACTGCAGGTTATGGACCCAACAATTAAGCTAATATTAACTTGCAAGTAGCCAGCTTATATACTGAGCACTAGGGACCTGATTCAGACCCGGTCGATAAGAAGTGTTTGCTCGTAGCTGTCCAATTTTCGCATTCTGCACATGCCTATGTATCGCAGTGTGCGTGCGCAAACCAGTGCGAGAGATCGGGAAGCGGTTGCTCGCAGAGCATAGACAGCCCAGCAGAGTGAGTGACAGGAGAGGCCGTTTGTGGGTGGTAACAGGGTCAGGCCACTAGAAATGGGGGAGTGGAGGTGCGAACGCAGGTGTGCCTGAGCGTCTTAATGCATTTTCAGAGGCGTGCATAATTAACAGGCAGCATCATGGTACACGTCATCTGGTTGTATTTCACACTGTAGTGCTCGCACTGCTTGCAGTAGGGTATAGTCAACCTTAAGCACTGCGTTCGCTTACAATGGTACCCAATGTACCGATGGTTGCATACACTTCCTGGAGATAACGTGCGCAAGTGGGCATCTTAAGACATGATGGTGGGCATCTACATACACAAAGCGATCGCACGTTAGGACATAGTGGGCGTGCTTATGCCTTGCCGTGCAATCGCCTGCCATGCTGTCACTTGGACGAATTTGCACAAGCTGGGAGTGGGCATACGCATCTAGCGAGCATGTCTGAATCGAGCCCTCAGTGTGGCTGATCTGGACACACTTGTACAAACATGTTCACCGGCTGATATATGGTACAAAGTCCAACATGTGTAAATAGAGCTAAACACAGAAAGTATACATTAATAGTTCTAGACAGCATGGGGCAGTGTTGCCTCAATTATAGGCATAAGGCAATAGAATTATTACCATTTAGTTGTATTATTCTGCAACTTACACAACTTGTCTGTTTGATCACATAGTAACTGTTAAATTCGTCAATACCTTTTAATACATTCCTGCCTATAAACCTCTAAGATTCACCTGCCTACAACCTCTAAGACAAAACCTGCCTATAAACCTCTAAGATTCACCTGCCTAGAACCTCTAAGACAAAACCTGCCTATAAACCTCTAAACACAACGTTAATTGCGTACGCAGTTTAACCGCAAATAAAGACAGGAGTGGAATCTGTGGTTCCAACGCACAAGTATTATTCAGGTAAAAGTACAGTCAGTTACACGCAATCTATACATACATAATTTAGGCGTAAAAAGGAAATAATACAGACCGAGTACGGTTATACATACGCTGCGCCTCCGGACCCAGAGATAGACTTCTGACTAGATATCCTCAGTTCACCCAAAATTCAGCATGAACTGGCAAACCAGTGTTTGGACACGTGTATTTATTCCCCCCCAGACTGAAACAGGACAAAGGGAGAACTTCCTGCTGATCTCATTGGTTCCCAGAGGAGAAGCATATGTAACGACACATTTAACAGGTTTGTTTCAAATAGACTTTCCCTGCCTCTAACAGCCGGAGTCTTTCTGGTAACACCTCCTTTAGCATCCTAACAGTTGAATCTAAAATATAAATTTTCGTTGCTTGTAGGTTCTGCGGTCCATAACTCGAGAATGCATAATGCGATCTCCTCACCGATAGCACTGGGAAACTGTGGAAAGAGTATGCATCAGAACAACTCCAAGAATGACATGTTTATCTTGTATAATTCCTTAGTTAACAAATATCTTTATTTCTTAGCATTTAAACTAACTGAACCTTCTTGAATCATACATTTTGATGCTTATGGAACCTTATGTGCGAATATGTAGTGTGTGGGTATTCGGGGTTTGGTATAAGGACGCTAGTTATTAATGGGTGAGATTTAAGTGCATAATCTCTCATACACGAAGTGAACATCCAGCAGTGTGGATGGCTGAGAGTTGTAATTCTACATGGCCTCTGTCAGCAGGCCCCCACCTGCTGTGTTCAAAGGAAAACAAAACCTCTTTTGTTCTCACAGACTCTTGTGTGAAATGCAAATGTTTTATCACCTCAAGCTGTGGGATTTGGAGCCATCTTGTCTAGGATTCAGGCAAATCCAATTGTGTAGATATTATATTACAATTGCCACAACTATACTTTATCTGCATCCAGGGATTCCCAATTTGTATGTAAAAATACCCATTGTCTCTTCTTATTTACTTCTACTCAGAAGGCTGGTTTTTCCCGTTGCCCTTGGTAGGTTAACAAAAACATTGCCATCTGTTCTTAGCTCCTGGGTTATAACTTGAATTAATGCTGACCACACAAAATGGTGTCTTGTGATCTCATTTCCAAAATGGAGTCTTGCGGCCATTCGCAAGATGGCGTCGCTGCGATTAAATTTTAAACTGAACTTGTCTCACTCAATTATTCAACTTCGACATAACCAAACACTCATCTTTGTACCTCTTGCCAAACACTCTTTTCTAACTATGGGGTCTATTTACTAAGCAGTGTTAGGAGACACAGTGAAAAGTGATAAGGTGCCAGCCAATCAGCTCCCAACTGTCATCTCACAGGCTGTGTTTAAAAAATGACAGTTGTGAGCTGATTGGCTGGCACCTTATCACTTTTCACTCTGTCTCCTAACACTGCCTAGTAAATAGACCCCTGAGTGTCTTTACAGGTATAATACCCTATAAAGGACACTACATGGATCATCATGAAAAATCACTCTTGGCCTTTGGTATTTTGAGGAGTCTTACCAGTAACGTGCGGTGAGGTCAATGGCTGGGGAGGTACACATGGAGCTGGGTCTGAGTGTTGGGAGCCTGTCTCCCCTCACTACACCAAGCTTCAGTGTCCATTCATTCTCCTACCTGCATCAGTGAGTCTTTTCTTGCTGCTGCTGACTAAGCTCCATCTCTAAACACTGCAGTGGACTTCCTGTTCAAATGACACATCCACGATGTCCATCAGTGCTCAAGACATGCCCCCTATACTCAGGGGCATGCCTCTGTTAGCTCTCCTTCTGTGCAGTTTACTGCCCGTGGTGTGGCTCTGCCCCCAAGCTTGGCAAACAGTGTCTGACTATACAGAAGCAAGGCTGAGCTGTTGCTGCCTCACTTCTCATCTCCCTGCAATGCGAGAGAGTTCCACAATGCTGGTGAGTGTTAACTATAAACATTGTTACAATAAACAAAGAAGATTTTTATGTGTTAGAAATATCTTCTTTTTATCAAATCTCAGAAGTGTGATAGGGGAGGCTCTACCTGAGTCTTACAGGTAATGTTTTATACAATATTGGATAGCAATTATTTTCCTTTAAGTCCACAGCCAGTCTATAATGCATCTGTATCAATTCATTGTCCCTTTTGTGCTCAAGTTCATGTAGCTCCCTCCATGTTCTGGAGGTATTAAGGGAGATAGTTGCATTGCAATGTGTTCCATTGTGGGATTTCATAACTGCTTCCAATATACAGTAACAAGTATGGAGACTATCATGATAGCTGGCATCATGACACAATACCACAGGGCTAGTCCAGCTGTGGACCAATGCAAACCGGTGCATTACCTCATCTGGGGGTACAATCTGTGTGCTGAAAAATAAAGGTTTAGTATCACCATCCACCAAGACATATAATATGTTTGCCCTAACCTTGCAGCCACTATTTCTCCCTGATTTTTCTCTGTCTGATTCCGTGTGGGGAAATGCCAAACTTTCCCACCAGGTATGGAATACTTATATCCCTGCTCAATATATAGAGATTCAGGGATCACCAGGAGAAAACCTAAAGGTTTTTCCTTTGTCAACGTGCATTCTGAGTTTACGTACAAGGTAACACAGAATCCCCCTGTCTAGTCCCTGCTAAGTCTGTCATCCCATGGGCAGTGGGGTCGCAACTCTTCAAATGAGATAAAGTATAGGACCACTCCATGTTTCATGTCCACCACACCTGTACAAAACTCTGATACCTTGCTAGCTTGGGGAAATGAGATGTGTAGAGCAACGATCTACAAGCAAATGTCTCATCAACAATCACTGCTAGGGGTTCAGGTCACTCCCTACTGAACGCTTGTTCACACAGCGCACTACCTCCATCAGAACCCTGTGTAATTTCCTTAAAGTTTGCATGGGCATACACTTATGAAACTGTTCTTTCAGGAGGCCATTCATTCTTTTGATTAAACATGCTGCCTAATAGGGAATGTGGTACAACTAATATACACTGCGATCTGCCATCCACTGTTTCACGTGATATCCCGTAATATGGGTGCCGTTGTCGGATTGTATCTCTGCCGGCATCCCATAATGGATGGTGATATCTTCTAACATCTTCACAGTGGTCTTCTGATCGGCACTTACAGAGGGAATGATGAGTGAGACACCTGATTAGAGATTTCATATGCCATTTGCTGTGTCATGGGCACACCTTTCAACCAGCCCAGGAGTATGTGCCTTCTGCCCCTTGATGTCCACTCTGGGCATGAGCCCATTTTCCAAGACGGTACATGTCTGTCTGTTCTTCTGTGGTAAGTTTGATAGTTTGTACTTGTACCAATGCATTGGCTGCTTCATTGCCATGAAGGCCTGTATATGAATTTACATGGCTAACTGATATATCATGAGTGGTGTTTAAAGATAAAAGACCCTTTAAATTACATTAAATTAATCTCCATGTCAGTTGACATTAGGGTGAGGCTGCGGGATGGGACAGTTAGGCTTAGACACCAGGAGGAGGTTAACGTTAGGCACTAGAGGGAGGGTTAGGGATTACTGATAGGGGGAGAATACTCACTGGAAGTTAGCTCTGTCAGATAACTCTGACAGAAGTGACAGTCACGGAAGACGCCACTGTTGACATTTAATCGTGTTGACTTTTCTTTAATGTCGAATTGATGAGTGTTGACACTGTCAATGTCGACATGCTGAATCATGTCAACATGTTGCGTGTTGACATTATGATATGTCTAACTTAGAACCAATGGTACATTAACTTTGTATCAATGTTTTATTATAATGACTATTTTGAAGCTACATTAAAAATAATAAAAACATCATATGAAATGATTATTTACGGTACTGACTAGGTGGGCTCCTACCAGACTATTGATGTTCAAAGCACTTAAAGGATTGTTATATTGAAGATGGATTACAGAATTCAGTCTGGCAAAGAGACACATTCATATCTCCGCTGATGAATTTCAATGTCTTTACATTTTTTTGGCATATAATAACCTTTATTTGATTTCATCTAAGTCCATATGGATACTAAAAATACATGCAGGTTAATATGCAGAGTAATTGATCTTACGTTGTCCGGAGGCCTAATCATTTACTATAAAATATGCTCTTATTCTTGTATTTTGAAGTGCTACCCAGTGTGATTTAAGTCATGTATGCATGTGGATATACAGTACAAAGCTTGTGAGATCCCTGATACAATTCATTAGAAAACAGAACTGTACCTATTAACCAGTGTGTTTTGGGGGAAGAGGGGATGTAGCAAAGTCTGTGAGGAGGGTTATGATCACCCACTGTGAACATAGAAAAAGCAAGGATCTACTGTGCCATCACATTTGCTGCGTTGCTTGGTGAAAGTTTTGCTAAACCTATACAAAAAAGCTGACCATGCCATCCTGCTGCAAATATCAACAGTAATACAATCTTTTTTAGATAGGGGCTCCTAGCCTAGAAGGATATTTTAGCAAAAGAGTTAAAAGAAAATTGTTACAAAAGGAAAAGGAACTATGTTCTATCTAATTTGGCTGGCTTGACAACTTGCTGCAACTCATCCTCTAAGTACCGTCAGCACTTGCCTAAAAGCAAGAAAGTGGCAGGTATCTGGTAAAGATATAACTAATTAACATCCCGCTAAACAAACCCTACATCAATGGGAAAATAAGAAACAAAAAGAGAACCACAGAAGAGCCCTCTCCCTCCCTCACCTATTTTTATTTTCTGCAGCCATACACCTACCCCCTTTCCTGTGTCTCCTCTCTCCTTCCTCCTTGAGTCCCCGTCTCTCCTTAGTATTTTTCCTCCTCTCACTCACCTACTTAGTCTCCTCTCCTGTCTCGTGCCTCCTTTCCCATGCCTCATCTCCCCTCCTATCTCATGCTTCTTCTCCCATCCTGTCTTGTGCCTCATCTCACCTCCTGCTTCCTTTTCCCTTCTGCCTCATGCCTCCTCTTCCTTCATACTTCCTCCCCCCTACTGCTTCAGACTCCTCTCCCTGCCAGCCTCTTCTGTCCTAATGCCAGGCTCCTCTCCCCTCATGCCTCATCTCTCCCTTTCCATCCTCCATTCCCCTCATGCCTCTTCTCCCCTAATGCTAGGCTTCTCTCCTCTCTGGCCTCCTAGTCCACTCACCTCCTGACTTTTCTGTCATCCTTGCTATGTTCCTCACACCTCAGTCACATCTCCAAGGGCAGCCTTCAGGCGGCTTTTCTGATGATTTGTGTAATTTTTCCTGACCATTGTGTGGTGGCTGGCTGTGCATCCAGACTGTGGTGTCCATGTGTTGACTGCCTGGGCATCCGGACCAGCCAGTCCAGACGGGGGGCTGCTTTCTGCCTGGTGACATGATGAGCATCCAGCCAACAGCATCTGTATCCTGGCTGGCTCGATGGGCAACTGGCTGCTCTTCACAATGTCACCTGCATGCAGAAAACCTATCAAAGATCATAACTAGTCTGCCAAGCTGCATGAAAGAGGTGGAGCTGCGCAGATCATGCACTCATAGCATAGGCTGGAGGAGGGCTGACAGGCTGACTCATAGCAGTAGCCTGATCCTGGTGGTGGGGGCCTCTTGCTGCAATATAATTAAAAGTAAAAAAATAAAAGCTCATAAATGACAGGGGTGGTCATGTGTCCTACTTAACTGGTAATATATATATATATATATATATATATATATATATGTGTGTGTGTAAAAAATTTTGCCAAAATTTGTTGATTTCTTTTTATTATCAAATTATGTAAATAGTTATTGTTTCACACACGGCACAGTTGATTTTCAAGTAAAGGATAAGGCTGAGCAATTTACTTCCAGAGTTCTGCTAAATACCTCCTCTAAAAAGCTGGCACCATCATCCATAATACAGTGGTCAGCTACAGTTATATCGCCACTCTGTCAACATTGGTCATGGACTACTTCATCCACAGAACCTCACCCTTATCACAGCTCAACCTGGTGAGCATATTGGGACTGCAGCATTCCTCATTATACCCGTGTTAGTGTAAGTACTGTAAGCATATTGTAACTGTAGCGCTCCTCATTATACCCATGTTAGTGTAAGTACTGTAAGCATATTGGGACTGTAGCATTCCTCATTATACTCGTGTTAGTGTAAGTAAGCATATTGGGACTGTAGCGCTCCTCATTATACCCGTGTTAGTGTAAGTAAGCATATTGGGACTGTAGGGCTCTTCATTATACCCATGTGAGTGTTAGTGCTGTAAGCATATTGGGACTGTAGCATTCCTCATTATACCCATGTTAGTGTAAACAAGCATATTGGGACTGTAGCGATCCTCATTATACCCATGTTAGTGTAAGTAAGCATATTGGGACTGTAGCGCTCCTCATTATACCCATGTTAGTATAAGTAAGCATATTGGGACTGTAGCGCTCTTCATTATACCCATGTGAGTGTTAGTACTGTAAGCATATTGGGACTGTAGCGCTCCTCATTATACCCATGTTAGTATAAGTAAGCATATTGGGACTGTAGCGCTCTTCATTATACCCATGTGAGTGTTAGTACTGTAAGCATATTGGGACTGTAGCGATCCTCATTATACCCATGTGAGTGTTAGTACTGTAAGCATATTGGGACTGTAGCGCTCCTCATTATACCCATGTTAGTATAAGTAAGCATATTGGGACTGTAGCGCTCTTCATTATACCCATGTGAGTGTTAGTACTGTAAGCATATTGGGACTGTAGCGATCCTCATTATACCCATGTGAATGTTAGTACTGTAAGCATATTGGGACTGTAGCGATCCTCATTATATCCATGTTAGTGTAAGTAAGCATATTGGGACTGTAGCACTCCTCGCTATACCCATGTTAGTGTAAGTAAGCATATTGGGACTGTAGCCCTTCTCATTATACCACTGTTAGTGTAAGAAAGCATATTGTAACTGTTGCGCTCCTCATTATACCCATGTTAGTTTAAGTACTGTTAGCATATTGGGACTGTAGCATTCCTCATTATACCCATGTTAGTGTAAGTAAGCATATTGTAACTGTAGCGCTCTTCATTATACCCATGTGAGTGTTAGTACTGTAAGCATATTGGGACTGTAGCGCTCCTCATTATACTCGTGTTAGTGTAAGTAAGCATATTGGGACTGTAGCGCTCCTCATTATACCCATGTTAGTATAAGTAAGCATATTGGGACTGTAGCATTCCTCATTATACCCATGTTAGTGTAAGCAAGCATATTGGGACTGTAGCGACCCTCATTATACCCATGTTAGTGTAAATAAGCATATTGGGACTGTAGCGCTCCTCATTATACCCATGTTAGTATAAGTAAGCATATTGGGACTGTAGCGCTCTTCATTATACCCATGTGAGTGTTAGTACTGTAAACATATTGGGACTGTAGCGCTCTTCATTATACCCATGTGAGTGTTAGTACTGTAAGCATATTGGGACTGTCGCATTCCTCATTATACCCATGTTAGTGTAAGCAAGCATATTGGGACTGTAGCGCTCCTCATTATACCCATGTTAGTATAAGTAAGCATATTGGGACTGTAGCGCTCTTCATTATACCCATGTGAGTGTTAGTACTGTAAGCATATTGGGACTGTAGCGATCCTCATTATACCCATGTGAGTGTTAGTACTGTAAGCATATTGGGACTGTAGCGATCCTCATTATACCCATGTTAGTGTAAGTAAGCATATTGGGACTGTAGCACTCCTCGCTATACCCATGTTAGTGTAAGTAAGCATATTGGGACTGTAGCCCTTCTCATTATACCACTGTTAGTGTAAGTAAGCATATTGTAACTGTAGCGCTCCTCATTATACCCATGTTAGTTTAAGTACTGTTAGCATATTGGGACTGTAGCATTCCTCATTATACCCATGTTAGTGTAAGTAAGCATATTGTAACTGTAGCGCTCTTCATTATACCAATGTGAGTGTTAGTACTGTAAGCATATTGGGACTGTAACGCTCCTCATTATACCCATGTTAGTATAAGTAAGCATATTGGGACTGTAGCGCTCTTCATTATACCCATGTGAGTGTTAGTACTGTAAGCATATTGGGACTGTAGCGATCCTCATTATACCCATGTTAGTGTAAGTAAGCATATTGGGACTGTAGCACTCCTCGCTATACCCATGTTAGTGTAAGTAAGCATATTGGGACTGTAGCCCTTCTCATTATACCACTGTTAGTGTAAGTATGCATATTGTAACTGTAGCGCTCCTCATTATACCCATGTTAGTTTAAGTACTGTAAGCATATTGGGACTGTAGCGATCCTCATTATACCCATGTTAGTGTAAGTAAGCATATTGGGACTGTAGCACTCCTCGCTATACCCATGTTAGTGTAAGTAAGCATATTGGGACTGTAGCCCTTCTCATTATACCACTGTTAGTGTAAGTAAGCATATTGTAACTGTAGCGCTCCTCATTATACCCATGTTAGTTTAAGTACTGTTAGCATATTGGGACTGTAGCATTCCTCATTATACCCATGTTAGTGTAAGTAAGCATATTGTAACTGTAGCGCTCTTCATTATACCCATGTGAGTGTTAGTACTGTAAGCATATTGGGACTGTAACGCTCCTCATTATACCCATGTTAGTATAAGTAAGCATATTGGGACTGTAGCGCTCTTCATTATACCCATGTGAGTGTTAGTACTGTAAGCATATTGGGACTGTAGCGATCCTCATTATACCCATGTTAGTGTAAGTAAGCATATTGGGACTGTAGCACTCCTCGCTATACCCATGTTAGTGTAAGTAAGCATATTGGGACTGTAGCCCTTCTCATTATACCACTGTTAGTGTAAGTATGCATATTGTAACTGTAGCGCTCCTCATTATACCCATGTTAGTTTAAGTACTGTAAGCATATTGGGACTGTAGCGATCCTCATTATACCCATGTTAGTGTAAGTAAGCATATTGGGACTGTAGCACTCCTCGCTATACCCATGTTAGTGTAAGTAAGCATATTGGGACTGTAGCCCTTCTCATTATACCACTGTTAGTGTAAGTAAGCATATTGTAACTGTAGCGCTCCTCATTATACCCATGTTAGTTTAAGTACTTTTAGCATATTGGGACTGTAGCATTCCTCATTATACCCATGTTAGTGTAAGTAAGCATATTGTAACTGTAGCGCTCTTCATTATACCCATGTGAGTGTTAGTACTGTAAGCATATTGGGACTGTAGCGCTCCTCATTATACTCGTGTTTGTGTAAGTAAGCATATTGGGCCTGTAGCCCTCCTCATTAGACCACTGTTAGTGTAAGTAAGCCTATTGGGACTGTAGCCCTCCTCATTATACCACTGTTAGTGTAAGTAAGCATATTGGGACTGTAGCAGGCTTGCCTACCTTCCTGATTTGGCCGAGAGCCTCTAGAATGTCAGGTGCCACTACCGCCCCCCCAAGAAAGGCAGGCAAGCCTCCCAGCAGCCACCGACCCTCCCTTCCACCCCCCAGATTAAACTAGAAATCCCCGCAGTGGGGGGTGGGCGGTGACGCATTTCGTGCTGAATCGCGTCATCGTGGCTCCGCCCCATGCTTCACAATGCTGGTTGATCCATGTTAGTGTAAGCAAGCATATTGGGACTATAGCGATCCTCATTATACCCATGTTAGTGTAAGCAAGCATATTGGGACTATAGCGATCCTCATTATACCCATGTTAGTGTAAGCAAGCATATTGGGACTATAACGATCCTCATTATACCCATGTTAGTGTAAGCAAGCATATTGGGACTATAGCGATCCTCATTATACCCATGTTAGTGTAAGCAAGCATATTGGGACTATAACGATCCTCATTATACCCATGTTAGTGTAAGCAAGCATATTGGGACTATAACGATCCTCATTATACACATGTTAGTGTAAGCAAGCATATTGTGACTGTAGCGCTCCTCATGATTATACCCATGTTAGTGTAATTAAAAAAATCACATTTATTTTACTTACATTAACATAGATCAACACTATAAGAAACACATATAAAAAAATAATGTAAACAGATGATCCTGATTGAAAATAGACAATATCTGCCAAATAAACAGTAATATAATTACCAGGGCTATTTTTCTGGAAAAATAGGTTCAAGAACTGCGGGTGGAGCTACTGTGGGTAGACCTATAGAAAAACAATTACCGTATATACTCGAGTATAAGCCGAGTTTTCAGCACAAAAAATGTGCTGAAAAAGTACCCCCTCTGCTTATACTCAAGTCAAATGTAGCGCTGACTGAACGGAGTTCGGTCAGCGCTACACACTGCCAAACACACAGGCGCCGGAGCCGACAGCTGCATGTTTGGTGTAATCAGCAGCCGCTGAGAGTCTGTCAGACTCTCAGCGGCTGCTGCTGCTCCCACTGCGGGAGCCATCTTCCGGCTCCCGCAGTGGGTGATGGGAGACACGTCGTCATGACGACGTCTCTCCCATGCAAAGCGGCCGGAGGAGCGGACAGCGGCGGGACCAGGAGCGGGAGTTTGAGGTAAGTGTTTTTTTTTTTTAAATTCTTTTCACGCCTCTCTCTACTAGGGGGGTCTACAGGGGGCACTACCAGGGGGCGATGACTACAGGGGGCACTACCAGGGGGCATTATCAGGGGGCACTACCAGGGGGCGATTACTACAGGGGGCACTACCAAGGGGCATTATCAGGGGCGATTACTACAGGGGGCACTAAAAGGGGGGATTACCACTGGGGGAACTACAAGGGGGGATTACTACAGGGGGCACTACCAGGGGGGGATTACTACAGGGGGGGATTACTACAGGGGGCACTAAAAGGGGGGATTACTACGGGGGCACTAAAAGGGGGGATTACCACTGGGGGAACTACCAGGGGAGGATTACTACAGGGGACACTACCAGTGGGGGATTACTACAGGGGGCACTAAAAGGGGGGATTGCTACTGGGGGTACTACCAGGGGGGGATTACTACTGGAGGCACTGAAAGGGGGGATTGCCACTGGGGGCACTACCAGGAGGGATTACTACTGGGGGCACAACCAGGGGGAATTACTACTGGGGGCACTACCAGCTGCTGCCATTTCCCACACTAGGCTTATACTCGAGTCAGTAAGTTTTCCCAGTTTTTTTGGGTAAAAGTAGGTACCTCGGCTTATATTCGGGTCGACTTATACTCGAGTATATACGGTATATTTAAATATTTTATATATTATATATACATATATATAGTATTTAGAAAAGAAGGCACTCAATAGAGCCTTTAAAATAAAACATGAAAAATACATTTTGGCCCAGGACATTACATCATAAGTAAAATGAGATGTTTAGGAAAGAGTTCCTGCTTTTTCCTGCTGAAAAATAGCACTGATGGTTACAGATTGAAATAAAAAAATGGAACACTTTAATGTACTTGTAAAAGTGGTAATTATATTTGGTTAAGTCCATCTGAATCAGTTAAAACAATAATGTAGTATTACTATTTAGTGATTTTATTCTATTTGGAATAGATCCTTCCTAAATGATCTTAATCCATATAGCATGGTAACAATCTGAGAAAGAAAGAACACCACAATGAGATAGATGAACAGAAAACAGTAGGAGAAGATGGAGGGGATGGGTATGAGAGGGTTACATCAATATTAAAGAAACCCTTTGATAGTGGATTAGGACACCAAAATCACATTCAGCACATTTCATTTAATGTCAACCAAATTATCATTGCCGTTTGAAATGTTTTCCTCTCTGTAGAAGACCATGCAACATCATACACAAATGAAGCCCTGTAACAACACATTTCAAACTGCACAGACACATACTGTAAATTAATTACAATGCAATTTTAACAAGGACATAATAGGATCCGAATTTTGGAATCCCAGCAATGTTTTATATCTTATATCAAGTAACTGATATGGTAATAAACTGATGAAACAGGACAGAAACTACAAGAAAAATCCCATGACCCACACCCATGACACAAAATGCCACAACACAAAGATTACAAAAATCAGGGGCCAGGTTGCAAATGAACCCATAACCCCAGTACTGTGAAGCGGCAACGCTTACCACCTTGCTGTCCATTCTTCTATTTTTTTTAAAAAATATACATTTTCATCAGTATGACCTCTGCACCCAAATCCCATGGGTCATTCTTTACTGCTGTCTGCACCTGTCTAATAATCACTCTCCAGATCACTTAAATGACCTTGTGTTTGACTTTCTCTGACTGTTATCTTGATTTGTAACCACTTTTAACTTTTGAGCCTTTATGAATCTGTATTCTTGACGTGTAAAATGATGTAGACATCATGTCTTGAACTTTAGTAAAATAAAAATGAAGAAGTATCACTAAATACTACAGTACTTCATCAAATTTAATTGCCATTTGGGTGGAATTTTTTTTCACTAAAGTGTACATTTAAAAAATGTATAAAGCCAAAAGTGATTTAATAGCTTAAAGCCCTGAATACTCTAAATAAAGATGAAAGCATTGACTCACTTTTCTGTCTTCCATAATATGTTTTATATGTTCAAACTTCAAAGATATTAATTTTTTTCTAGATAATTTTGCTATTCTTCCAAAATTCTTTTTTTTTTTTCAATTTATTTACATTCCCCTATATTAGGGATGGGGAACCTCAGGCCCAAGGGCCGTATAAGGCCCGCAGAATCATTTGGTCTGGCCCTCTGAGCTTTTTTTTGCTAGCCTCATCTGACTAGAATGGCACCCTTCAGCCAGAATCTATGTAGCAGTGCCACCTGGAACGTGATAAATCAATATTTTTATTGCAGCTTATTAATCACTCAGCTACCACATTGATGCTCAGTGGTAAGAATGAACTTCCTGCTTTGGATGTGCACATGTGTTTGTTCTGTTGGCTCGCTTATGTGAAAAAAACTTAAATATTAATGATTAAGAAATATTTCTTTCTGTGCATAAACCATTCTTTTAAATAATTTTGTCCTGTTATCTCCATATTGAAACATTATGTAACTAGAAGGCTGAGGGTTAAGGTGCCTACACACATAGCGATGTACTCACAATGCCACGATGTGTATGATTTCTCCTTGAACTCTCCCCGGGAGTTGCACTGCACATACATCCCAATGGTGTTTGTAGAGAATCACAGTACACATTCAGATGCATGCAAGTATTAGAAAGGTGTTGGGCGTTACTGGGTGGTTACAGGGGATTGGCTAATCAGATGCAGATGTAGAATAGTAGGGAATGTTGAGAGTATATTGTGGGTGTATCGCTGAAAGTAATTGTGTACATAGATGCTGAATTGCTGACATTGGAGGCCATACTAAAACAAATGATCTGCACCTATCATAGGTTGGCACAAATTTCGATGGTGCAACCAATGGTTGTGACTAAAGAAGCACCAAGCAGTATTACACCATCTGTAGATGCTGAAAGTTGATGTCTCAGTCCTTTTATTTATTTTGTTTTAAAAGTTAAAATGTTTAGTTTTTGTTGTTTTTAATTACTATGCACAGTGTTTATATTTTGCTGCACTATTTTTTGCTATTATAATATTGCGTAAATGTATGATTGACCCAAGGATAAGTCCAGTGTAGCTTAACCAGGCAGTGTGGTTTATTGAGCAAAAGATAGTACAGCCATAATTACTGTATACTGGTTGAAGAGCATGAAATAGAGCTTATAGTGGAGCGAGGGTTCAGACAGGTCACCAGCAGGTGATTGTCTCTAGGATATGATAGCAGTGCAGGTGCTGGAACAGTGGTCTTGCGAGTAATAGGTCACAGGTCTCAGGAGCTAAGGGGGAGATGTCCATCTCCCACTATGTCACTTATACACAGTGGCAAGATGCTAAGGGGGAGATGTCCATCTCCCACTATGTCACTTATACACAGTGGCAAGATGCTAAGGGTGAGATGTCCATCTCCCACTATGTCACTTATACACAGTGGCCAAAATGGTGCCACTCATGTAACTGATCTCTGCCACCACAATTCTGGCTCTGTGTCAGAGTTCAGTCGGGGATCGGCCGTCCCTTATCGTCCCGCCGGCTTCCTCTGACTTCCCAGGCAGTCGGGCGGCTGGTGCGCCCACGTTGGAGGTGCTGAGCATTCTCCCTGATGCTGGTGTATCGGGAGGCCTGGTGCATGGGGATCGGAGTTCCTGTCATGGGCGCCGCCATGACACTTCCTTCTCTGACTATCCTTCCTTCCCTGACAGTCTGGCCGGTCAGCTGATGCTGTGGACCAATCAGTGGGCTTCCAGGGGTATATAGCCGGCTCCTGTGTATCAGGTAGTTGCCTGAACAACCATTGTCAATGCTAGTGTTACTAGTGGTCTCTCGTTCCAGGTTCCCTTGCTTCCAGTGATCTATTTCTGTGTGCAGCTATATCATCCATCTCACCAGTGCTTTACCATCTCAGCCTGTGTGCAGCTATTTCATTCATCTCATCAGTGCTTTACCATCTCAGCCTGTGTGCAGCTATTTCATTCATCTCATCAGTGTTTTACCATCTCAGCCTGTGTACAGCTATATCATTCATCTCACCAGTGCTTCACCACCTCAGCCTGTGTGCAGCTATACCATTCATCTCATCAGTGCTTTACCATCTCGGGCTGTGTACAGCTATATCATTCATCTCACCAGTGCTTCACCATCTCAGCCTGTGTGCAGCTATACCATTCATCTCATCAGTGCTTTACCATCTCAGCCTGTGAGCAGCTATATCATTCATCTCATCAGTGCTTTACCATCTCAGCCTGTGTACAGCTATATCATTCATCTCACCAGTGCTTTAACACCTCAGCCTGTGTGCAGCTATATCATTCATCTCATCAGTGTGTTACCACCTCGCCTGTGTACAGTATACCTCCATTCCACCAGTGCGTTACCACCGCCGCCGGTGTGCAGTATACTATCCATTTCACCAGTGCTTTACCATCACAGCCTGAGTGTAGTTATACGCAACCACCTCTGCAGCGTCATAATCTCTGGCTGTCGCTAGTACCACTACCCACCTCATTACTGGACTCTGTGTCCCTATGTGCCCCTTACTGGCACAGACCCTTTGGGCCACGAGCGTTCGTCTCTCCTTTTTCCCGCGGGCTTTGGTCACCTAGTCAAAGGACCGTGACCTGCTTACGAGGTGCAGCTCAAGCCCATATCCCGATTGGTGGGGTCACTGGCAAACACCATCTCGTGGGTTAGATTCCGCACCTTTGACTAGGTCTCGCCAACGACCAAGACCCGTGGATGCGCAGGTCGTACATTCAGGCCCCTCGCCTCCATTTCCTCCCAAAGCCTCAGGCCTCAGCTTCTCCCAGCGTGACACTCTGCATATGACTCACTTTTTACTACATGCAGTTGACTGCTTTGTGACCTATCTTGTGACAATTATAATACTTGAACATAAATTTTCGAAACTTCTCACTCCTTACCCATAGTCCAATTATCTCTGCATTTGACTGACAGGGTACACATTCCTGGAACTGTAATAGCTTTGCTCTTAAAGTGACTGTTGTTAACTTTGCAGTGTTTGCCTCTAACATCACTATCAAGAAGTCAAACTCGGGTGGTAAATTCTGAAGCATGGTCATTGCTATTTATTCATAATCTAGTTGTACACCAACAGACATTAACAGTTGAAAAACAGACATTAACCTTTCAATGTAATCACTCATACTTCTGCACTTGTGTAACTTTGTAGTATACAATACACATCTTAAATATATTCTCCTCATGAGACCTCCATCCTGATATGCCTCTTGCAGTGCCATCCACATGTCTCTAGCTGACATTTTCTAATGAATTTTGGAGTATAAATGTTGCTCCACACTCAAGCCTAAGTACCCATGGCTCTCTCTACATCATCTGGGCTTGGACTGTCAACAGGATATAATGTTACTTTCCACAGTCTTTCCAACTTAAATTGCATTTCCATAGTAAACTTCAATGTAGTGTAGTTTTCTGCTCCTTTTAATTTAATGAACCTCATTATATGTATACTTCCTGTATGTGTGCTCCTTACAGCTATTATTTTGCAGCCTCTGTGATTTAAAATGTCTTTGCTGTGACACTTTTTAACTTAAACATACTCTGCTTGGTTCCCTCTGTGTTACTGCAGCTGCCTGTGTCTGTATTTGCAGCCAAAATGCTGCTTCAGTGCTGCTCTGGGGTTTATAATAACCTAAACAAAGTACCTGTGGCACTTCTGCATACACTCTGTGTGTTTATGATCCTCTGTACATATGTGTCTGGGTACTATCTCACAATTGTGTGCATGGGTACTTCTCACACATTTGTGCCTGGGCACTTTCTCACACATGTGTGCCTGGGAACTTTCACACAAAAGTGTGCCTGAGGCTGAGCCCATAACCTTTTGGAAATTTGTGCATAAATGGTGGTTTGGCAGAGTTATGTATACACCAGCGGAATATGTGATTGACCCAAGGCAAAGTCCAGTGTAACTTAAACAGGCAATGTGGTTTATTGAGCAAATGATAGTACAGTCATACTCACTGTTACACTGGTTGAAGAGCATGAAGTGGAGTACGGTTCAGCCGGTGACTGTCTCTTGGATGCGGTAGCAGTGCATGTGCTGGAACAGTGGAATTATGGGTAATAGGTCACAGGAGCTAAGGAGGAGATGCTGACTCCCACTATGTCACTCATACACAGCAATATGTCACCACACATGCATCTGGATCTGGTGGCTGTCTTCATAGGGGAATAAAATATCATCCTGAAAGGAGCTATATTAGAGACTGCGCAGTTTTGAAATTGAAAATGTTTGTTTCTTTAATTATTATGAGCATTGCATTTTCAGTAATACTAATTTTGCATTGTTATGTACACTTTACATATGCCTTATTTTTATCCTGCATACAAATAAATTATTTGATCAGATGGTCACAAATATATGGTGTAGTTGTAGACCAGAATTGTTGATATATGTGTACTATTTGGTGGTGGTATGCAGGGTTAATAGCAACTCTAACCAAGTTCCATATGTACTCCAGTCCAGGTCCTTACTCCGGTGTCAGGTTTAGTGGAGTTTAGTAGTTTAGTACTGATACAGCTGTACTCACAGTTACACAGTTCGGGATAGAGCAGAGCTTGGACGGAACATACAGAGCACCAGCCGGTGATTTACAAAGGTAGCGGAGCAGATATATGCAGAATACACAGTATATACCTAAGCCATATGCAGTATAATATAGCAGGGTCTCTGGAGCTAAGTGAAACACATCCGTGTTCCACTGTGGCACTCATACACAGTGACAAGATGGCGCTGTGCATGCGCAGAAAACCAAACGGTGGCCATCTTGTCATAGGGGAATGCTTCACTTATGGAGCATTCATGGAGACAATAGCATACTTCATATTTCAACAAGAATATCTACAGGCAAAGTTTATTGTTTACAGTTTGTTCCTTTAATGCACCCTACATGGGGATACCTATATAAATGGTGAAACCTATATAAATACCATCAGATTCCAGAAAACAAACATTGACAGTTTACATTTTTAAAAAGCACTTTATTCTGAGTAGGTAGTATCCTACCCCCTTCACCAGAACCTATGCCATCAACAGACCCCAGCCCTAAACAGACCCCACCCCATTAGCAGTAGCACATGCAGGGGGGTTCTGAGTACCTGGAACCCCCCCATGCCCCACACCCCTGATGAACCATTTTTTTACTTTTAATGGTTTGACCTGGTCTGCTGCTGCTGCATCTGACACCAGGAGATGTAAAAAGTAAAGAAGACAAGTAATGTATTTGTGTATCTGTGTGTATGTTTATATATACAGTATATAAATAAGGGGTATGCACCGGCCACTTTTCGTGTTTTGTGTTTTGGTTTTGGATCTGGATCTTTCTTCGTGTTTTGGATCTGGATTGGTTTTGCCAAAACCACCCTTCCGTGTTTTGGGTTCTGGGTGTTGTGTTTTGGATCTGTATTTTTTTGGAAAAAAGCATAAAAACAGCTAAAATCACAGAGTTTGTGGGTTTTTCTGCTCCTACGCTATTATTAACCTCAATAACATTAATTTCCACTTATTTCCAGTCTATTCTGAACACCTCACACCTCACAATATTGTGTTTAGGCCAAAAGGTAGCACCGAGGTAGCTGGATGACTATGCTAAATGACACAAGTGGGCGGCACAAACACGTGGCCCATCTAGGAGTGACACTGCAGTGGTAGACAGGATGGCAGTTTGAAAAACTAGGCCCCAAACAGTACATAATGCAAAGAAAAAAAAGAGGTGCAAGATGGAATTGTCCTTGGGCCATCTCACTCACCCTTATGTTGTATAAACAAGACATGCACATTTTAACAAACCAATCATTTCAGCGCCAGGGTCTGCCACACGACTGTGGCTGAAATTACTGGTTCGTTTGGGCCCCCACAAAACAAGCTGGCAATTAATCTGTCCCTGCACAAACTGGCTCTATGGAGGCAAGATGTCATCCTCATCCTCCTCATCCACCGCTTCTTCACCCTCTTCAGTGTTGTGTACATCTTCATCCTCACATAGTATTAATTCGTCCCCGCTGGAATCCACCACAAAAGGTCCTTGTGTACTTTTTGGAGGCTGGTCTCCCTGGAAGAAATGATAATTCATTTTTATGAACATCATCTTCTCCACAATTTTGTGGAAGCAACCTCCTACGCCTTTCGCTGACAAGGTTCCCGGCTGCACTAAACACTCTTTCGGAGTACACACTGGAGTAGGGGGAACTTAGGGAAAATAGAGCCAGTTTGTACAGGGGCCTCCAAATTGCCTCTTTTTCCTGCTAGTACAGGTACGGACTGTCTGACATGCCTACTTGGATGCTGTTACCAATGTAATCCTCCACCATTCTGTCAATGGTTACAGTATCATATGCAGTGACAGTAGACATGTCAGAATTGTTGCCAGGTCCTTCAGTCCGGACCAGATGTCCAAACTTGGTCCTGTCTGCCCTGCATCACCACCAGCAGGTTGCTTAGGATACCTAAGTTGTTTCCTGGCAGCCCCAGTTGCAGCAGAAAATGAAGAAGGAGCTGTTGACGTGTCATGTTCCGCTTCAGCTGACAGTGTTTTCACCAGCAGGTCTTTACACCTCTGCAGGCTTGTGTCGGCTGGAAAGGGAGATACCACGTAGGCTTTAAACCTAGGATCGAGCACGGTGGCCAAAATGTAGTGATCTGATTTCAACAGATTGACCACCTTTGAATCCTGGCAAAGCAAATGAAGGGCTTCATCTACAAGTCCCACATGCTGAGCGGAATCGCTCCATCTTAGCTCCTCCTTCACTTTCTCCAGCTGCTTCTGCAAAAGCCTGATGAGGGGAATGACCTGACTCAAGCTGGCAGTGTCTGAACTGACTTCATATGTGGCTAGTTCAAAGGGCTGGAGAACCTTGCACAACACGGAAATCATTCTCCACTGCGCTTTAGTCAGGTGCATACCTCCTCCTTTGCCTATGTCATAGGTGGATGTATAGGCTTGAATGGCCTTTTGCTGTTCCTCCTTCCTCTGAAGCATATAGAGGGTTGAGTTCCACCGCATCACACCTCTTGCTTCAGGTGATGGCAGGGCAGGTTCAAGAGTGTTTTCTGACACTCCAGTCTTTGGCATGCAGTCACTGAATGGCGAAAGTGGGCAGAAATTTTTCAGACCACCCAAAGTGTCTCCTGCATGTCCCTGTCATTTTTCAGAAAATTCTGCACCACCAAATTTATTGTGTGAGCAAAACATAGGATGTTCTGGAATTTGCCCAGATATAATGCCCGCACAATATTGGTGGCGTTGTCAGATATCACAAATCCCCAGGAGAGTCTAAGTGGGGTAAGCCATTGGGCAATGATTTCCCTCAGTTTCTCTAAGAGGTTGTCGGCGGTGTGCCTCTTACAGAAACCGGTGATACACAGTGTAGCCTGCCTTGGAATGAGCTGGCGTTTCTGAGATGCTGCTACTGGTGATGCTGCTGTTGTTGCTGCATAAGGCGATACATCTACCCAGTGGGCTGTCACAGTCATATAGTCCTTAGTCTGCCCTGTTCCACTTGTCCACATATCCGTGGTTAAGTGGCACTGGGTACAACCACATTTTATAGGACACTGAGGACACTTTTTCTGACGTCTCTGTACATTCTTGGTATCGCCTGCCTAGTTAAATTGAATCTAGGTGGGATTTGGTACCAGGGACACACTACCTCCATCAATTGTCTATATCCCACTGCACTAATGGCGGATACCGCATGCACGTCTAACACCAACATATCTGTCAAGACCTCTGTTATCCGCTATGCTTCAGGATGGCTGATGTCGTAATTCATCCTCCTCGCTAAGGACTGTTGGAGGGTCAATTGCTTAGTAAAAAGAAGTACTGGTGTTCCTACTTCCTCTCTGGGATGATGAACGACTCCCAGCAGCATCAGCAATAGTGGCAGCAGTTGGCGTAGCATTGCAGGATCCGCCTGAGTAATCCCGGATAGGAGAGTTAGTCATGCCAGTGACATGGCCTGCAGTACTACTTCCGATCCTGACTGAGGAGGAAATTGACAAGGAGGGAGTTGAATGTGTGGTTTGCAGGCACTTGGATACAACAGGAAAAAGTGATTTAACTGTCCCTGGACTGCTTACAGTCTTAGCCACAGTTTCTGAACTTAACAGTAACTTTTTATGAACGTGCTGCAGGTGACGTATAAGGGAGGATGTTCCTAGGTGGTTAACGTCCCTACCCCTACTAATTCCACCCTTACATATGGTACATATGGCAAGACAGTTGTTGTCCGGATTTGATATAAATATTTCCAGACCAAAGAGGTGGAATGTTTGGTCTTCTGCCCAGGCATGACTGTGATGGGCTCTTTATCCCACGGACAACAACTGTCTCCCCCAGTGCCTGATTTAAACAAACCACCTCAGCATCAGAATCCTCCTCGTCAACTTCCTCCTCAGCTCCAGTTATACCAATATCCTCATCCTGTTGTACTTCAACAGTGACATCTTCAATTTGAATATCAGCAAGTGTACTGTGGGTGCTCCTTCCAGCACTTGCAGAGAGTGTGCAGATGGTGGAAGGAGCCACCTTTTCCCGTCCAGGAAACGGCAGGCATCGCAACCGTCGCCACACTAGGAATCTCCATGGGGATTTGTGATATCTTCTTTCTTCTTATCTCATTTGATTTTTGTAGTGGGAGGAGGGCTTCCATTGTCATGTGAAGCTGAACCACTAGTCATGAACATAGGGGAGGACCTTAGCCATTCCTTGCCACTCCGTGTCATAAGTGGCATATTGGCAAGTTTACGTTTCTCCTCAGACGATTTAAAATTATTTTTTAAGGTCATTTTCCTGAACTTTGCCATTTGGGATTTCATATAACTTCTACTATGACATTGGGCATTGGCCTTGGTAGACAACGTTGATTGCATTTCATCGTCTATATCATGACTAGTGGCAGCAGCTTCAGCACTAGGAGGAAGTGGTTCTTGATCTTTCCCTATTTTATTTTTATTGGACAAATTTTTGTCCTCCATTATTGATGCATGTGCGGCTAAGGTGCACACAAACACAGAAAAATATTTTTTTTCCGGCACTTTGGGGGTTACACCACCCTTCAACAGACAAGCCAGCCAGCCCTTGATTTATGACACAGGCACACGCTTGGCACTGCTACTGTACTTTGTTGATGCACTTGCGGCTACAGCGCACACAAACAGAAAAAAAAATAATTTTTTTTTTGCACTTGGGGGGAGTACCCCTGATGGACAGAGCACCCCCTGGACAACACTACAGCACCTCTTTAGGACTACAGCCTTTATGAGACACTGCACAACATAGCCCAGCCAGCCCCTATGGACTTTGGAGTGGACACAGCCCCTATGGACAACACTCTGCACAACACAGCTCAGGCAGCCCCTATTGACATTGGAATAGACACAGGGCCAGATTCAGAGATGGACACTCTTTGAGAGCGCTCGCTCTGAATCAGGGCGTCCCTTTTTTTTTTAATGAAGGCCTCCTGGCCGCTCGCATAGCTGTGGGTGACCACCCACAGCTTATGAGAGCGGCCAGTTGATGATCGTGATGTTCAAGACCATTGCGACCATCGGGCTTGCGATGAGACCCTTGTGGTAGGGTCTCGTGGTCTCGTGGCCGCTCTAGTAGAGCAGGAAGTCCACCTACTGACATCACAAGTGATGTCAGTAGGGCCGCCCTCAAACGGCCCTCAAATGGCCTCCGTTTGCCCAGCCACCCCCCCTGCCCGCCTCCAAAATGGGGCAAGCTGTCAATCACCATTGATAGCTGCCCGCTTTGGTGCGAGACCCGTAGCGACAGAGCGCCCGTCACTGGCTGGGTCTTGCGCATGCGCATGCCGGAGCCGGCTCCGGCGTGTGCATGCGCAGTGGGGGACCATCGACCCACTTGTGAGTGCTGTGCACTCACGGGTGGGTCTGAATCAGGCCCATAGCCCATATGGACAACAGCAGCACAACTCCCACCCTCCCTCTTCACTGTCCACAGCTGGAGTGAAAAATGGCGCCGACGCGGGGACCTTTTATAGAATCCAAAACCCACAAGATCCGACAGCGGGATGATGACATCTTGCCCGATTTCACATCCGTGGCAGGTGGGAAAGCTCCACTCATTTTGACCATACACTACACAGACTGTACAAAAAGAACATTGCGTTACAGATAATTTACTTATAAGTAGTGATGTGCAGTTTGGTTCTCCAGAAATCCAAATCTACCTGAATTTTGTATATACAAAGAAATCTGAGTCGTGGTACTAATCTCCTGAGGAGATCTGGATAAATCCAAATCATGGTTATGATCTTTGAGCGGTTCAGAATTCAGATTTTAAATCCGAATTTCAGGTTTTGGATTGCAAAAATTATATGATTTTAGCTGTTTTTAAAAAATGTTTATATATATATTATTTTTATTAAATCCAGATACAAAACCAAAACACTTGAGGGTGGTTTTTCTAACAAAACCAAAACACGAAGATAAATCCAGATCCAAAACCAAAACCAAAACCAATCCATGGGGGTCAGCACAGATCTCTACTTATAAGTAATGACACTGCTCTAAGATATTTGAACACCATAAATACAGTATCAGTGAAAAAATGTAGTAGTACATAAAAATAATGTGCTTAAACAAAGGTGTTTTCTAGCCCTTCTCAACTTCATTTTTACTAAGCTTAACATTCAAATCCATTATCCCTGTATTTTAATTGTCCAGCTTTCCGGATCACATTGTTTACATAGATAATTGAGTATCAAGTATATGGAAGTCTTATTGCCTAAAAACACATAATTTGGAATATATTGATAAAGCAGACAATCTTCCTTTAAAACTAATTTTTTGCATAACTTAATTCTAAAAAGTATGATCCCGCACAGGAATTGACAACACATATACTAGAGAGAATACATATGATGAAAGATGAATATAGTCAAACCAACCATATAAGAAATACTTGATATTCTGTACATAGCATAATATTATTTGTGATGTTGGTGGTGCTCCCCAGAGTCAAAATATATACCAATATGTATTTATATTTTGTTCCTAATGTCACAGAGCAGCCCAAAAAAACCCAAAAAACTCTTTGTTTTGTTGTTTTGTGGCAATAGGGACAAAAAATAATTACATAACTTAATTTCTACTTTATATTTTGTGATTTATCTATTTGCATATCTCTCCAGTACAATAGTTATTCTACTGTATTTATATAAAAATAGGCTAAAGTACAGTATTTAAAAAAAAAATTTGTACAGTATTTCCTTGTTAAATGGAAGCAGCAATGCTCTCGCCAGAACTATACTTCCATAATTTATTATTTTTATTTAATACGATGCCTTGAGTTTCCAAGACAGCTGTCAGTGATTAAACACCAGTAGAGTAATATTTTTTATCTCTATCAATACTGGCTTACCTATACTAATTTGCAAAATAATTAGCAACTTTAAATTGTTCTAAGGTGATCATACTTGCGATAAAGAATTTCTCTCACTACAATCAAAAGCCATTTTCACATATTTAGATTAGAATAAATTGGATTCTTATTAAGTCAGAATAATTTCACAGTGTGTTAAGGTGATTAACATTTGACACTATCATAAAGTACCTTGAATGAAATATTGTATTTTTGGACATTTAGGAAACGACAATTTAGTAAAAGTGGTTAATTGGCTCATGTTCATCTGCTAGGATGAGATAAGGACTCTATAAAAGTACTTGAACTAAGTCAGAAATTAAACTGGAAATAATGGGAAAATGAAGAAGCTGAATATTGGCACATTCCATTTATTACATAGTTATTGAGATAAAAAATAATATAAATCCATCACCCTCAAATGTCCACTCTCACTATCATGAAGTACAACAATGCTGGATGTTTATTTTTAAATATGGACCATCATCAATTCAAGACCCCTTGCAAAATAATATGGCCCAATTTTGAAAAATGCGATATTTCTTGCTGATATTGCCACAGTATTTAAAATAGGGATATCTTAACCATCCTGGTTTTGCCTTAAAAAAATAAATACAGCTTTAAATCTCATTGCAAAACCACTGAAATACTGCCACTATTCAAACTTGAAATATATTACATTTGGCACTAAGTCACAGTGACATTTTGGTTCCTTATGTTGCAGACAGAAAATAGGAGTTTTGAAACCTACTCCAGGCAGCACTCAGAATATAGATTAACCTGCATCACATGGGAACCCCAAAAAATAACAATTTAAAAATATATGGTGTATAATGTAATGACACTGTGAAATATACAACTGTATAATATACTAGCATTTTGGACCTGCGATTTTCCAGGTTATGAGCACATACTGTAAGTGTTTTTCTCTAGAGATGAGCGGGTTCGGTTCCCTGAGAACCGAACCCACCCGAACTTAGGGGATCCGAGTCAGATCCGAGTCGACTCGGATTTTCCCGCCTGACTTGGAAAACGAGGCAAAACGTCATAGTCCCGCTGTCCGATTCTCGAGGGTTTTGGTTTCTTTAAAACTCCCGTGATCGTCTACATTTTTAATTTTGGCTGTGGAGAGTGAAGAGGGAGGGAGCTTGGAGCTGTGCTGTGCTGCTGTGCATGCTACAGTTGTATCTACAGTTGTGTTGCTTTGCTTAATGTCCATAGAGGCTGGCAGTTGTCCATATAGGGACTGGCTTGCTGTTGTTGTGAGTCACTGAGGTTGTCCTGTCCATCCATTGGGGATGGCTGTCTGTTGTCCATATATAGGGGCTGGCTGGCTGTTGTCCTGTCCATAGGGGCTGACTGTAGTCCATAGGGGCTGGCTGGCTGTTGTCCATAGGGGCTGGCTGTTCTGCTGTGTTGTCCAGGGGGTGCTCTGTCCATAAGGGGTGCTCTTCACCCCCAGTGTGAAAAACAAAACATTTTTTTCTATGTGCATGTTAGCCACACTTATCTTTAACGTAGGTGCACAGGGGTGCTGTGCTGCTTTCTGTCAAGGGGCTGCTGCCTCTTACAGGGGTTCATCCCCAGTGTGAACAAAACAAACAATTATTTTCTGTGTGCATGTTATCCACACTTGTCATCAACGTAGGTGCGCAGGGGTGCTGTGCTGCTGTCTGTCAGGGGCTTCTGCCTCTTTCAGGGATTCAAACAATTTTTTTGTGTGTGCGTGTTAGCCTGCCACACACTACCAGTGTTAAAATAAAAACAATTTTTTTGTGTGTGCGTGTTAGCCTGCCACACACTACCAGTGTTCAAATTAAAACAATTTTTCTGTGTGTGTGTGTGTGTTAGCCTGCCACACCACCAGTGCTAAAATAAAAACAATTTTTTTGTGTGTGCGTGTTAGCCTGCCACACACTACCAGTGTTCAAATTAAAACAATTTTTCTGTGTGTGTGTGTGTTAGCCTGCCACACCACCAGTGCTAAAATAAAAACAATTTTTTTGTGTGTGCGTGTTAGCCTGCCACACACTACCAGTGTTCAAATTAAAACAATTTTTCTGTGTGTGTGTGTGTGTTAGCCTGCCACACCACCAGTGCTAAAATAAAAACAATTTTTTTGTGTGTGTGTTAGCCTGCCACACACTACCAGTGTTCAAATAAAAAAATTTTTGTATGTGCGTGTTAGCCACACCAACAGTGAGAAAATAAAACAATTTTTTGTGTGTGCGTAATTGCGTATTAGCCACAATACCAGTGTGAACATAAAAACTATTTTTTTCATGTGTTTGCGTGCTTTAGCCATGGCATCACAAAACACCTCTGCTGAGATTTGCATAAATATTTTCAAAGGTGAAATTAGAGGATATGGTTTAAAAAATGGAATAAAGTAGCTAAAACTGCATTCTCTGATATTAGTGACCCTACTCCCAGTCCCTATCCATGGCCCCTCTACCTGAATTTCAGCAAGGCAGAGGGGCAACTCCATACAAATGTATTCTAGAGTGCAGCTGCTTCTCCTGTAGCCCAGGTCAGAAGATGTGTAGGGGGTGTGGTGATGATATGGACTAAAATGGAACTCACATCCACTAAAGTGGACAATGAATCCCCAATCTAACAGGGAGTGCAGCAGTAATCTATACACAACACAGAATGGGATGATGATATAGGCTTGGGTGATGGTATATTCGGGGGTGATGTATACATCATACTCTTCACCATTACAGGTGCCTCTGTAATTTTTGCACGTAATTGACGGTAAAGGTTTTTCTCGTAGAATTTGTAGTTCAAGTATTCTCAGGCCGATCACTGACAAGGTTGCCTGCTGTGCTGAAAACTCTTTGAGTACACACTGGAAGGTGGGCAGCTCAAGTAAAGCAAAGGCAGTTTTGTGTAAGGGCCTCCAAATTGCCTCTTTTTCAGTAGTTATTTACATCTCTTCAGATCTGTGTCCGTTGGGAAGAAAAAACAATGTCTTCATTCCTTCTGGGATGAAAATCCACTCACCGGCAGCAGGCATGGTGCTCAAGACACAACGTAAGACTTAAACCTTCAATCTTAAATGTTGCATTTGCTACGCTGTTCCGCTTGTCCACAATATCTGCTCCAGTTAAGGGGACAGTGGGTACAATGGCAGTTTGAACTGAAGGCCACTAAATAACTATGTTTTTTTAATGTCCCTTAATGTACAGGTTGAGAAATGCTTTTTCGGAAGGTTTGCAAAGGATTATTTAACAGTCAATTGTTTTTGGAAAGCACTCTTCCTGGTCCTCTTCTGGGATGAAAATCCACTGCTAGTGGCAGAAGCAGGCACAGGATTCTCAAGAAAGACACAACGTAAGGCCTTAAATCAGGGGTAGCCAACCTCGGTCCTCGAGAGCTACTAACAGTTCACATTTTGCAGACCACCTAGCAGGTACACAGGTGTATTAATTACTCAGCACAACATTTGAAAAGATCCACAGGTGAAGTTCATTATTACAGTAGTGATTCTGTGAGGAGACCTGGAAAACATGCACTGTTGGTAGCTCTCGAGGACCAGGGTTGGCTACCATTGCCTTAAATCATAGATCTTATGCTTGTCAACAAATCTGTGCTGGTTAAGTGGCACTTTGAGGCCACTAACTATGTTTTTTTTTCATGTCCCTGTACAGGTTGTGAAATGTTCAATGTGGATGCATTGCAAAGGATTATTTTACAGTCAATTGTTTTGGAAAGCAGTCTTCCTGGTCCCCTTGTGGGATGAAAATCCACACCTAGCAGCATAAGTTGGTGCAGGATTCTCAAGAAAGACACAACATCAGACCTTAAGGGGTAAATTTAATTTACTAAAGTGAGAATTTATAGAAGTCAGTTTTAGAAATGATGTTGCTTGCCCTTAGAAAATAATCAGATTCTAGCTATTATCTTTTAGAAAGTGATGTTAAGTAGAATCTGATTGGTTGTTATGGGCAATATCACTTCTAAAATGCACTTCTTAAAATTCTCACTTTAGAAAATTAAATTAACCCCTTAATATCTTTGTGCTGGTTAAGTGGCAGTTTGGAGGCCACTAACTAACTATTATTATTATTATTATTATTATTATTATTACCAGTTATTTATATAGCGCACACATATCCCGCAGCGCTTTACAGAGAATATCTTACCATTCACATCATTCCCTGCCCAGTGGAGCTTACAATCTATATTCCCTATCACATACGCACACACATACACACTATGGTCAATTTTGTGGGGAGCCAATTAACCTACCAGTATATTTTTGAGTGTGGGAGAAAACCGGAGTACCCGGAGGAAACCCACGCAAGCACGGAGAATATACAAACTCCGCTCAGTTAGGGCCTATGTTTTTTAATGTCCCTGTACAGGTTGGGGAATGCTTTTTCATGTGGAAAGCACTACTATAAGTCTTCCTGGTCCCCTTCTGAATTGAGAAAATCCAATCCCAGCAGCAGGCATGGTACTGAAGGATTCTTCTGGGGCAAAGACTGATGTGAATGAGTAAAATATTTTTTTGTAAATGCCTCCTTCCCTCCCCTTCTCCCTCATAAATTTACTTCAGAATAATAAAATTAACTTTACTACCAAAACTCCTCCTGTCCCTGCCTTCAACTACATACATACTCCAACTCCCTCAGACCTCTCTTGAATAATAAAAAACTTTTGTTTCCTGATGTGCCACATTGGCAGTTGAACTGCCACGATTTTGTGCCAACCACTGCTGCCGCATAGCTTAGTCAGCCAGCTAGCTGGGTGCAAATTTTGGATATAAACTGGATGAAAACAATATAGTGAGCTGTGAAGTGGTCAAAAATGACTGGAAATGAGTGGAAATAAATGTTATTGAGGTTAATAATACTGTAGGAACAAAAAAGACCCATTATATGTGATTTTAGCTGTTTTTATGATTTTCTAAGAAAAAATCCAGATCCAAAACCAAAACCGAAAAACAAAACACAGAGGTGAGGTTTTGGAAAAACCAATCCTGATCCAAAACCAGGGGAGATCCAAAACCAAAACATGAGGGTCGGCGCGCATCTCTGTTTTTCTCTCTCTCTGTCAACCTTCTCTCCAATTACCTCTCACCCCTATTTTCTCTCTCCCCTTCTTTCTTCTCTCTTCCCTCATTTGTTTCTCTTATCTTGCACCGGGTCTACTGTCCTCCACTTCGGATGCATAAACGGCAGTTTGGTGGCTGTGTGGCTAGGACCCAGTGACCAGCAGAAGATACATGCAGCACACTTGTGCCATCATCCAATTCTCATACTGTGTAGGATTATATAGTAGACTGCACTCACCCCTTATGGGAGTGTTTCAGGACCAAGATCGTCTTTATGGTACAGCATCTTAGAGTATATCAGAAAGATTAAGAAGATACAAATGTAAGAGCTTGAGAGATGACTCCAGTGAATATGCACATTTTTTAACAATTTAAAAGTTTAAACCAACTAGGTTTTGCCTTTTAAATTATTGCCACTTAAAAAAACAGTCAAAATTGCCAGAATTGCGCAGTTCGTAAACTATTACATTTATCCCATAGGATATACTTGGTGTAGATCAATCGTGCAAGAAAGGTATAATACTCACATTAAGAAGTGAATGACAAGCTTTGAAAAATGTAGAGTACACCCAATTCGTGTATCTTCCTAGTGGTGTGTAAATGCCCTGACATGGAAAAAGATATATAGAGTACAGGTGGAGAGTATAGGTGATAATGTTTTTGACAAAAGTGAACATAATTAATAATAATACTAATTTCAAATAAAAGGACATTTTAAAAAATCTCAGAATAATGTTTTCTTTCTTAGGCTAAGGGAGACATGGAAACTTTCTGTCTGTAGGATCAGGTCTCATGTTCTCTTGAAAAGCCCGACCATTCGTGCACATGCTAAAGTACATACTTTACCATCTGCATGTTATCCATGTCATTCAAATAATCAATTTCAATATTGTTGGATTTTGATAAGTACTTGTGACTGACATTTTAAATATGGCATTTACAGTATTTCTTGAATCCTGGACTTTCGTAGCATTTATTTAGAAGGTTTTAAGTGATGAAGTAGTACCGACATTGTATGGTTTTGTTATATCGGTTTAATTTTGCCTATGATAAATTATACTTTCATTCATATTTTTTTTATTCAGGGGCATTGGGCTATTCATATGTGGGTTGGGTATTTTTGTACATTGTTGGTGTATTTTTGAACATTGTCCTCGCTGACTGTAAAATACATTTACGTAGTTGCATGACTGTTTTTGTTCCATCATCACCACTTGATAAAATAACATCTGTTTCTGAAAATGACTTTCTAATGTAATTTCATCTTGTCAGTCTCTATCACCAGAATCTGAAAACACTTCTGCACAAGTCACAAATGTTTGCCACTCAAAGTTTTTTTTTACATTTTAAAATAAAGACATATGAGTATGAGGAATCATCTATAATACATGTATTTGCTTCACTTACACTGGTATTAACATTTAAACTGAGCCTGAGCACATTCACATGTATTCATATAATGTCTCTGATAGTGACTATTACATCCTAATGTCTTAGGATGCTCAGCCACACAGTGCCGTACATACTGTACTCTAGTGGATAAAAATGATCATGGCCCATGCCTCTGTAGGGGCTTAAAATGCCATGACCATGCCCCCCAGGGCACACTGCACAATGGCTACATCCCTACCAGCATCCACTGCCCCCTCAATAATTCCCAGGTCTGTCCAAAGTCTCTGCGATTCTGCTTGATCCACCTACATGAGCAGTCAGTTCATAGTTTCAATCATATGCTTGATTCAAATCTACAAACTACAACTATGACATGAGCATGCATACAACTGACCAATTTATTCAGGACATTCACGATTTTAAGGCCCCAGCCCAGTCATAGATATTTCTGTCCCATGATCGTAAATTTGTGAGTATGCATACCCACGGTTGTGGTCATTTCTCCATTAGGACTTGGCCGCCCCAAACAAGTCATGTTCCATCTCCTGTCTTGATTAAGGGATTTTACATTTTGGGAGGTACTGTACAGTATGGCTTGAGTGAGGTGGCAAGACATATTCCAAGTGCTTTGATACAGTATTCCAAGGCTGCATCCAATAACCATATCAATTTACAGTAGGGGTGACATTATCAAAATCAAATTTAATAAGATCTTACATATACATCAACATCAATTGTTTATTAAAGGGTTATCATTAGAATACTATAATAAAATGTTACAGTACATATCCCTGTATACTTAATGCAAGGAGTACAAGATTCCCATACTTATTCTGTTTAATCTCAGATTATTTTAATATTAATTTATAAATACTATGTATATATATATATATATATATATATATATATATATATATATATATATATGTATACAGTATACATATCCACTACTGTGCAAAAATTTTAGGCTGGTGTGGAAAAAAATGCTGCAAAGTAAGAATGCTTTCTACAATAGAAGTGTTAATAGTTTATTTTTAGCAATTTACACAATTCAAAATGAATGAGCAGAAGATAAATCTAAATGATATCAATATTTGGTGTGACCACACTTTTCCTTCAAAACAGCATCAATTCTTCTAAGTACACTTGCACACAGTTTTTGAAGGAAAACATCTTGGAGAACTAACCACAGATCTTCTGTGGATGTAGTCTTGCTCAAATCCTTCTATCTCTTCATGTAATCCCAGTCAGACTTGATGATGTTAAGATAAGGGCTCCGTGGGGGTCATATCATCACTTCCAGGACTCCATGTTCTTCTTTACGCTGAAGATAGTTTTTATTTACATTGTCTGTATGTTTGGGGTTATTGGCACAAATTTGGAGCCAATCAAACACCTGCCTTATGGTATTGCATGATGGATAAGTACCTTCCTGTATTTCTGGGCATTGAGGACACCAATATTCCTGACCAAATCCCCAAATCCATTTGCTGACATGCAGCCCCAGCTTTCAAGGAACCTCCGCCATGCTTCACTTTTGCCTGCAGACACTCATTACAGCCAAATATTTAAAATTTTGACTCATCAGTCCAGAGCACCTGCTGCCATTTTTCTGCACCCCAGTTCCTATGTTTTCATGCATAGTTGAGTCGCCTGGCCTTGTTCCCACGTTGAAGGTATGACTTCTTGGCCACAATTCTTCCATGAAGACCACTTCTGGCCAGACTTTTCTGAACAGTAGATGATTGTATATGGGGCCCACTGGTTTCTGCCAGTTCTGAGCTGATGGCACTGCTGGACATCTTCCGATTTCAAAAGGAAGTAAGCATGATGTGTCTTTCATCTGATGCACTAAGCTTCCTTGTCTGACCACTGCTTCTACGATCCTCAACGTTACCTGTTTCTTTGTGCTTCTGCAAAAGAGCTTGAACAGCACATCTTGTAACCCCCGTCTGTTTTGGAATCTTTGCCTGGGAGAGACCTTGCTGATGCAGTATAACTACCTTGTGTCTTGTTGCCGTGCTCAGTCTTGCCATGGTGTATGACCTTTGACATAAAACTGTCTTCCACAACCTTTGTAGCAGAGTTTGGCTTTTCGTCACCCAGTTTTAAGCCTCCTACATAGCTGTTTCAGTTAATGACTGTGTTTCAACCTACATATGAAAATAATGATCTTTATCACCTGTTTGGTATGACTGGTTAATCATACACTTGACTATAATACTACAAAAATCCCTGACTGTGTACAAGTGTACCTAGAAGCATTGATGCTGTTTTGAAGGCAAAGGGCGGTCACACTAAATATTGATTTGATTTAGATTTCTCTTCTGTTCATTCACTTTGCATTTGTTAATTGATAAAAATAAACTATCAACACTTCTATTTTTTTAAAGCACTCTTACTTTGCAGAATTTTTCCACACCTGTCTAAGACTTTTGCACAGTATTGTGTATATCTATATATATATATATATATATATATATATATATATATATATATTTTTAGTTCCACAATAAGGAGGGCACTCCTTTTCACAAGAATTATATTTTGTGAATGAGAGTGCCCTCCTTAATGTGGAACTATTTTTTGGCCAGATGGATATTATGCTGGCCTTTTGGGAATGAGCACCTCACAAGTTGCAAAAATTTAAGAGGAGTGCAAACAATTTTTTGGATATTTTTAATTTTATATTTTTTCTTATTTTTCTAATGATTTATTTATCCTCTTTGGAGACTGATAAAAATAAATCAAAATAAACTGCATGATTGACATTTAGAAAGGAAAATAGATACCCAGATACTTTGTATTTCTTGTTATGGTAATCTCAATATATCAGAATACTTTTGATTCTGCTACCTACTGGTGACTGCTGCATTCTCATGAAAATAGGGCTCAGCACAATTCAAAGGAAACAAAATTAAATAGCATCAAAAAGTGCGGTTTAAACAAAGCTTTGCTTGACAAAAGGTCAATATAGTAAAACAAACAAAAACTGAAATACTTGGGAATATCAATGTTTAATGTCAGTTGTTTTTCCAATTATCTGAAGCCACATTTCAGACAGTATAGTACTGTAGTTATATATTTGTACACCTCTAGACTACTCTATTTTATAACTGCTTTGAACTATTTTCAACTTGGATAGCCATAGGGGTTTAAAGTCATTTCCCTCCTTTTAAATTTTTTTTTTTTACAAAAAAAGTGAGGTTAGTACATATGCACCCACTGATGGCACCTCGGAATCCACTCCCTGACCAGCTGGTAATCTTTTTTTAATGTTAGTTTTGATCAGGCTACTAGACCAAAGTTTTAAAGTACAGTATATGCGTATAACGAATCCCACTCATCATACGTAGTGAAACAGGTAATACGTTCATCTAATATGCTGTATATATCTGTGTTTAATTGTACTTTACCTTGTAAATGTGGCTTTAGAATTTGATTTGTTAACAACACTGTCCAGACACAGGCAGACAGTCTTATCTATATGATACTTCATTAAAATAATATATTGTGCATGAATAGGGGCCTGATTTAGAGTTGGTAATAAAGTAATAAATAGCAAGTAACTGTGTACCTGGATAAACCAGGTTGCAATGCAAGAGTGCAAAAAATTTTTTTTTGCATGTGAGGTAAATAGTGGCTGCTTTTGCATATAGCCCGCAAATGCTGTACAGCTTTATATTTACACTACACATTTCAATATGGACACACCCCTTTCAAATCTGAATCTCTCTGAACATATTAAAGCTGCCCCACCAGCAATGGAGCATGGTTTTGACCAAGATGCACAGTTACTTCATACTTGCTTACTCTCCCAGGACATGTGGGAGGCTCCGGGTTTTTCGAGTGACCCCCAGCACCCCCGGCAGAGTAGGCACTTCTCCCACATCCGGCCCACTTCTTAGTGAAGTGGGAAGAATTTTCACGGGGATTGGCGGTCCACGAGTAGGGGCGGGGCTTAATGAAGTGATTCTATAAGAATTGCGTCATTAAGCACCGCCCCCTTTTTAAATATATGGCATTCGCAACTATTTACTGCCCACTTGCTTCTCCTCCCTTGGCTTCTCCCAGGGAGGAAAGATAAAAAGTAGGTAAGTATGAGTTACTTGCTCTTTCTTTCTCTATTCCCAACTCTGAATTAGGCCCAGGGTACTGTACCTTTAACATATACTGCTAACAGTGTGAAGCCATATTACCTTCAACCTGTTGCATATACTGCGGTTTATCCTAAGTATTAATAATTCACTCAGGGGGTCATTCAGACCCGCTCGCGAGCGCAGGACGCTCGCAAGCGGGTCGATGGTGCCAAATTGCACATGCGCACGATGGAGGGAGCTCCGTCGTGCACATGCGCAAGACCCGAATAACGACGGCCAAGCCATCGTTATGGGTCTCGCACTAAAGGGGGCGTGCTGTCGATGGTGAGTGACAGCACGCTCCCTTTGGTGGGCGTGCCGGGGGCGTGGCTGCCAGACGGAGGCGTTCCCATGGGAACGCCTACTGTCTAAGTCCGGCCCCACTAACATCAGTAGTGATGTCAGTGGGAGTGACTTTGGCTCTGATAGAGCCAAAATCACTCCAGGGCTTGCGGTCACCGAGACCCTACCGCAGGGTCTCGTCGCAAGCCTGATGGTCGCGATGGTCTTGACCATCGTGACCATCATCATGGATGCTCGCTATAGCTGTGGGTGGTAACCCACAGCTATGCGAGCGTCCATGAGGCCGCTCCAAGTTGAGGGAGGAGGGCCCTGATTAAGAGCGAGCGCTCTGGTCAGTGCGTCCGGCTCTGAATCAGGCCCTCTGTTTGTTGGAAATTGGACATGTGTTCTACCTCCAAAGATCCCCTAACTGGTCTATTAGCCCTTTTTGGAGCTGCTTAATAATTATTATTTTTTTACAATCTACAGTAATCTCCCTTATTCACAGCTTTGTTTACGGAAGCAACAGAGCTAAACTTCAGAAAATTATTCTTCAGAATCCTGTAAACTAAATGACTTGGCAGCCCCTGGCTGAATTTGAAGTTCCCCTGCCTTTTCAAGCATTTCAAGAATAGTATCCATCTATGTATCAGCATGAGTAAGTCAACAAGGAAAGCTCTTGTGACACCACACAGCCAATCAGGGTAGTGTTTATTTAAAAGCTTAATTCAATTGCTAGTATGTGAGCAGCAGAGTTTAACAAAACGGACCTGCTGCATCTACCTGAAACAAGTGATGGACTCCTCGGCATTGATGTACCCGCTAAATGGTGAAATAGCCACAGGTCTCTATATCACCCTTCCGCAATGCAGCTGACAGTCTGAGCTCCTTGTGGGCTTGCGGCGGATAATTATTTGGCATAAGTTGCATTCCTTTTTCACAAGGATATTTTTATGTTGAGAATATGTCAAATAAGCCTGAATCCGAAATTACTTTGGAATGTTGTATTTAAAAATTGTCCCTCCCCCAAGAGAAAAAACAGTGTGATGTAATTGTTGCTGAAAATGTTAAGACTTTAATAAGAGTAACTAACAAATTATATAAACATTTGGATTATTTTTTTGACTCATTTTTATGTTAACCGCCTTATAAAGTTTACTCAAGGTGTTTTGCTTTGTAACCAATAAAAATTCTGATTCCCTATTTTACAAAGTAATGATGCACAGAGCATGCAGCACAGGTGGCCCAGGAGTCAGAGAGACTGGTGCAAGAGGAGATAGTGGTGTTGATTTTAAAATGAACCTCTATATACCCCTGCCTGTACCTTCTAAAATCCTTCCTATAAACCTCTAAGGGTGACGCTAATTTGCGTACGCAGTCATACAATAAATATAGACTCCAGACTCAGAACATGTGGTTCCAAAGCACAAAGTATTATTCAAGTAAAAGTACAGTCAGTTACACGCAATTGATACATACACAATTTAGGTGTAAAAGGAAATAATACAGACCCAAGTACAGTATACATACGCTGCGCCTCCGGACACGGAGATAGGCATCAGTAAGAGACCCTCAGTTCATACAGCATTCAGCATGGACAAAAAAAACAGTATCCGGGCACACATATTTATCCCCCCCAGACTGAAACAGGACAATGGGGAAGTTTCTTGCTGATGTCATTGGTTCCCAGAGGAGAAGCATATGTTACAGCACATTTAACAGGCTGGTTCAAATAGACTCTCCCAGCCTCTAACAGCAGGGGAATCTTTCTAGTAACGCCCTCTGTAACATTCTAACATTTAAACATTTTTGTTGCTTGTAAGTTCTGCGATCCATAACTTGAGTTTGCATGATGCGATCTCTCCACCGATAACACCAGAATGCTGTAAAAAAGCGTACGTATCAGAACAAAACCAAACACAACTTGCTTATCATGTATAATACCTTAGTTATCAAATACCTTTATTTCTCAGCATTTAAACTAACTTAACCAACTTAAATAATACATTTTGATGCTTATTGAACCTTATGAGTGAATATGAAATGTGTGGGTATTCGGGGTTTGATATAAAGACATATTAATGTGTGTATGAAGATGGGTGCATTTGACTCTAACATTTTAGCAGCGTGACATGCTGGGCTAGATAGTTCTACATGTCCTGTCAGCAGGCCCCCCCACCTTTCCTGTGTTCAAAGGAAAGATACCTCTGTCGGTCTCTTGTGTGAAAATGCAAAATATCCCAACTACAAGAGACAGACCTAAAGTGACACTCTAGCCTTTGAAATCATGTCATTGCAGGAAGCTTTCTTATTTATTCTAGCCAGACCACCCGTAGTGGGCAAACACTATGCAGGAAGCTTATCTACACAAGCCAGTTGTCACCTGGCCACTTGCTTAATGCAATACTGTAAAGCCATTTCTGGAATATATCCTTTATAATACGTAAAGTAATGAAATAGGCTTTTAGTGAATCGCCGTAACATATGATGATGGTCACAGATGCATTCGCATGATGCTAATGGTATTATCGCCACATGTGAGTTTATCTAAAATGGCGCTTAGGCGGCCATTTCGCAAAATGGCGTCTTGCGGCCAGTCGCAAGATGGTGTCGCTGCAATTCAATTTTAAACTGATCTTGTCTCAGCCAGTAATCCAGCTTCGACAGTGGTGGAGGAGAAAGAGGAGGAGGTATCTGAAAAGGAAGCGATGGCTGTAGAGATGGCTATCCAACTGAGGGTGAAGCAGGATGAAGGTAACTAAACAGCATCTTATTCTATTTAAAAAACCCTGTGTGTTTATTTAAGCATAACACTGTAGGGGTTCAATATATTATGTCAACAGTGACCTGCCGACACTCGTAATGTCAACATGAGAATGTCAGCGTGGGCACATTGGCAATAGTGAACAGAGTCATCATGTCGACATTATCATGTCAACATTAAGCATGTCAACAATGATGGAATGTCAACATGGCCATAATGTCGACAATGTCTTCATAAGGTAAGTGGAACACTAACCCCACATCTTACCCTAACCCCTAACCCTAACAGCCATGCCAACATTTTCATATGTCGACATCCTGTCCATGTCAACATTTATGTCATCAACATTTAAACCATGTCAACACCAACATTCTGGTGTCGACATTATGAATGTTGACATAGTGGCCATCAACAATATGACTGCATACCAATGGTAGGTTGGTATGCAGTCATCGATGAGTCAGTATTGGTCTGCAGATGAGTCAATGTTGGCTAAACCAAATGATTGTGTACTGTACGTGTAACATCAGAGAGTGTCTAGATGTATGAATTAATTGAATTGTATGTAATATTATTTCTTTTTTGGCCAAAAAAGAAAACAATCTGTATTTGCATACATTAACATGTCTGGGACAAATGTACATTATTAAAAATTGCAACCCAAAGACATGTAGAGGAAGTGTGTGAAAAATTTACAGGTTTCTGCATAATGTGGCTGAGAAAACATACATGATTCCTTCTGCTATATAAAGTAGAGCTATGCATAAGCCTAAAATTGGTTAATACATAATCCAGAAGGCTATATATATATATATATATATATATATATATATAACTATGATAAAAGAGTACTTTAATTCAACATTTCGGTACTCTGATGATCCTTCTTCAAAGATTAACACATAACTCACAGAGACTCCTTAAATACCCCACCAACGATCCTAGCTTAAATGAAAAAGATCATCAGAAGAGAAAGGTGTTGTCATGGTGACACCTGAACCACTTTCAATTTCTGTATAAAAACTAAAGACAACCAACACCTATCATGTGTGAAATAATTGAAAAGACTTTGAATGAAATTAATAATAAAAGCAAATGTTAACAAGGTATATGTCACATTAGTGTAAATAATAATGAGAAACATGTGAAAGTTAAAATCACAGTATGTAACCCAGTTATTTACATAATCACATAACTAGCATTGATATAACTACAGATTCATTATATGTATGCTGTAAAAACTGCAAAAATATGTGCTAATTTATCAAATATATATGTAAAATGAAATAGAGTAGCCCAACATTGGTATGGTGTTTATATAACATACAGCATAGTCATTTCAACAGGTTTCAAACATATTTATTCAAACATATATCATCTGCGATTGCACACCTGATCAAGTACCGCTTCTACTATTGGTTAAATTAAAATGACTCTTGCCTCTCTGAAAGTGCAATTATCCAAGGAGCCAAAACATTACTTGCTATGCAATATGTCAAATACCCAGGTGGAAGCATGCTCAGTATAACATAAATGAAACCTAGGACCATAGTATATATCTTGACATAACTATTCAGTAATTCAACATTTAATATGATATAACATGACTGTTACCTCATAGCTGTTCAGCAAATCAAAAAAATACTCAATCTAAGCAAGTTTCAATGCAATACAGCTAGATATTCTGATAATTAGATTAATAATACTTTACATTTTTTTATATAATAATCTTACTATGTGATCAATCTGGCTGCATATTAAGCAATTTAATTAACACTTAGGGCCATATCCAATTAGATGCAAAAAGCCACATTTTTGCAAAAAGTTTTTGCAGATGTGAAGTTTTCGCTCAAAATGCGTATCGTGTAATTTTATTGCCGAACTTTTCGCATTCTCCATAGACTATAACCAACGAAAAGTTTTCACCATCTCAGAGCAGGTGAAAAGTTGTGCAAAACCCCAATTTTGGACTAAAAATGTGGGGCTTGGTGCAGAACCCTTTGGGCATCCCGCCCCTTATGACAACTTCGGAAAAATATATTTTTAAATAGCTTAATTTGGCCAATAATGTCTTTTCTGGTGTGAAAAATTTAAAGTGTTGGAAAATGGGTTTAAAGTAGTGGGTCTGGTATTTTGGGGGGCTTAATGGATGGGTTATGTGTTTTAAACATTGCAAATTGCTGCACCAGGTGCTTAAAAAAAAATAAACATGCACTTTTATGACACAAAAACGTACTTGCACCCATTTTAACTGCAGTATATATAGTTTGTCAAAAACAAAATTGACTTCTATCATTCTTACACTATTACATAAAAATGCATATAACAGCCATTTGACACAAGTTAAGAACCCAAAATTCTTATTAGGTCCACTAATACACTTCTAAAGTGATTTCATATGTCAGTTAGCCTTTTTATGGGGTACAGACATATTTCCTCAAATTTAGCTGTACTTTTTGCAGATTACACCACTGACTGTTTTTGGGTAAATGTTGCATCTTATCTTTCCTAATAGGATAGTGTGAAAAACGGGAGTGCGCATAGACAAAATACACAAAATTTGCACCAAAACCCCCAAAGTGTGCAAAAAGTTCACAGACGTTAACTTTTCGCTTTATCACTGTCAGCATTTGCACCAGCCCCATTTTTGGTGCAAGAGATCTGTCTGAAATCAAACAGATTTCTGCATAGCCTTAACTTTTTCTACACTCATATGCTTCTTCTACATCCAAAGGCGTCATTGTCACCCAGTCACACCCAGGCAGCTGTCTACGAGAAGAGACCAAGATGCGTCCGACTCAGAATGGCTCATTATTACTTTAAGTTTCATATACACACCAAGATGCTGGTGCAAACTGCTCAAACTCATTCACATTGGGAAGTGCGTGTAATTCTTAATCATGTCATTAATGAGTTTTGAAATCTTGGCAACATGATGCAATCCATTAAGCACTGGGCAATATTACAGTAATGGCAATGTAATACGCTGGGTGTCAAAGCAGCTCTTGCTCTATATATATGTGTTAATAATGGATTTTTTTTCCTTTATAAATGTTATTTCCACAATAAAAATACAGGTTTTTCAAGCAACATAAGGGCAACATGTATCTCAACTCAGCTTTAAATTTAGTAAACTTTACATCCCCAAATCGACAGACACCCACTGTAGACATCTTGTATGTGAAATCACGACCTGACAAAAATAATGTTCATCACGCGTAATAAAGTGAAATTGTACCTATAATCAGTGATCTAGGGGGATATTTATTAACCTTCTAAAAAAGGAGGAATACGGTTACCAATAGCAACCAATCAGATTTTAGCTAAAGTTTTATAGAATTTACTAGATAAATCATAGCTACTGTACAACCCGATTGGTTGTTATGGCCAATACTGTACCTGCACTTGTACTTCTTATTTACCAAATCAGTCTGAACGTGCTGAATTTCTATCATAACTCATGTCCTTTAACAAGAAAATGTCAACACCCAAATTATGCTAAAAGTTGGCTCTTTTGGACCTTTTGGTCCTTTCCAAATGTGCTTACTACAGTATCTAAGGGGAATGAGGCACAGCAGATACTTAGGATTATGTGATAATAAATGTAGCTGCTGTTGGTGTATTGTGTCTGACTCCTATATATGGCAACAATAGTAAAGCATTTCTGTACAGCTACTGTATCTGTGGCACATCATTTTTGGAGGGTAGATTGTGAAAGCTGATGATGTGAAACATATCCAGACACTGTAAAAATCTTAAAACAGTCAGTTGATGTTGGCCATGACTTTCCTTCACTATTAATCACAACTGAGACTCCTTCCTCTTCTGGTTTTAAAAGGCTTTTCTATTGTGCAGCTGATATTGTAGCCATCTACCAGTTCGAAGTAGCTGTGTGTAGGATATTTTCCTTAATATCAATGCGGCTGCTGGATCAGAGACAAGACCATTGCTTCCAATGATGGTAAGCAGCAGCTACTGTCACAAAATTAGAGGTAAAGATCACGAAGGGGCCAATTCTGAGCTCAAAGAATCTTTGTTCATGATGGCACATTTTCCCATACAGAGCATGCACCAATGTGAATTTATGCATCTTTGCATATGTCCGTCCTATTCTAAGTTGGACGGAACTTGGCCAGATCTGTCTTTTCATGAAGTGCTCTAGAAGGCAATAAATATGTAACTGACCTGTGGGGTAGTACTCCATATATTGAACATATGGGCCAGTGTTATTCAGTCATTACGACCAGAGGAAGATGAAGGTGCCAGGTGCACTGAAACGCATTGAGTGCAATATGGAACTGGTACATGCTGAGACTCACTTGATTACCAGCACTACCCAAGATCATACACAGATCAGTCACCGCTTGATTCAAGCAAGACTCACTGCTGCTCATTGTCCTACAGCTTCCATTGAGCCTGCAGCTGGGATGCTGTTTATGAGTAGACTGTGGCACTGTGCCTGCGCTGATTCCAAGAACATGGAGCTTGTGTCATTTTCCTGGTGGCTGCTCTAATGCACATGCACAGATCTTTGGAAAAATGGTGCAGAAGCCATTTTCCTGCTGATTTCTCTGGCGTTGATGGACAATATTCTCTTTGGGTGCAGTGTGGTTGCTGTATGCCCCCCTGGGCCCAGGAGCCTGTAAGCGCTGCACACCCAGCACCCATTATAGGAGGGTAATTATCCATAAACTACACGCTGCTATGTGCTGTTATTAGGACTTATTCTTGATGTGAAGTCCACACATTTACAGGGAACCCTCTGTAAAGGTGAATTTTTTTTCCTTAATTTCAAAGCAACCCACGCTCACTTCTTTAGCACTCATATGTGGGAGATTTTACCCATCAATCAGTTATTTTCTATCAAGCACTAGGAATTTTTATATTTTTGTTACAGTTTTAAAAGATAACTATATTTAAAATATTTTATTTAATGTTCTGCAGCAGAGACCAGCAATACTGTATGTCCACTTGCTTACTTACTGTCTGTCATGTGATGCACAGGGCACTCTGGTCTGTCATTCCTAGCAGTTTGGCAGTTTGCTCCTCATCTTCTCCAATTTGAAGGGGAGGAGGAGAAAGTAGGGGAGGAGGAGAAATAAGGGAAAAAGAAAACAGGGGGGCAGCACTGACGCTGTTACACAGCACACATCAGCGCTGAAGCTGACATCCCTGGTGGCTGTGCAGAGACCTGCTGGCACTGTGAGGATAATTCATGTGTGGAATGATGGTGACTGTCACAATGGGGTTAGGCAGCATGGCGGCTATGGCTGATTAGACTCGTAGCTGCCACCAACGCAATGTGAAAGAAGGTTGTCTATTTTAGGATGTCTGCTGGACTCAGTGAGGCCCTTCAGGGCCCAGCACCCCTAGACAGCAGTCTAAAATTGCCTAATGATAACACCGGTCCTGCATGTGTGCATGTGTGATACCCAGGAGCACCTAGGGGGGGCCTGGGCGGCAGCAGCAGCAGTCTCTTCTCCTCTGCCTCCTTCTCCTCTGCCTCCTTCTCCTCTGCCTCCAGTGTGAAGACAGCTGCTCCGAAAAGCAGCTATGCCCATGATCACTAACACTGCCAAATCTGTACAACTGCGCATGTGTGAGTTCACTCGGATCTCTCTCCCATAGGAAGGAGCAGTGCTCCGGGAGCCAATGCCATCTGAAAATGGTGTTGGTTCCTCATGCAAACTATTTGATAAAAATAATTGATGATATAATAATGAATGGGCCCGTTACTAAAAACATGCGGAAACTAGCGTTGCCGCATGTGTAACTGGGCCATGACAAATAATGGATAGACCCCTAAAAGCAATATGAAAGTGGTATTACCATTATGGTTATTTTTTGGTTACCAAAGATGTCTACAGTATTTTATAACAATTTGTATGTATTCCATACAAAGTTATCTTGAACCGCACTGACTAACTAGCATGATACAACCACTATTTTGATTATTTCTAAAGCTTAACTTATCCTTCCTGCATACATTCACTGCATTTTATCACTCTACATAAAATAATTAACACTATCCTTCCAATTAACTATAATGTCATGTGTCTAATTATGACTGCTTTTGCTGGGGGCCAGATTTGAGCAATTCATCTTAACATTGTTGCTAGAATTGCTAGTGGTCCAATTTATTTTCTAGAATGGAACAGGTAATTAATTATTTTCTTGTCACTGTCGGGTATTTCAGTGATGCCAAATCGCTAATTAAAATGTTCCTTGACATTGGTGTCAATGCTAATAGGATAAACAATTCCCTACTTACACAATAGTTTAACTATTTTATATTCTAGTTTAAAACATGTAAATTTAATGTAAAACATGGTGTAACATTTTTTTTTCTCAGAAAAATTCATGGAATGCATATCATATATACTCTAGGTGCAAAAACATCAATCAAAAGGAAGATATACACAAAACTGAGGTAAACTGTAGCACTTAGATAATAGTGATGATTAGTCAATAGGTTATGCTATCTTACCAGATATATCTGCAGATCGAGTGATCTGCAGACAGGGGTTGGCTGGCAACATTCTGCCTGGGGGGCAAACACAAGCAAGTGGTCCCAGCACATTGCAATGGAAAACTGGATGTGGTTAAAAAGAAAACACCCTGTAGCTGTGGTTCATATAATGCGGGTGTTGCATAAATAGGCAATGACATATGAAAAAAACTCATGTCAATAATATAATACAGAAAACATTACAGTGACTGCCATTTAGTACAGAGAACATTACAGTGACTGGCAGAAAATACATACATGACCACCACATAATGCACAAAGCATCGATGACCACCTTATAAAACAGATCAGTGACAACCATATAATACAGAGAGCAAAAGTGTCCACAATATAATGCAGAGAGGATCAATGACCAGAGAATCAGTGACAACATCAGTTAAAAAAAAAAAATGAAACCAGGGCAGTGCTGGGTGAAAACAAACCAGGGGCGTACGTGTTTCCCCCATTGCAGCTGCACAACAGTAGTGTCACTATCAGCAAGCCAACACTGTGGTCGTGCGGATCACTCAATCACTCTGTGAACCAGAAATCAGCCCAGCAGCTTGAGTCAAAAGTCTCTGCTGCATTGCTCTGCCACAGTGCCAGCCCATTGACCAGCAGTCCAGGCCAGTGATTCTACATAGTTGTGGATCTGCTTGTGTCTCACTTTGATTCCTGATGCACTTCAGTCTGGCATCAGTGGTCTGCTGCTGTATGTGTACGGGTGGTCTGCAGACCGCCCGTACACACTTGCTGATGGATAGATATGTCTGCAGACATATCTGTCCATCGGCTGTGCAGCACAGCCAATGCGATATGTCTGCGAATGACGTCGTTCACAGACATATCACGGGTACACACTAGCCAACGGGCAGCAGATATATTGGCCAATCAATTGATCGGCCAATATATCTGTCAGTGTGTACCCAGCTTGAGATAAAGTAAAATTTAAATAAAAGCAAAATATTGGTAATAAATAATGAACTGATGAAGTGGGCAGCAATATAAGAAATGAGTGTTTAGTATTGAGACATGGTCAAGAGAAATTGACAGAAGGCAAAATATCACATACTGATGTGCCCAGCTATAACGTGGCATCACAGCGTTATCTCTCACACCACGCATGGCGCGCCACACACCACGCCATGAGTTGCGCCACAAAGAAAGTTTAGTAATGAAAAAAGTCATTACGTGTAATACAACATTTTGCCCACCAGATGTCACTTTTCCTAAACTACATAGCGCATGCGTCTGATTTCATTACGTGTAATACAACATTTTGCCCACCAGGTGTCACTTTTCCTAAACTACATAGCGAATGCGTGTGATTTCCAATGTACCGTACGGTATGTTCTGTATCACCGAACGATGATTGTTTGACAGAAGCGGTGATTCGGTACACTATACAGTATTACAGCGTTTTCCACATGGAATCAGGAATGTACGGTATAATAAAGCGGTAGAAGAATGTCTAATCCAGTTTGAAATCATTAAGCTCTGTATTACCCACTGACTGTGCGGTTGAAATCATACTGTGTTTGCGCAAATGTAAATACTGTCGGCACTGTCCCAGACTTAGACATTAGACTTTAGAAACTACAGAACTCTAGTAATGGGTGAAGCGTGTGGCCTAGCGGTCTAATGCCTAGTCTCTGTACATATAGTACAGAGAACATTACAGTGACTGGCATAAAATACATACATGACCACCACATAATGCACAAAGCATCAATGACCACCTTATAATACATATCAGTGACAACCATATAATACAGAGAGCAAAAGTGTCCACAATATAATGCAGAGAGGATCAATGACCAGAGAATCAGTGACAACATCAGTTAAAAAAAAAAAATGAAACCAGTGCAGTGCTGGGTGAAAACAAACCAGGGGCGTATGTTTTTCCCCCATTGCAGCTGCACAGCAATAGTGTCACTATCAGCCAGCCAACACTGTGGTCGTGCGGTTCACTCAATCACTCTGTGAACCAGAAATCAGCCCAGCAGCTTGAGTCAAAAGTCTCTGCTGCATTGCTCTGCCACAGTGCCAGCCCATTGACCAGCAGTCCAGGCCAGTGATTCTACATAGTTGTGGATCTGCTCGTGTCTCGCTTTGATTCCTGATGCACTTCAGTCTGGCATCAGTGGTCTGTGCCAGTGAGGCAGTCTCTGATTTGCACATGTGCAAAGGACAGTTCCCTGGGCCCCCAGCTGACCAGTCCAACACTGCCAATCCTACCAGGCACCTCTGGTGGTGCACTGTCCTGCCATTACCTGTGGTACATGCTGCACCTGTCCCCTCTGAAGCTGTGCCCCTGTCTTGTGCTGCCCAGTGCTGTGCTGGGGCTGGGGTTCGGCAACAGCCAGGCCCTCACTGATGCAGTGCAAATAGTGGGTCTCTGGCAGTGCGGGAGAGTGGGGCCGGTCCGCGTAACGTCATGATCCTCTGGGAACATGTTATGCAGAGGCACAGAAATGGAGATCAGTGCCAGTATTAATGCTATTAATACTAGTTTGAGCCCGTTACTGAGCCTCTGTAAAACATTTACCTTTACATATAGCCTTTGTCATGGATGGGATGGATTTTATGGGACCCGCTGGGCCTTGCTGTAAACCCAGCCCTGATGCCGGCAGTGCTGGTGGCCCCAAATTTGTAGACTTGTACCGGCCCGGGGGGCAAATATATATCTGCAGATGATGGTTGTTTGTACACACTAAACAACCATCATCTGTTTTCAGTGTGTAGGAGGAGGCGGGTCCCTCAGGCCGGGGGACAGGTTGGTGGCGTATCCACCCCCTTCCCCACGGCTGCTGCTGTATGTGTACGGGTGGTCTGCAGACCGCCCGTACACACTTGCTAATGGATAGATATGTCTGCAGATATATCTGTCCATCGGCTGTGCAGCACAGCCAATGCGATATGTCTGCGAATGACGTCATTCACAGACATATCACGGGTACACACTAGCCAACGGGCAGCAGATATATTGGCCAATCAATTGATCGGCCAATATATCTGTCAGTGTGTACCCAGCTTGAGATAAAGTAAAATTTAAATGAAAGCAAAATATTGGTAATAAATAATGAACTGATGAAGTGGGCAGCAATATAAGAAATGAGTGTTTAGTATTGAGACATGGTCAAGAGAAATTGACAGAAGGCAAAATATCACATACTGATGTGCCCAGCTATAACGTGGCATCACAGCGTTATCTCTCACGCCACGCATGGCGCACCACACACCACGCCATGAGTTGCGCCACAAAGAAAGTTTAGTAATGAAAAAAGTCATTACGTGTAATACAACATTTTGCCCACCAGATGTCACTTTTCTTAAACTACATAGCGCATGCGTCTGATTTCATTACGTGTAATACAACATTTTGCCCACCAGGTGTCACTTTTCCTAAACTACATAGCGCATGCATGTGATTTCCAATGTACCATACGGTATGTTCTGTATCACCGCCCGATGATTGTTTGACAGAAGCGGTGATTCGGTACACTATACAGTATTACAGCATTTTCCACATGGAATCAGGAATGTACGGTATAATAAAGCGGTAGAAGAATGTCTAATCCAGTTTGAAATCATTAAGCTCTGTATTACCCACTGACTGTGCAGTTGAAATCATACTGTGTTTGCGCAAATGTAAATACTGTCGGCACTGTCCCAGACTTAGACATTAGACTTTAGAAACTACAGAACTCTAGTAATGGGTGAAGCGTGTGGCCTAGCGGTCTAATGCCTAGTCTCACTGCTTCTCCCCTCTTCTTGTTCCGTGGGTTCGAGACCTTGAAAATATATTTTTTTAAATTCTTTTTAAAATCTTCACTTAAAATATTCAGTATTCAATACAGTACATGTGGAGCGCATGCCTGCCCAGTGCTTCGGGAGTCAAACAGCGTAAATAGGATTTTTATTATTGTACATACAGTACTGTACCTTAGAACGCAAACTTGCGCCAATGCCGGCGCTGACATAGACGTGGACATTATAGTGATTTTTTATGACCATCAAGTGGCAATGGGCCCTGTTAAAGAGACTGGTCTCTGTATAACAAACTGACTGCGCGTTTAAACCGCAAAATTGCGTCAATGTCTGTGTATGCCCAGTGGTCGGGTTTCAATCACAATGGAATGTGTGCTGCATGTCTAGTGGAGCCAAGCCATACACTAAGTAGCGCTATGCCATGACGCATGCCCAGTTGTCTGCATTGCTACAGTACTGTTGAATTTTCACACTTGTGCCATTCTGCACTGTCCGAGACTTACCGTACAGTATACACAATAGTAAATTCATGATTTCAGAAAGTGCTACAGTAGTGGACTTAGTTTGGAGGGAAGTCTGTGTATTACATACTGACTGTGATGTAGAGCGCAAACTTGCGTCAATGACAATGTTGTCCCAGACTTGGAAACTTTAGTAATTTAATGTGTTCAGTAACTGATAGTTGACTCTGTTTAAGAGATAGGTCCCTGTAGTACAAACTGACTCTGCGTTTAAACCGCAAAATTGCGTCAATGTCAGCACAGTTGGCGCTGTGGTGACTTATAGCCAGTTCTGATGGGTCACGGTACAAATAGGATCTCTGGCGCGTGCCCAGTGGCGGGGTTGCAATGCATTGCCAGTGGTGCTGCGCCATAGCCATACCCTTGTAGCGCTATGCCATGGTGAACAGTATGGAAGATCATACAGTAGCGGGTCATGATTCACACACAGTGAAAGTGGGATCTCCGTATTACACACTGACTATGTAATAATAATATTAAAAATAAAAAGTGTAACCTTGACTGTATAATAATAAAAAAAAAAGTTTAACCTTCCAGGTTTCGAACCTGGAACCGGGTTGTACAGACGTCTGCAATGTAGAAGTTTGATTTCTTACCTCTACGCTACAGACACCTAAGTACTTCAACGTATGGTACTGTAGATGTCACATAAAGTACTGTAGAGGACAGATGCAATTCTTACTAGGAGAGACTTGTGAGCAAGGGTTAGGTGATCCATCTTGCTTACACTTCTCTCCTTATGTTCGAGACCTTGATAATTTAATTTATTTTTTTAATGTTCACTATAGTACTGTAGTTCAGTCTTGTTATCCAACCCTTACAAAAATCAATATATTGTACTGTAGATGTGCCCAGCTACAGTACTGTAGTTTGTTGCTCCATACGGTACGCCATACAGTATACCGCATTGCTAGTTGCGCGCTACACTGTGGTGTATTGAGTCTCATAGCACTGCGCATGCCCAGTTGTCTGTATTATACGGTACTTACAACTGTAGTTGTAAGTACAATACGGTAGACATTGTAGTGATTCCCTGACTCTAGGAACTATAGTACAGTAGATGCAGTAGTCTAGGGGGCTAATGCCTAGCCCTACTGCATCTACCATTTTCTTGTCCCGCTGGTTCGAGACTTTTAAAATATATACTGTATACGGTAATTTAATTTTGTTTTAAATCTTCACTAATACATTATCAAGAAATTCTGGTATTTCTATGCCACAGTACTTTATGACTGCGTAAAATATTAATAAAAAAAAAAAAGTGTAACCTTTCAAGTTTCGAACCCGCAAAAGGTTTGTACAGGCAGCGTAATGTATTGGTTTGATTATTTACCATTACACTACAGCTGCCTGCAATACCAAGGTTGCACCTGGCTTGAGTGTTTTCTACAATACTGTACGTCATCGTACAGTATCTCAGGCGCATGCCCAGATCTACAGTATACCCATGTAGCGCTTTTTTTTTTTGTAAAGTCTTCGCTACTTTTGTTCAGTATTGTTATCCAACCCTTACTAAACTCAGTACATTTTATATATTAGGGGGTAAATGTACTAAGATGGGAGTGCTATTAAGAAGTGGTGTTGCCCATAGCAACCAATCAGATTCCAGGTATTACTGTATCTTCTAGAAGGTGCTACTGTAGATAAATGAGAAGTAGAATCTGATTGGTTGCTATGGGCAACATACAGTACAGTAACTTCTTAAATAGAACTCCCATCTTAGTAAATTTACCCCTACAAGTTTAACTTTTCCCCCCAATTTTTTTTCTTCAGCCCCCAAAATGAAAGTGAATTTTTAGTGTGTTCTGACTTTTTAAAAAAAAAAAAAGTTACGCAGTTTACAGTACCTTTAGGGGACTGTCTTAAGGCTGCACGTTGAAGGCTTCCCGCAACGTTGCACCCCAATTCACCAATTTTCTCCGCCTGCTATACATACAGTGGGTGAAACTTTTTCACATACTGTCTTACTGTACATTGCATTGACTTCCCGTCTACGGTAGGCGGAAAAGCTTTCAAATTGAATACAGCGATAATTTTACGCCTGGCGCAATGACGTAATCTGCGAAACTTTTTTTAGCCAATCACGTGTTTTTGCTCCAATGGGTGAAAAAGTGCCAACCAATGTTTTCCCAACTGTCATCTCACATGCTGTGTTTGAAAAATGACAGTTGTGAGCTGATTGACTGACACCTTATCACTTTTTTTTATCACTTTTCACTCTGTCTCCTAACACTGCTTAGTACAGTAAATGCACCCCCTTGGAGTGAAAAGACGAGACCAGCTAAAAAAAGTAAATAGACCACCCTTAAATTGAAAACAGCCCTCAGTGTATACAGTACTGTATGTCTACTGTACTGTATTCTACTGTAAGTGCCGGGCAGCTGTGAAATCACTGTGATGGGCAACAGGGATACTGTACAGTATATGACTGTGGGCGGCAACCCCCATCGGCCGGCGTGCCCCTGGTGAGAGAAATCCTTGCCAATAGGATGATACACCCCTGCATCTGTGTGTTATTGACTTTTTGTAACTTTTTAATGACAGATGCACGTGTTGGGTCTCAGGCGCACTTAAAGACTGAATTACAGTACATACAGTACAAACACCAATTGTATAAATTAATGACAATTATTATTTAACCTACAGTAACATGCTGTACAGAGGGGGGAACTTCTTTAGCTTTCCACCCCCGTAGTCCTCTACTGTCCCCCGCTTCTTTCTTCTGCCGCTGGCATGTCCTGGAATTCCAAGCTGGACACGGACATTACTACTGTACAGTACCTACAGTAGGAGGAAGGAGATGACGTGAGAACAGTCCTTCCTCAATGCCGACCGATACGCCCTACTGGACCGAGGACTACAGTGCACAAAAAGATTAGGCTTTTAAGTTAAAATCATCACTGGCACTTTTGGCCTCAGATCCAGAGTTTCACCTATACCAGGTGCAGACTCTACCTTGCATTGGAGTGCAAGGTCCACTGTACGCCCTTAAGAAAGGAGGATAGGCAGAGACAAACAGACAGTAAAAGACAGACACACAGATTCTCACCGGAGATGCTCTTGTTCTTCATCCTGCTTGATCCCACACACCCTGTACTGTAGGAGAGAGAATCCGCTGTGCAAGGCCCTTCCCTGCTCTAACAGTGTCACACTAATCCACTTCTCCACATTAATATACTGTATATGCCATAACTAACCAGCCTAACAAATTTATTAATAACTAATTTGTATTATAATTAAGCCTGGTGGTGAAATACTGTAAGCAATGCCCCTAGGCCCACAGCCCATAATATAAAGATAAAAAAAAAAATACATGAAACAAGACAGTATTTGGGTGCCCCAAATGGAGGTGAACACCAGCTGTCATTTTGAGGTCGAAAGTGAAAATAACTCCAACCCCCCCCACCCACTTTAGCAGCAGGTGGCACTGGGTTTCCCAAAGAACAAACTGGCAGGGAGCTAGAAGTATCAGAAGATTCGTCTGAATGCAATAACAGAGCACTAACATTATCAAAAATGCTTTTCTCACCTTATCCTGATGTCGAAGGGACCGCCGCTCCAGCCATACAGTAGATGTACAGTAGAAGCCTGTCTCTCAATGCACGGTGCACCCACTACTGTACAGTACTGTATGTCTGCAACTATGGATGTGGATGTTGAAGCATCCACTACTACTGTACTGTATATGAACCAGAGGAACCTGAAAACTTGAAACATGTGCATTACAAATGGCAGCATCAAGCACAGTAGCAGAAACTGGCAGCTGCAGCACAATCTGTGACGATGCCAATGTGTGCCTTGGAACAGGGGGCAATGTACAGTAAAAGTAGGTGTAAGGAAAAGAGGAAAAGTATGAAGTACAGTACATAAGGTACAGTAAGGGAAAGTTATTGTAAATAAAGAGCTTATAAAATAAATTAGGAGAATACTGTATACTGTATAATGTAGGGACAGAAAGCACAACCACAATACTGTATATACAGTATGGACACAGCGTACAGTACTTAGCAGTCCAGATCACAAACTGAAAAGAGGAAGTTAAACCCCTCCTCCACATTACTAATTATATACAGTACAGTATAAGCTACATAGCAGTTGCTTGACCATTTCTTTCGATGACAACTGGTAAGACTCTATGGAGATGATCAATATAATTGTTACACTGGGCACGTGTCAATACTGTTCTCCAAAACTTCATGATCCCATCCAAAAGTTCCTGTTTAGTTGGTTTCACATCAGACCTGATGAACCTCTTCAACTGGGCCCAGACCATTTCAATGGGATTCATGTCCGGTGACCAACAGGAAAGTAAAAAAAAAACCAAATATTCAGTCACATTACTGTACTTTAGTAAAAAGTGTACTAGCATAATTACTGCTCGGTACTGTACATACTTTTTGGTACAATAAACAGTTAATACAGTACTATAGGACAATACTCACTCTGGTGGTGTGCGTTCCCAATTTATCCCTCTCTCTTCCATGAATTTTGCTGAAGCCGAATGTTTTGAATCATTATCCTGGAAAAATCAATGTCCTGATGGAAAGCATTTTCTCACAAATGGCACCACACAGCAATCTCCTATTTTTTCTTGGAAGAAGGTCTTATCCATGATGCCTAAAGAGATGAGAAATTGTCAGTATCAAGCGTACACTGTACAGGACTGTAAATTATTTTTACAGCAAACATTACTGTACTGCACCTTCAAAAATATAGATCGGTCCTGCACCCCAACGAGATATACCTCCCCATACATGGACCTTTAATGGATGCTTCGGATGTGGTTTAAGTGAGAGATGTATATACAGTACAGGCACATTCATAGCGGAGCACTAGTTGTCCTAGCAGACGGGGGATGGTGTCCTTGGCAATGGTCACTATTCGTAGCATTTTTCAGGACACTAGGGCAGAGCTGACTGCTTACAGTAAATTGATTAACAAAGCATCCTTTATTTTGGTAATGAGAGGCTCTTGCTTGCTTTGGGGGAAGGGACCTGATGCACTGTGTATGACTCTCGGCCAACTGGGCATGCACCAGAAATCCCATCGCAACCCTCCTACTGGGCATGCGCCCGCCAGAGATGGAAATTCAACAGCATACTGACAGCAGTAATACAGCCAACTGCGCATGCTCAGTGATGGCATAGCGCTACATGGCGTATGGCTTGGCGCCACAGATCCCATTGTACCCCCTCCATTTCTAATCCATCGCAGATGGCTGACAGCCACCGTAGCGCCAACCATGTAATACAGAGAGCTCTCTCTCATACAGATCCCACTACTACCGTACTTAGGGCCTGATTCAGAGCCGTTCGCTATTTGCGGTCGTTCGTTCAAAAACAAGGGGTGGCTATTCAAATGATCCGTTCGCAAATTGCAGTCTGTTCACACCTCTAAGTCTGAACGAGCGAGCAAAACATACGCTCGTTTATTTGTTACAAACGCCCCCTGGCCGCTCGCACCATACGTCATGTCCGCTATTTATTAGATTAATCGAGAACATCGACCAGCGTATGAACTGCTCGCTATTCTTGTGGTTGGTTTTTGCTACCACAATCTTGCGAGCAGTTCTGGCTATAAAATAACCCAGTGACGTGGTCAATGACGCTGCTGTATTAATTATGCACACCCATAAAACGCCCGTTTTGACCTTTAAGCACGCCTGCGTTCTGATCTCCACTCCCCGTTTTCAAGCACCTTCCCCTGTTACCACCCACATATGCCTCATTCTGTCACTCAAAATAGCAGGAATTCGCTATATTGTGAGCACATGAATTTCGGCCGCACTGACTGGTTCGCGCATGCGTATAACGATCCGTACGCATGCGCAGATGTGCGAACATCGCTCGGAACGAGCGTACTGCCGCTAGCGAGTGGCTCTGAATGAGGGCCTTAGTGTGCAAGGTTGGAACAGCATCACCATTGTCATAAGTTGGCAATGCAATGCTATTTTGCGCTTCAAACGCACAGACAGCTTTGAACACAGAGCACTCTCTCACAGTCAGTAACCACTCTCAGACACAGTCCAAGAAATGTGGCTATAGAGTGTACGGCTGAGACCGCTTCTACGTTGTCGCATGTTTGCGTTTTGCATTTTGGGCACACAGTTTGTGATACAGAGCCCTGTCTTGGTGCTACAGATCCCATTGTAACCCCTCCACTGGGCATGCGCATGAAATCCCATTGCAACCCCTCGAAGCAGACAGCCACCACAGCGCAGACATTGACAAAAGTTTTGCACTATTTAAACACACAATCAGTTTGCAATGTCTTACTTTTAAGCAGCCTTTTAAACAACAATGCTACAGTATTACAGTACAACACTACTAAAGTAGTTTCACTATAGTGTCCAGAGCAGACAGTGACAATAAAAAAAAAATATACGGTACGGTATATTCCTTTCCAGAGACCATAATTCTACCAAAGTGATCACCTAACCACTAGCCCACACGACAGCTACAGTGAACCGCACAGAGCGGCCTCATCCTTGTGCACTCCTCCTGCTGCTGTTTTTAATAAAAAATTGTCATACTGTAATTCATCCCATGCGTGCATCTCATTAATCTACAGTAGCGGTTATACTGTGACAACAACTCGGGCAACTTCTCTACTGTTCAGTTACTGCACCGTACCGTATGTACAATACTGTACAGTATGTGCAGTGATTTGCATCCTGTTATAAGATCTTACTGTACGATACAGTACTGTACTGTATGTACTTTATGTGACATTAAAAATACAGTATTGGTTGTGCGAACATGCAAATGCTGTGAATGTGATATCCATCCAATTTACTGTAAGTTTAACAGTATGGCATTCAGTACAAGGCATTCAGTACAAATTACAATAGTGGAGCACTCGCCACCCAGCGGTTAAGCACTGTATTACATGCAATTACAAAAGTGGAGCACTCGCCACCCAGCGGTTAAGCACTGTATTACATGCCGTAGCATATCCTTCGTTGAAGAATACCATGGTATGCCATAAGTCCATGGCGTGACTCGGAGGCCTTCACGCCATGCCACAAGTCCATGGCGCTACTGACGCCACGCCATGAGCAACAAAATAGCTGGGCAGATCTGTAGTTATAACACAAAGATTCCTTGGATATTTGATGCATGGTGTAGGCAGAGTATCTCATCCACGATGAACTAAAATGCATCACACCAATCAGATCTACAGGGTGACATACTGTAATTCTCAGTGAGTGGCTCTGGAAGGTTTCTGCCAACTTCAATACATCTATAAGATAGGAGTGTGGTATTCTGCCTGATGTTCTCCCTTATTATACCAATATCACACAACAGATTGGAATGCAATGACACTTCTGTCATCCCAGCTGTAAATGAAAATTTGTATACTTATGAATTCAATAAAAATCCATGAAATGTGAAATTATAAAACTAGTGCTGAATACAGTACCAGAGCATGGAGAATCAACAGTGGAACATGAAGATTCTGAGGCTCATTTAGAGTTGGGCACATTTGCATGAAAAGCACAAATGTAACAATCTTTGCCTTAATATCTTACAATATATTTCACTGAAAATAAACACGTACTGTGTATATGCGTTCATGAAGATACTATTAAAGTGCATCAGATATAAAAGCACACCACTGTATTTTAAAAATAAACTTAATTTGAATAAAGACTCTCTAACACTCATATTTACAACCTTAGCAGATCATCCTTTCATGATCTAACTCCAAATGAAAATTAAAATCTCCTTTTCTTCTCTATGAGCGCACTACAATCAACCAATATATAATTAGAAGTAACTGGAACTCCCTTCAACAGCTAGTCCATCATCAGTGTTTTCTCAAGCAGGCCATTAATGGTTGTTGATTGTCTGTTTTGTTAAGGATAGCCTATCACATGTGCCCAATGGGAAAATGTTTTTTTCATTATTATTATTTGGACTACAACAAATCAAGAAATAAGGTGATAATGGGTTTGTGATGCACTTCGGGGTAGTGGTGGTACTATGCGGTATGTGGTTGGGGGCATATTTGTCACCTCACAACCCACCCAGCCTTCAGTGCCTCTTTCATCTCTCATCACATCACACCCACCACAGCACACCCACTCCCCTCCTCCCTACCTCTCCCCCTTATCCCTCCACCCCCTTCTTCCTAACGACCACACACACAACCCAGGAGCGCACGTAACCCCTATAACTCACCAAATCAAGAAATAAGATTTTTTATTTTTCCTATTAGTCTATGATCGATCTAGAAAGGAGATTGTATATTATTTTATTTTATAAGGTGGTTGATAACAAAAACATCATCTAATTCGTATTCATTTAAAGAGATAAGGGGAAGAATGTACGTACTGTATGTGGCATACAGTGCATCCGAAAAGTATTCACAACGCTTTATTTTTTCCACATTTTGTTATGTTACAGCCTTACTCCAAAATGGAATAAATTATTTTTTGTCCTGAATATTCTACACACCATACCCCATAATGACAATGTGTAAAAAGTTTTTTTGCGATTTTTGCAAATTTAATTAAAAAAACAAAACTAAGAAATCACATGTACATAAGTATTCACAATCTTTGCTCAATACTTTGTTGATGGACCTTTGGCAGGAATTACAGCATCAAGTCTTTTTGAATATGATGCCACAAGCTTGGCATACGTATCTTTGGGCAGTTTTGCCCATTCCTCTTTGCTGCACCTCTCAAGCGTCGGTGCACAGCCATTTTCAGATCTCTCCAGAGATGTTCAATTGGATTAAAGTCTGGGCTCTGGCTGGGCCACTCAAGGACATTCACAGAGTTGTCCTGAAACCACTCCTTTGCTATCTTGGCTGTGTGCTTAGGGTCGTTGTCCTGCTGAAAGATGAACCATCGCCCCAGTCTGAGGTCTAGAGCGCTCTGGAGCAAGATTTCATCCAGGATGTCTCTGTACATTGCTACATTCATCTTTCCCTCTATCCTGACTAGTCTCCCAGTTCCTGCCACTGAAAAACATCCCCACAGCATGATGCTGCCACCACCATGCGTCACTGTAGGGATGGTATTGGCCTGGTGATGAGCGGTGCCTGGTTGCTTCCAAACATAATGCCTGGCATTCACGCCAAAGAGTTCAATCTTTGTCTCTCATGGTCTGAGAGTCCTTCAGGTGCATTTTGGCAAACTCCAGGTGGGCTGCCATGTGCTTCTGTCTGGTCACTCTACCATACAGGCCTGATTGGTGTATTGCTGCAGAGATGGTTGTCCTTCTGGAAGGTTCTCCTATCGCCACAGAGGAATGCTGTAGCTCTGACAGAGTGACCATTGGGTTCTTGGTCACCTCCCTGACTAGGGCCCTTCTTCACCGATCACTCAGTTTAGATTGGCGGCCAACTCTAGAATAAGGCCTGGTGGTTCTGAACTTCTTCCATTTACAGATGATGGAGGCCACTGTGCTCATTGGGACCTTCAAAGCAGCAGATATTTTTCTGTACCCTTAACCAGATTTGTGCCTTGAGACAATCCTGCCTCGAAGGTCTACAGACAATTCCTTGGACTTCATGCTTGGTTTGTGCTCTGACATGCACTGTCAAGTTTGGGACCTTATATAGACAGGTGTATGCCTTTCAAAATCATGTCCAATCAACTGAATTTACCACAGATGGACTCCAATTAAGCTGTAGGAACATCTCAAGGATGATCAGTGGAAACAGGATGCACCTGAGGTCAATTTTGAGCTTCATGGCAAAGGCCGTGAATACTTATGTACATGTGATTTCTTAGTGTTTTTTTTAATTCAATTTGCAAAAATCGCAAAAAAACTTTTTACACGTTATCATTATGGGGTATTGTGTGTCGAATTTTGAGGACAAAAATGAATTTATTCCATTTTGGAATAAGGCTGTAAAATGTGGAAAAAGTGAAGCATTGTGAATACTTTCCAGATGCACTGTATAAGGAGGATGTCAGATGTTTTGTGCTGACTGTGCTGACTGTGGAAAGGTTTATACTCTACCTGCTTTCAAGAACATAGCAGATATTTATTGCATTTAAACACTTGATATTATTTTTGTAATTTGTAAACTGCAATTGTTGTCAGGGAGAGAACTCTGTATACTTTATTGCTAGAGGAAACTACAGTGTCAGTTAAAGTTCTCTCCTAGCAAGTAATTCAGTATAGCAGGGATATCTGTTCATGTACACTAATAAGAAGTCTCCATGCCGGAATTCTTCCACAATATTATGGTGACTGGAGTGGAATGAAAGCGACTGTAGGGGAAAGGCAAGGAAACAAGTGACCAGCTGAAGTTTTACCCCAACTTGCAACTTATGGAAGAGAGTTTAGACCTTTCATAATCTTTTTTTCTACTATGGACTGTCTAGTCTCCTTTCCTGTACTGTACTTTACTGTATCTACTTGTTTTGAATGATAAGATACACATATTTATTTTAACAAATATGAACCTGTTGGTGTTTATTTTGTACAGAACTTCTTTTTGTCCTACTTAGTAGCAGTGTTGTACAGTACTTTGTATAAAGCATAAAGGCGATGTCAGTAAATGTGTGAATTGAGACACTGGTTTCCAGTGTGAGTCTGCATGGCTGAAGTTGTATGAAGCCAGACTAAGGGCTGGATGCATGATGCATCACATTCGGGGTGCGCTGCATCCCACCACTCTTCGCATGCATGCCGGCGTTAGTTACGCCGGTATGCATGAACAAACTCACAAAGGACAGCTATCTTGGTAAGAGCTGTCCATTGCGAATGAGGGACTTCTGGTGTCATTCTGCATATGCGCAGAATGACACACGTGCCACGGGGGTGCTGGGAGGGATCCCTCTCACAGGACTCTCCAAATAGAAGCCCATAGGCTTCTATAGGGTAACACCATCAAAAGATGCATATGAGATAAGCGGTCAAACCCACATTTTTGGGGGTTTGACCGCATTTCTCACGTTACTGCATCCTGCCCCAGAGGGGACTCTGGGACAAATTTGAAACATATACAGGGGCATATAAAGGGGCATGGAGGGGTCTGGACTGACATAAAAGGGCATGAGAGGGATATGGGCTGTTATAAATTATGGAATGAGTGGCTTTGAGGCATAAAAAGGGGAATGAAGGGTCTCTAAGCATGTAAAGTGGCATGATGGGGCAATGAGATATATAAAGAGGCATGAATGGCTTTGAGGCATATAGAGAGACACAAAGGGGCTCTGGGCCAGCATATAATGGAATGATGGATATGTGGGCTGGTGTATAAGGGGTATCTGAGGCATACGGTATAAAGGGGAATGAGGTGACTCTGAGGCTGGCATAAAGGGCATGAGGGGGCTCGTAGGCATATAAAGTGTGGTTTTGGCCACACCCTGGCTACACTCCCTGACTAGGAATCTGAAAATGAAAGAATGATAACCCTACTTCTTACAATAATTTCAACTGAGATCCCAAATTTTGAATGTTGATCCCAGCACAAAAGTGAATTTGGACAATTTCTTACTGCAGAAGCTGAAAGAACCACAGGAACTATGAGAGATAGGTGATTCATGGGGTCTGTTTGGAAGAAGCTTCAGTTTGCTTGTATAGAAAGATAAACTAATTCTATGGTGATGGTAGCATGGAACATTGAGGGAAAATTAGCTCAGCACAGTGCAATAGTGTGCAGGAGAGCTTTCTGCAAGATTTTAGCATCCATGAATTAATTTGATATGAAAGGTAAAATAAGTGAGTGCCTAGAGTGCAGTAAGATCTCAGGACTTTCCTCATGTTCCATAGTCCACCAGAGTAGGTAATTTAGTTCAGATTGCACCTCATCCTCAGAGACAACCCATGTCAGTCTCCAATCTCTGCAAAGCATGTTTTTCTTTTAAGTTTTCCATCACCTGTGAATCTGTTTCAGAGAGACTTACATTGTTAGCTGGTATTTACAATTTATTGGATATGTCATCTCAAAATAGAAACTTGGTGTCAGCTGCTCTAATTGATTTTCTAATGCATCTTACACTAAATTTAACTGAGATACAACAAGAAATTCTGAATGCTCTACATCCATATTGATCAAATTCCTACTACAAAATCTGTAACATCAGGATAAATCCTCGAGCTGTCAGTGATGCTGTTTTGCCTTTGTGTTTATTGCAGTCTCTGCTATCATTCTTTACTGTATACCTTCTACATCTGCTCATTTTATTGTAATTGAATTGCATTCTTTCTTCTCTACACCCATACATCCTGACAGCTGTTACCCTTTGGTTTTTACCTACCAAGGTCAACAGTGCATCTGGATTAGGCTTTCCAAAGGGTATGCAGTCACTGAATCATTTTGTCCCCTTGTTCCTCAGAATTGTTTTTATTTTTACAATATATAAGGTAGATCATTTAGTGTTAGCTTCCACGACCACATATACTTCCATAGTTTACTTTCTATACATACTCTCTTTTCTCAACTAGTTGAAACACAAGAATTTTAGCGAGAAGCTGCAGAAGTACTTGCCCAAAGAACATTACTTTGGGCTGGAGATATATCTCTCTGAGAGCAGGAACCAGGATATTCTTAAAATAGCCAAACTCAAAATGATTCCATAAATGGGAAACTTTTTGGGTAGGGCGGGCTACTTCATCATCACATTTAGTAATATCAATCAATTTTAAACCTTTCAGCCTCAAAGCCCCCCTTCCTTGGGGTTCTGAGGCTGAATCTTCTTTCAAAACCAAGCTCTTTAATCTACACCTGCATTTGAATTTGCTGTTTACTCTAAACTTTTATTCTGTTCTATCATAAAAGTTCTGCGTTTGCAATAAGGGATGTAATGCAACAACACGGTAATAAAATTAGACCACTTGCTTACTATGGTTCACTTCTTAATTCTGTAGCATCTGGTTTGCATCATGTCTCATGAACCATAGTCCATAACATCTGCAGTTAGTATAGTTGAACAATCAGCTCCATTAGTGCTACTTTAAGTACTGCTCTCACAGTGCTAGTCCCACAAGCAGTAGCAGTCCTACTGCTTACAGTAAAAGCAAAGCTCAGCATTTATCAAATGGAAGACTATTGTACTGTACATGCTACTTTTATCCTACCTCTTTGACAAATTTGACACTCATAATTGTTTGCATGCCACAGTAAATATTACTATGCTAAAATAATAATGTTAAAAGGGAAATGTTGTGGCTAATTCTGTATCTAAGACAACAAACCTTTTTCCACTTCAGGCTAAACATGTGTTACTTTCACTTTTAATTAATCAATATATTATGCATACCATTAAGGATATAGGCATTTCACAGGACCAAGCTTGAGCATAAGAAAACTACTGTACATGTAGACTTGCAGGATCTTTGCTGCATTCTGATCACTTGTGGGACATTGCTCTGATGGATACACACTGGTGCATATGGTCCTCCCACATATTAATTGTAAGCACTATGGCATGTCACATATAAACAAGGGTGGGATGAATTAATCTTTACATATAATTGATATACTCTAAATTTATCCATAGTCTAAATTTATCCTCAATAGCCCAACAAAATTTAAAAATATGCCCAATCTGTCTGACACACTATATTGGAAATCATGAAATGACAAATGGACTCATTAAGAGGGGTCCAGAGAATAAGTTGGGAATATAAATATGTAAAAAAAAGTGCATATATTTGCAAAAAAACCCCAAAGCATTTGCATCAGACACAACAAGTGTGTATAATTAGTGGAATAAGCTGACACAGATCGTGTGGTATAGAAAAAGAATGGACGTTGCACAAACTTCACAGTGAATAGTAAATGCCAAGGCTGCATTACCCTATTTGAACATAGTATAATAATATAATGAAGTGTCAGAAATTATTGTCCTGATTGTGTTTTAATAGTTGCAAAAGTTGCATGTTTTCTATGAAGTGTAAATAAATAAAAACACAAATAAAAAATAAGTTATATACAAACATCTGTTGTTTTCCACTTTAAAGATCAAATGGCAATCTTCATAGACTGCAGTATTCCAAATGAAAATGCAAATTAGGTAACACAGATACTTAGCTGCACCTGATACAATATATCTGTGTCACTGATGAACTAAGCACTATCAGCTAAAGGGGTATTTGTGCAATCACCCAATCATAATTGGCTAGACAGCTCTGCTGATAATCATCATCATCATCATCATCATTCCAACAATACCCACAACATCTAATAAAAAGGAGAATGTGTGATTTATTTATATGTGATTTACCACCCACGTTCTGTCTAAGGAGACAGAAGTCAATGATAAGCCAATATCTACACAGTGGCGTATCTATAATGGGTGCAGTGTGTGTGGGGCACGCTAGTGCCCGGAGTCTGTAAGGCACCGGTGGCTGGCTGCTAGCCGCGTCAGTCGGCTACCGGCCACCGGGGAGAGAGGAGGGGGCTGCACAGGGTGTGCACACGGGCCCCCTCCTCTCTTAAGACGCCCCTGTATCTATAATATATGTATGTACATTTCTGGTTCACATGTGCAGTAGGGGCATACATATCTTACAAATTACAGATGTATATTCATCAATAAATGAGCTTTAAAAAGAACAGCACAGCCACCCCTTTAGGGTGCTAATACACTTGGTCTTCAAGTTATTATTATTATTATTATTTTTTTTTTTTTTATGATTGATGCCCTACTGCTTCTTCAGGTGTGAAGTTTGTATTTAATGTTTACCACTTTATGTAATTAGTTCATATTAAATTGCCAATTGTAGCCACAACTTTCTAGTTAGTACTATTTGAGTGTATTTAAGATCACACTGCAATGTCCTCAGCGCCAACACACCCCTTGCGTATCTGTATAAAAAGAACAGCGCATCCACCACCTTGTGGGCCTTTTGTAAATATAAAAAATTTAATGTTTATTCAAAATTAATTGTAATTTTACTATGGACTTGTAATTGTACAGTATGTTTGTTCTCCAGATTGATTGAAGCTGAGTAAAGTCATACAATATATCACTACGCTAAATAAAATAATTGTTTCAAGATTTTTACTTTGGTTTGGTATTAAACTCATTATACATAATGACCTAGGTACATGCTTTTACTGGTTAAAATGTATTTTAGTATATTTACAGGATCACCAAAACTCCCATTGCCCGAAATGAATGGTATTTTAAATAACATATTTGCAAATATATATGATGACTCAGGATTAAAATATTCAGATGCATTCCATAAGTAAGATGGCTACTACCAACATAAATACAGCAATAAGCCCAAATGAAATATCTAGTAGACATACTAATAAAATTACCTATAAAATTAAAACTTTCCCCATTTGCTTATCTTGTTGACTTGCATTTAACTGATAAACTGATTTTAAACTAACAAATGTATCAAGGCCTTTCATTCACAGGTATTTGCTGCTTCAAACACAGTGCCCTTCTAATCAGGAGACTGGGTCACATAAAGGGACACCAGAGGAAGTAATTCCTGGAAACTTAATGGATGAACCATATTGGTGATGTATACTGTGATATGTTGAGGAAAGTGCTCTGCCCTGTCTCCTTGTTCCTCCTGCCAGAGCATAGTAACGGAGGTGCATTGACGTCATGTGTGCAACCTCTAACCTAATGCTCTACTTTGTATGAGGTCCTTTACTGTATCTTCCTCTCCATCCTCCATAGGACTAAGATGTGCTCCTGAGTGTCTCCTGAGGGATACTGGGCCTGATTCAGACCCACTCACGAGCGCTGAGTGCCCGCAAGCGGGTCGATGTTGTCCAAGTGCGCATGCGCACGACGGAGGCAGCTCCGTCGTGCGCATGCGCGAGACTCGAGTAACGACGGCCAAGTCGATGGTGATTGACAGAACACCCCCTTTGGTGGGCGTGCCAGGGGCGTGGCTGCCCAGACGGAGGCGTTCCCATGGGAGCGCCTACCGTCTGGGGCCGGCCCCACTGACATCACCAGTGATGTCAGTGGGAGTGCTTTTGGCTCTGATAGAGCCAAAAGTACTCCAGGGCTTGCGGCAGCGAGACCCTACCGCAGAGTCTCGTCGCAAGCCCAATGGTCGCGATGGTCTTGACCATCGCGACCATCATTTTGGGCGCTCGCTATAGCTGTGGGTGGTCACCCACAGCTATGCGAGTGGCCAGGAGGCCGCTCCAAAAAGGAGGAGGGACAGCCCTGATTCAGAGCGAGCGCTCTATCAGAGCGTCCGGCTCTGAATCAGGGCCACTGTGCCATAGAGACACTTTGGTAAATATATATGCCACAGTGTCATCACCACTGGTTACTATATACACGCCTCTGCTACCACTGTGTGTATGTGTAGGTGCGTGCTCCACATACCGCACACTACCTGCATTAACCTGCTCCTGACTGGATGTGTCATACTGCATGTTTCTGCATTGTATTCCTACTGCATTAACCCTGTGTTGACTAGCATCTTGCATTCTACCTGGTAAATAAATCAATCCCTGGATAAGCTATTCTTTGTGTAGACTGACCTCCATCACACACTGCTGAGACCTAACGACACCATAGGTTCTGCAAATATGATCAACCTTTACCATCTACCCCTACATGAAATTAAACCATGTCTACTGCTAAAGCAATGACAATTGTATTCTCTCCCTGAGGCCTCTATTGGCCCCAGTTATCAGCAGTCCCGTCTCAGATAATTTTTGGGGTTCTGAGTAGAACCAAGCCCCAGTTTGGGTACACCCTTAAGTTTGGATCTCGGATCTAAAAAACGGACATCGTGTTTTGGATTGCATGCAAACAGGTTCAATTACATGATTTTAGATGTTTTTATCTAATTTAAAGAAATCCAAAACCCAAAGCAAACCACTTGAGGGTGGTTTTACCAAAACCAAAAACATAACATTTGAGATTGGTTGTGTTGGTTGTGCCAAAACAGAAACATGGGGGGGTCAGCGCACATCTCTAATTTATATATAGAGTTACTGTTTACACTAAAGCAGTCTCCTCTAGAGCTCTAGAAAAGGATAGTAATAATACTGTAGTTGCATTAGGAGAATGACTGTGACTACTGTATGTTTAGTAGTGGTGTATATGTGTCCTAACTGTTAAATAATATTATATATATATATATATCCTGGCTAATTCCATTCAATATTTCATAATTAAAAATAATGGACAGTTAAAAGGTTAAAAAACAACAACATGAAAATTAATTATATGGTTTATTTACTGGTTGAGAGCACTGAGAATGCATATATTCTCTGGGTATTATTATATGTTTTTGTCTTTATCCAACTATTTTGATATAGCATATTGCCACTTCAATATCAAGATAGGTTATACTATACCTATCAAAATGTAGAACACCAGAAAACAAAAACAGAGTATACTGTAGAAGTGCTGTCCAGTTACTCAATTGTTTAATATCACATATAAATGTTCAATACCACAGATATCCACTATTACAATAAAAACATAACCAAGATATATATAAAATATATCTAAAAAAAATAATTATTAGAAATCAATTATCAGCATAGCTGGTCTATTACGTATACAGTACATACAGCCAGGGCCACCATCAGGGGGAGACTGCCGGGAGTAGAGTCCCGGGCCCTGACAGGAAGGGGGCCCATCAGCCTGGCAGTGGAATACCCCAACGAGATGCTTACTGGATAAGCGCTGGAGGAGTTTTGAAAGTGGCGCTGGCCACGAGCCAATCATAGCTCGAGGACCGGCAGCCAATCAGGAGAGGCCACAGCAGCGGCTCCTGATTGGCTGCCAGTCTGCGATCTCCGAGTAACTCGCAGCCGGCACCAAATTCAAAATGCTGCTGCCTCCTGGCCCCTCTCTCTGGGAGACACTCTCTGCGGCAGCCAGTCCGGCAACCGCAAGCCAGCGGGGAGAGGCTGGGCCAAGAAAAAAGCAGCCGAGGAAGAGGGAGAAGCGGCAGCAGCGGCCACAGTGAAGAGGAAATGCTCAGTCGGCCAGGAGCAGGAGAGGCTGCGGGGGTCCCACTTCCTATATAGGTACAGAGATTCCTGCATTCCCTCCCTCACCCTGCATTCCCACTTTTACCCTGCATTCCCACCCTCACCCTGCATTCCCATTTTTACCCTGCATTCCCACCCTCACCCTGCATTCCCACTTTTGCCCTGCATTCCCACCCTCACCCTGCCTTCCCACCCTCACCCTGCTTTCCCACCCTCACCCTGCATTCCCACTTTTACCCTGATCTCACATCCACACCTTGCTCTCATACCCTCACCCCACTCTCTCGCTCTCACTGTATTATACTCTCTCTATTATACTGTAGATTGTTAAGTTAATACCCACCTCTGACAAACTGCCCCCCTCCCCCCAACCCAAGGAGAGGGGCCCTGCCTATTTTGACAGTCCCGGGTCCCACAATCTCTGATGGCAGCCCTGCATACAGTTTATTATATAATGTGTGTAGTTGGACCTTTGCAAATGGGTCTAAATGCCAAGAGAGACCTGTATTGACAGGAATCAATATGAAAACTTCAAGTGCAGCATCTCCTTATAATTCACATTTTTGTCCTCAGCGTATATAACCCAACATTTCTGCAACAGGTTTAAATGAATTTGCTTTTATTCTCAACATGCGGCTCAGCAGTATCACAGCAGACACATATTAATTGTTCTCTTACAGCAGAACAGTTCATGGATGTTACTTTGTAGCAGACCAATTTGTAACATGGCACTTATAATTTTGTATCCAAGTATTATAATCTGGAGAGCATATGCTTGGCCAATCTCCAGCACCTAAGTGGTCTTTGGTAAGTACCATAACTCTAAGACCACAGTAATGGGGAATGATCAGACATGTGAGGGTATAATAGCAATTTTGGACCATTTATCAATCATTAAGAGATCAATTCCCATATAGACATGGGAAAAAAAGTGAAATATATAACTGTGGGATACTTAATTCTTCAAGTGCCACGTTGATCATATGTAAGAAGTATTAACTGTAATGTAGAGTATTTTTATTAGTGGAGGGGGTCCTGTCCATCTTAAAGTCTAAAACAATATTAAACTCAGACCTTTAAAAATAGGACCCAAATTTTAACCTTTTGGATATTCAAACACATTTTCCTAAGTAAGGAAGTTTGCTTAGAGTAAGGAGCATATAGCATGGTTACATATTGTTTTCCTAATATCCCAACCAAAATCAGAAAACAACCATTTTTGTTCATTACTGTACTTGTTAAGTACAAAACAAGCCTGCCCTGACAATAAACCTAAAACATGAAGCTAGTGTAAAAAGAATAAAGCAAAACCAGAACAAGCATGAGAACAGAATATCCAAGTTCCAACGGAAGTCCATTCAGTCTGAAGTTGATGAGGAACTATTGGAGGTACAAGGGGAGATGTATCAAGCCTTCTAAAGAGTGGAAAAGTAGACAAGTGAAGAAGTTGCCTATGGCAACTAATCAGCTTCTACTGATCATTTTATAAAAAGCACTTGATTAATGCTAGGTACAAGTCAATTAAATACTATGGCAACTTCACCACTCGTCCACGTCTCAAATTTTTAGGAGGATTGATACATCTTCCCAAAGTCACAGCAGGAACAGAAGGAGCAGCTAAGCATTCCCCAACATCTGGGCTCAGCTAAGCTGGCTGCAGACAGTGAGTAACTGTTGAACACGACATTGAGCATGTAGAAGTAACCAACCTATGTTATAGGGGAATGAGCACTAAACTGACAGACCAGAGCTTTCAAAAAATTGGTGTAGGATGGTGATAAACATCCAAAGCCATAAGCCGTATCCAGTGGTGTCACTGGGGTTGGTGTCACCCAGTGCACCAAATAGAGGGGGTGATTCAGCAAGGATCGCAATTGCAAAACTGCATGCAGGCAGCTTTGCAATTCTGTCCTTGATAATGTACAAATGCATAGGAGGTGTATGACACCCCCGGCTGCATTTGCGAACCCAGCACTGTGATCAATGCTGTTTTTGTGTGTATACATGTGCACTAAATATGAATGAAATCATAATTCTATTAGTAATCATTATATTCTAAAAATATCAATAACTAAAACAGTACTAATTTTCCATATAGAGACATTCCTCTTCAGCTGGACGCAGCTGCGAGGATTTAATTTATATATTTGTCTGGGGTTTATATTAGAGCTGTGGGGATTTAGATGAATGTATTGGTACTGTTGTTACAGTTTAAATACACTACCGTTCAAAAGTTTGGGGTCACCCAGACTATTTTGTGTTTTACATGAAAACTGACTTTTATTTATCAAATGAGTTGCAAAATGAATAGAACATATAGTCAAGACATTGGCAAGGTTAGAAAGAAAGATTTTTATTTGAAATAATAATTTTGTCCTTCAAACTTTCTTTCATTAAAGAATGCTCCTTTTGCAGCAATTACAGCATTGCAGACCTTTGGCATTCTAGCTGTTAATTTGTTGAGGTAATCTGAAGAAATTTCACCCCACGCCTCCTGAAGCACCTACCACAAGTTGGATTGGCTTGGGACCCAACACAGGTCACGTTTTTCAGGTTACTCAGCAGGTGCACAGGTATATTCATTACTCAGTGACACATTTTAAAAGATCCACAGGTGGAGATAATTATTTCACTTGTGATTCTTTGAGGAGACCTGGAAAACATGCACTGTTTTGGGTCCTGGGGACTGAGGGCCTGATTCAGAGCCGCTCGTAAAGCAGCCGCTCGTTCGCTCCGAGCGATGTTTGCCCAACTGTGCATGCGTACGATATTAATACACATGCGTGAACCAGTCAGTGCGGCCGAAAATCGTTTGTTCGCTAAATAGCTAATGCCTGCTATTTTGAGTGACAGAATGAGGCGTATGTGGGTGGTAACAGGGGAAGGTGCTTGAAAACGGGGAGTGGAGATCCGAACGCAGGTGTGCTTAAAGGTCAAAACTGGCGTTTTAAGGGTGTGCATAATTAATACAGCAGCGTCATTGACTGCTCGCAAGATTGTGGTAGCAAAAACCAACCACAAGAATAGCGAGCAGTTCATACGCTGGTCGATGTACTTGATTAATCTAATAAATAGCGGACATGACGTAGGATGCGAGCGGCCAGGGGGCGTAATTATCCAAAAAACGACCGCATGTTTTGTACGCTCGTTCAGACCTAGAGGCGTGAACAGACCGCAAAGAGCGAACTGTTCATTTAAATAGCCACCCCTTTTTTCTGAACGAGCGAGCGCAAATAGCGTCCGGCTCTGAATCAGGCCCTGAGTTTGAGAATCTGTGTTCTAATATATGCATTTATCAGTAGCATTGACAAATCTAAAGACAAACAGTATATTTAAATTTGCAACAACAAAAAAAAAATACCTCTTAAATTACCCATTTATAGTTGATTAGTAGTTTTTTTTAAAGAAATAAATGCAGGAAAATTGTTATCTAAAAGCATCGTTACAATTGTAGTACAAGCAAAAATCATATCCGAGATCACCTAGTATTGAGACTATAAAGAAGGGGCGGATTGGGAATTTAAAGTGGACCTGGAAAAAACTGCGAAAGAGGCCCTATGTGCGCGTGCCCACGGCGCGCGCCTGGAAAAGTGGGTGGGGTCTAGTTGCAAGGGGTGTGGTCTAATGTTAAATGCCATGCCCGCAGCCACTCCCCCCATTTTCTCAAGATGGGGCATGCCCACCGCTCCAGGAGCTGATAGCCTTGCCCCCCAGTCCCTCTCTCCAGTGTATAAGCACAGCGAGCATGTGAATGAGCATTTTCTTACCTGTATGATTCTTTGCAGTGAGGTACCTCTGAAGAAATTGATCCTCCCTGGACAGGCAGTGTCTTGAGTCAGTATTCACTATTCATGCAGGAGATCACATGGTCCAGAAGCTGCCTGTTAGCGTAGTAATAAAGCCAATGTCATCAACATGCAACAGAGGTTCAACCAAATAATACATAGTAACAGAAGTTTTGGGGCAGGACAAAGTGGGGATTTCCCATATCTAAATGTTTTTATTAATAAAATATATTTGGTCATTTGGTACCATCTGTGTCTCCCCAGCACCATCATCCTGCGCCTCCCCAGCACAATTGTTCTGCATCTCCCCTGTGGCATTCTCCTGCCCTAGCACAGAATAGCCCCCCTTTCTAACATACAGATCATCTCCCCTTAGCACAGAATAGCCCATCTCCCCAACACACAAGTCATCTTCCCTTAGCACAGACTATACCCACTCCCCACCAACAGATCATTATCATCTTCTCTTAGCAAACAATATCACCCTTTCCCACAGACTGATCATCTCCCCGTAGTACAGCAGATCCCCCTCCCTCACAGACAGATCATCTCCCCCTAGAGCAGCAGATCCCTCCTCCTACACAGACAGATCATCTCCCCCTAGTGCAGCAGATCCCCCCTGCCCCAAAGTCAGATCATCTCCCCCTAGTACAGCAGATCCCCTCTCCCTCACAGACAGATCTTCCCCCACTAGAGCAGCAGATCCCTCCTCCCACAGATTACCAGCGGCCCCACAGGCCAATCCTCCCCTTGCTGCCACATAGCCTCGTATACACACTGCCCAATAGCCTCACACACACTGCCCCCATAGCCTCTTACACACACACTGCCCCCATAGCCTCACACGCATACACTGCCCCCATAGCCTCACACACATACACTGCCCCATAGCCTCACACACACACACTACCCCCATAGCCGCACACATGCACTGCCCCCATAGCCTTGCATGCATACTGTGCCCATAGTCTCATGCATTCACTGCCACATAGCCTCACACACACTGCCCCCATAGCCTCACGTGCACACACTGCCCTCATAGCCTCACACACATACACTGCCCCATAGCCTCACACACACACACACTACCCCCATAGCCGCACACATGCACTGCCCCCATAGCCTTGCACGCATACTGTGCCCATAGTCTCATGCATTCACTGCCACATAGCCTCACACACACTGCCCCCATAGCCTCACATACACATACGTACACTGGCGGAGAAAGGAGGGTGTCAACCAGACCATACATCTATAGATCTTTTGAAAAATTACCTAAGCAAGGACATTCCCCACCCTCAGCCCCCACACACCTAGAAGTGAAGAGGTTAGGAAAGGGAACCCTTTCCCTGCAGGATGATACATTTCCCCACCACAAGGTGGCACTGAATGGGTTAAGGCCCATGAAGGGGCATTATGGTCCCAAGAAACTCCATACAGGGGCCACCCTAAACCATGCAGAAGGTGCACCTCCCCCCAATACTAACAAGCTTTAGTCATGTAACCCCTGACCCCCTCCCTTCCTTAACAAAGCTTTAGGAGAGGTGAGAGGCACAGGGGGAAGTTGTGATGCACCTCCACACCTATACACCATACACTGAATGTGGTATCAGGTAAGTGATTTATGGCTAATCCAAGTACAAATTTGGGGGTAACCACCTGTCCATATCCCAGGGGCTATTGCCCTTTGCCAACACACACAAGGCACTTCTTATCCCTGGGGACCCTAACTCAAGTACCTCCTCCTGCAGCTGCTCCAGCCTTTGTGTCTTGCTTGCACTGTTCTATGCGGTGGCTCACCTGCTCGCAGCAGCAGCAGCCCGCAATGCAGTGATGGAGAACGCAGGCCACTGCTGGGCTGGGAGCAGCAGGATGGGCTGGGAGCAAAAAAAAGAATCCCCCCAGCCCTGTTTGACTCCACTCCTGGCTTCCCCTGCCTGAGTCTCCCAGGCAGCCAGCCCCGATTGTTTCCTCTTCACTCTGTCCCCTTCCGAGGCTGTGAAGTTACAGTTTAACTTCACAGCCTGGGGAGGGAAAGAGTGGAGAGGAGACAATCGGGCCGGCCAGCGGACGGGTGGGCTGGCTGGCTGGCTGTCTGGCAGGTATGGCATCCCCCCACCCTCCTCTATGACTTACTTGCGCCGCCGCCAGCCGCAGACCTGTTCCTCCTCCGTGGTGCCTGGCATGAGAGGAGGAGCATGAGAGAGGCGGGCTGCTTCACTAGATGTAACAGGCAGCCGACGGGCTGCCTGTCATTCAAACATAAAGCAGGCACAGGTTGTGACGTGATTCAGGGGGTGGGGCCACAGATTACAAGCGGCCCCACAGACCAATCGGCCCACCAGGATTTATCCCGCTGAATATAACGGCCAATCCGCCCCTGCTATAAAGGGTCATTATATCTAATGTGTGGATCCAAGAGCCCTTACATTTTAATAAAGAGTTTCATTGAAACCCTCTTTGCTCATACAGTATGTGTTACATGATCAATGACCTTTGAGATCATATACTCACTGTTTGTTATCTAAAAATGTGCAGCTAGATGCATTCGATCCAGTACCCTTTACAATTCATCTTGGTTGCTATCTGTTAGGAATAAGGCCCTCATTCAGAGGTGGTCGCAAGAAGCGACCGCTCGCTCTGAATGAGGGCGGACGCTTGTCTAATCAAGTGCGGCCTCCTGGTCGCTCACTAAGCTGTGGGCTACCACCCACAGCTTTAGCGACTGACCAGGTTGATGGTCGCGATGGTCAAGACCATCACGACCATCGGGGCTTGCGACGAGACCCTAAGGTTGGGTCTCGGCAACCGCAAGCCCCAGGGAAACTCCCTGGGGCTTGCGGTTGCTCTAATCAAGCAAGAAGCTCCCCACTGACATCACTGCTGATGTCAGTGCGGCCGCCCCCAAATAGGCAGGCGTTCCTTAAGGAACACCTCCGTTTGTGAAAATGCCCCCCCAGCCACGCCTACAAAACGGGCTGAGCTGTCGATCAACATCGACAGCCGGCCCTTTTGTAGTGAGCTCCAGAGCGAGAGTTTCTCTCTCGCTCCGGGGCTTGCGCACATGCAGTACGGCCATTGCGCACGCGCAGGGCCTAAACATCGACCCGGGTGCAAGCGCTCAGCGCTTTTGACCGGGTCTGAATGAGGACCTAAGTTAGCAGTGTGTACGCTGCTCGTTTTCCAATTCACATCACATTTTCCGCCTAGTATAAAATTTAGAATACATTTTAAGCACGCATAACAAGTCGTCTAATAATGCTTTCGCACTTATTTTATTTTCTAACAAGAGTATGGAGGCCAGTAGTAAAAACTTGGTTAATACTATTGCATTTGCTATTGTAGTTTTTACTTGAACACCAGAAGAACGGAGAAGAGACTTTGCATATTTTCATACTGGATCACATTGACTAACAAATCCCTGTCAGCATAAACTCTCCTCTAAACCACCTTTTTACATTTAAATCAGAGCATGGATCTGTATAGGTCCTACTACTCCTGGGCAATTCTTATTTATTCATGATACATCTGTTCTCATTAAGTACTATAGCTGTGCACAGATAGAATTTGATCATCAGGTAATACTAATAATTAAACCGTTTATATACTATAACCATAATTGTACCTAGTAATACCCTACATATGAGCAGCCTCTGTCAATGAATTATTATTATTATTTTTTTTTTTTTTTCATTTTTCCTACCTATTTACCAAACTGGAAAAATGTTTAATAATTCAGATGGATAAAAACAATTTCTTTGCAACAAAATGTTGATGACAGTCATTTTTAAAACGAAACATAGAATTAAATTAACCATTTAAGCTCCGCTAATTTTAGCAGACAATTCATGACTGCCCAGCCAATCACAGGAGAGTAGGGGGATAAAAAAAACAATGAATATACATGTAAACTGGGTTGCCTTCAGAAATTGTAGTGCCAAGTACAGATAAAACAAATACCCCCCTCCTTTTCACCCCCAACCTCCAACCTGACATATATAATATAGATTTATATATATATCTATATCTATATATCTATATATATATATATATATATACTGTATCTTTGTGTCATGACATACCACAGTCCTGCAGCGTGCTGATGATTCTGATAGCAAACTGTATTTAAATAAGAAGCAGTTCACAGGTGAGATCATCGGCGCACTGAGGCCCCCCTCTGAGTACTACATTAGTACTGGCTGTACCAGATCTGGGCCAGTCCGACCATTACTCAGATTACATAGGTGAGTAAGGTGCCAGCCAGAAGAGGGTGCCATGTTTGCTGCACCTACAGTAGCAACCCAGAAAGCACCACCCTGCCTCTGGCCATCAGCACTACCCACCATGCTCCCTGCCTCTAGCAACCCAGCCAGCAACCTGCCTCTGGTGACTGGCCCACTCTGATGTACTGCTTATCTGTTGGAATTGGGGGGGGGGTCATTCAGACCCACTCGCGAGTGCAGGACACTCACAAGCGGGTCGATGGTGCCGAGTTGCGCATGCGCACGATGGAGGGAGCTCCGTCGTGCGCATGCTTGAGACCCGAATAACGACGGCCAAACCGTCGTTATGGGTCTCGCACCAAAGGGGGCATGCTGACGATGGTGAGTGACAGCATGCCCCCTTTGGTGGGCGTGCCAGGGGCGTGGCTGCCAGATGGAGGCATTCCCATGGGAACGCCTACCGTCTGAGTCCGGCCCCACTGACTTCACTAGTGATGTCAGTGGGAGTGATTTTGGCTCTGATAGAGCCAAAATCACTCCAGGGCTTGCGGTCACCGAGACCCTACCGCAGGGTCTCGTTGCAAGCCCAATGGTCGCGATGGTCTTTACCATCGCGACCATCATCATGGACGCTCGCTATAGCTGTGGGTGGAGGGAGGAGGGCCCTGATTCAGAGCAAGCGCTCTTGTCAGTGCGTCCGGCTCTGAATCAGGCCCTGGGTCATTCCACCCTTGGAATGACCCCCCCTGATGAATACAGCAGCACAAGATACAGTGCTATTACCGCAGCAGTGTGCTGGTCTCCTGTCAGGACAGTGAGCGTGGGCAGGCAGTGGCAAACGTAGGATTTCTGGAGAGGGGTTTCCAAATGCTTGATATTACATAGAGTGTGGCCAGTCCATGAAGAGAGTAAAATTAGCACTTAACCAGCTTTAATATGCGTCATACAAAGAGTATTGTGTGTCATAATTCCAGCATGTACAGGACCAGCGATCACAGTAAGCCATTAAATGCGGCTGTAGGACCATCCTGCCAAAGCTGAATGTTTTTATTTAAGATGGGGCACCATTCCAGAGTAGTAGAGCAAGTCCGGGTGTCTGGGAGCAGCAGAATAACCTAGCACTGCCCTGGACATATTTGTACGTATTGGGCTCTATTGCAGCACATCCCTAACAGTGAATGTTTTCCAGATCTCCTAGTTGATGCATTGGTTATTTCTTACTAGTGGATACATGTTAAAAGATCCACAGGTAGTGCTAATTATTTCATTTGTGATACTGAAATTAACATGCAGCACTTGTAATATTCTATTATATTACTAGTTCTATTGTGGCCATGGTGTGGGATGGGGAGGGGGGTTTCCAGGCAGACAGAAACCCCCCATGCTTTTGCCTATGTGGGCAGGGGGGCTCCTCCCCAATCTTGCTGACCATGTCCTCTGTCTGTTCTGGGGCTGATCTTGTTGCTGGAAGAACAGACTAGGCGGTCACTCTCCTCAAACTAATGCACATGGTGCGTGCAGCTGTAACCTCTGTATACTGACCTTCCAGAGCACACACCAGTGACTCCACCTCCGAGGAATAAGTGTCTGCTGCAGAGAGACCTCCTTTACAAGAATCACATAGGAGTGGATGTATTATAGCGGCACAGATCTTTACCAAGGCGAAGCAGGAAGCACTACCAATGAGATGTATATATGATATATTAACATCTCATCTGCCGGAGTGGGGGAGTTTAAACTCTCCCCTCCGGTGATCCCCAGAAGAGCACACAGAGCATCAGCTTAGTACTTATGCACCGTGTCTCACCTCCTGGCCAACACCACTGGGCATGCCAGTGGCAAATGCAGAATTTCTATAGGGGGGCTTCCAAATGCCTGATTTTAGAGTGATGGTGGCTAGTCCATGAAGAGGGCATCATTAGCACATAACCAGCTTTAATATGCATCATACAAAGTGTATTCTTTGTCATAATTCCAGCATGTACCGGACCAGCGATCACAGTAAGCCTTTAAATGTGGCAGTAGGGCCATTCTGCCTGAGCTGAATGTTTTTATTTCAGACGTCAGCACCATTCCAGAGCATTGGAGCAAGTCCAGGTGTCTGGGGAAGCAGCAGAAGAACATAGCACTGTCCTGGACATATATGTACATACTGGTCACCTTATGCACTGTATAGTGTATTATTATACAGTATTAATAATTAACCCTAATGATGGTCTATAGCAGTGTTGAATTTGTAAATAAACCTTTTAACATATTCCTTCCTATAAACCTCTAAGATTCACCTGCCTAGAACCTCTAAGACAAAACCCTGTCTAAAACCTCTAAACAGAACGCTAATTGCGTACGCAGTATGACCGCAAATAAAGACAGGAGTGGAATCTGTGGTTCCAACGCACAAGTATTATTCAGGTAAAAGTACAGTCAGTTACACGCAATCTATTCATACACAAGTTAGGCGTAAAAGGAAATAATACAGACCCAAGTACGGTTATACATATGCTGCGCCTCTGGACCCAGAGATAGACTTCTGTGATAAGATATCCTCAGTTCACCCAAAATTTAGCATGAACTGGCAAACCAGTGTTCAGACACATGTATTTATTCTCCCCCAGACTGAAACAGGACAAAGGGGGAACTTCCTGCTGATCTCATTGGTTCCCAGAGGAGAAGCATATGTAACGACACATTTAACAGGTTGTTTCAAATAGACTTTCCCTGCCTCTAACAGCCGGAGTCTTTCTGGTAACGCCTCCTGTAACATTCCATCAACTAAACATTTTGTTGCTTGTAAGTTCTGCGATCCGTAACTTGAGTTTGCATGATGCGACCTCTCCACCGATAACACCGGGATTCTGTAAAAAGCGAACGCATCAGAACGAAACCAAACACACCTTGCTTATCATACCTTAGATATCAAAAACCTCTATTTCTTAGCATTTAAACTAAATTAACCAACTTGAATCATACAATTTGATGCTAATGGAACCTTGTGTGCGAATATGTAGTGTGTGAGTATTCGGGGTTTGATATAAGGACGCTAGTTATTAATGGGTGAGATTTAAGTGCATAATTTCTCATACACGAAGTGAACATCCAGCAGTGTGGATGGCTGAGGGTTGTAGTTCTACATGCCCTCTGTCAGCAGGCCCCCACCTGTTGTGTTTCAAAGGAAAACAAAACCTCTTTTGTTCTCACAGACTGTGTGAAATGCAAATGTATTACCACCTCAAGCTGTGGAATTTGGGGCCATTCTGTCTAGGATTCAGACAAATCCAATTGTGTAGATATTATATTACAATTGCCACAACTATACTTTATCTGCATCCAGGGATTCCCAATTTGTATGTAAAAATACCCATTGTCTCTTCTTATTTACTTTTACTCAGAAAGCTTGTTTTTCCAGTTGCCCTTGGTAGGTTAACAAAAACATTGCCATCTGTTCTTAGCTCCTGAGTTATTACTTGAATTGACGCTGACCACAAAAATGGTGTCTTGCGATCTAATTTCCAAAATGGAGTCTTGCGGCCATTCGCAAGATGGCATTGCCGCGATTAAATTTTAAACTGAACTTGTCTCAGCCAATTATTCAGCTTCGACAGTCCACCCTTTGATAGCAAACAACATGCTATCACAATCTGCTATAAAAATTTATTTTGGGCTTACATTCACATATTATTTAGTGTTATCATGGGATGGCACAAGGTGGTTCTTAATCCATCAACAATGTGTGTCTAGGCGGGGGCATAAAACTACTATTATACGCACACCACGGATCTTGGGAGATCATGTGACAGATGTGGGGATGCACCAGTCTTATAACAGTAGTTTTGAAGGGGAATTTGAGACTTTACATTGTCTGGGTGTTCTATAAATAACATTTCAATAATATCTTCTATGCATGTCTAAATATTATACATTTAAATGATGGTACTTCCTAGCTCAGGGTTGTAGTGCAGTTCTGTATCTACCTCGGTATACATATTATCATTTCTGACCACCATCATAGTTTCATCCCTTCGTTTCACTCTGTTTTCACATTTTCCACACTTCAACACAATAGGAACACACCGGATGCATATGCCAATTACTATGATGACAATCAGTATAAGGATCAAGAATTTGCCTACGCTGGCGACCACTTCCTGGACCCACTCTCCTAGACCCGAGAACCATTTCACTGGGTTCAGCCATGATACCCATCCTTCTATCTTTTCCCCTGCTTCAGCCACTGATGCGTTATGGTTCTTATGAAATTCCCACTTTAGCTGCAGAATCTCATCCATCTTCTGGTCTATCACCTCCTTAGGGTCGCTGGTATCATTGGTGACATAAGTGCAACACTTTACTCCAAATTGGGTGGCTAACATTACGCAATACCCTCCAGTAACAGCAGTTAAATAATTCAACACTAGCCTGTGTTGCACTAGTTCTTTCTTGTACGCTTGCAATTCTCTCCCTGTGTACCTGAATGTGTCATTGTACATCTTGGTGATATTATCTATTAATTTAGCAAGTTCCTGGATATATCTAAAATGTAATGTACCCCTAGCAATTATGGTGGGATCCAGGGCGACTAAAACTTGGAAGCCAGTTGTCTCACTGATTAACTGAGCGGCTTTATGCATATTACCAGGTATCATATTTCTCTTGCCTCTGTGTTCATATTGTGTGTGAAGATATGGTGACGGTGTGTTTTTATTTATACCCAGCATTTCAACATGTGTGAGGGTCATAACTTTTGTAAGTATTTTTCCCAAATAACATAACAATTACAATACTAAAATTGGTCAGAAACTCCCCTGATTGGCATTGCATTCCTCCTGATTCCACTCCATCAGCTCCGCCATCAGCTCACATCTCCTTTATCAGTCCCCTATCACAGACACTGAGTATCCCCAAACAGATCATAATGACAAAAACTCTGGAAAGAAAAAGAACTAGGATGACCACAGCAGACCACTCCATTGCTGGAAGCACTGATCTACACATTTCTTTAGCTCAGATATCTCACCGTCACCTTTTTAATCCTTCCGGCACAAGCTCGCAATTGACAGGTCCACGTTATCGGCCTTGACTCTGCCTTGTATCTCCACCGGTTGGTTAACCTCCCTATAGTGAGTGGAATGGACCCACGTATCTTCCCCGGCCACCCATTGAGGATGCTGTATCGTCAGATACGGACCTTTCCACCGATCAGTCAAACAACCTGAGCTAAAAAAATTTTTGGATCATAACAAATTCTTCCAGATTTTGACATCATGACAGTTTGCATTAGACATGTTAGTTAATAACACTTTCAATTTCGGTTATTCTCATTCATCTTCGTGAGACCCTGCACAGTAACCTCATTATCATATTTTCACATGAGGCTGCCTGTTTGGACAGTATCTCCAAGGGGGGCAAATAAAGGAAAAGACAATCTGGGATAATCTCAGTGTTGTTACCCATCATCTTACACATGTTCTTGGAAACGTCACCTATAAAATAAGTCCCCCTATCATTTTTAATAATTCTAGGGATATAGTATCTGCATACAGGTTCCTGCAATTAAATCTTGTTATCAATAGCTACTGCTCTAAATAATGCCTGTGCCACTGGGTTGGATAGTATTCCGAGTAGTCGACCTCAGCCTGGCATGGCTGCCGTTTATCCTTAGCAACCTTGTGTCCTATGAGTGGGAGATAAAGCAAAACAGTTTAATATCATTTAAACATGACCCAAAATACAACAATAAATTGTCCACATTTTTCATTAGAACAGATCCATTGATAGGTTGAAAAGATTGTAAACAGTCATATAAGGCCTGGGAGAAGATACTGGGGTTACCTATTAACCCATGGGAAACTCGTGTTCTTGTGTGGTGTTCTTCACTTTGCAGTACTTACATATGTGTCCCACTTGGTGACAGTTAAAAACATAATTTTGAACGGGGTGGATGAAAAGATTGTTGTGGGATTTGAGCAAGAGGGAAAGGTGGTGGGTATGGGTAAGGATAGGCAGGGTAAGGATATTGTGGGGGATATGAGTATGGGACCTGTGGTTGTGTATGATATGTGGGGTAAGGATGTGTTTGCTGTGGTGTGGGATTGGGGAGGACGTGTAATTGTTCAGGTGCAGGTGTGTGTGTGGGTGCAGGTGTGTCAGTTGGTTGTGATGTTAACGTCATTCTCTCCAGAGCTTGTATACTGACAGCCATTAATTTTTTGCTCTGGGTCTCCCTCTTTTTTGAGATGTTTTTGTCATGTTCTATGGGTTTTCTATTGTAAGTCCCCGCCAGCCAGGCTGTGAGGTCTGAACCCGAGTCTTTAAATCATCTTTCAGACCGTCCATGAGTACCGTGACTATCATTCCCCTGTGGTGAGTGCTATCTTTAATATCTTCTATCCCAGTGTACTGGGTGATAGCCTGCAGAGCCCAGTCGCAATATTCTTCTTCAGTTTCACTCTCCTTTTGCTTAATTGTAAAAATTTTGTTCCAGTTAACTACTACTGGAAAATATACACCCAATTGAGTTACAATGCGGGAAATGTTACCTTGGTTTACTTGGTCTGTTAAGGGAACGTCGCCATCCAATACACAGTCCGTGATAAATTTTGTCACATCGGTATTGCGTGGTAGACAGGCCCTTAACACCACACGCCAATCTTTATTAGTGGGCTCATGAGAACTACCCAAATTTCTCAAAAATCTTTGACATTTGGCTAGTTCCTTTTTGGGATTGGGGAAATCATTTATGATGGAATTCAGTTCTGCTCTTGTCCATGGACAATGCACTACTACTTCCCTCATGGGCTCTACACCGTTTGCATCTGCATTTCCATTCAGAACAGTTATTGTCCGAATGGGATGCAGACCGGCAGCGTTGCTACCTCTGACCTGGTTACCTGGCTGGGGGTTTAATCTGCTGCTGCTACGTATGGTATTAACAACTTCCTCAATGGGTGCCGAGTGTATTAACACTTCCCTTGCTGTTACCGATGGAGATGGCGGCACCACCCGTGATTGTGGTGATGCAGCATCTATCATTTGTACAGCATGGGAAATAGCAGACATTGCAATAGGCTCATCTTATACATCATAAACATTTTCTTTATGGTTACTCAAGAGGGGGTACAAATTACTTATTAAATTTTTATTGGTATTTTTGGTAACCGTACTTGCACCTCCATCCACATAAGGTGGGGGAGGTGAGCGTGAACTGCTGGCAATACTCTCCACGACGCTACTTTGCCGCCCGTGCACGCCAATTTGCGGCTCACCCGTATTGCAACTCAGCGTCGCAGATGTATTTTCTGGCAATGCATTCGCAACGCTAGTTTGCGTCGTTTGCACATTTTTAAGCCAAGCATCCCCTTCATGCTGCCATATTTTTAAACATTCAAAATACTTAATCTTTTTCTCTCGGGATCGCACCATACTGATGTGATCCTGGACATTATCTAACACATTTTTGTCAAAACTACCAATTCTGGGAAACGGTCTAACACTCTTTCTCGTCATATTAGCAGCACATCATTGCTTAACATTTCTACCGTTTGCGTGGCTCCCATTTTGAGACAACTCCTACGCTTTTCAATAAAAATTTGACGTGAAATGCAAATGTATTACCACCTCAAGCTGTGGAATTTGGGGCCATTCTGTCTAGGATTCAGACAAATCCAATTGTGTAGATATTATATTACAATTGCCACAACTATACTTTATCTGCATCCAGGGATTCCCAATTTGTATGTAAAAATACCCATTGTCTCTTCTTATTTACTTTTACTCAGAAAGCTTGTTTTTCCAGTTGCCCTTGGTAGGTTAACAAAAACATTGCCATCTGTTCGTAGCTCCTGAGTTATAACTTGAATTGACGCTGACCACAAAAATGGTGTCTTGCGATCTCATTTCCAAAATGGAGTATTGCGGCCATTCGCAAGATGGCGTCGCTGCGATTAAATTTTAAACTGAACTTGTCTCAGCCAATTATTCAGCTTCGACAGCAGTACACCACTAACAGTGCATGTTTTTCAGATCTCCTGGTTGGTGCACAGGGGTATTTAATACTGTCTGACACATATTAAATAATCCACAGGTGGTGCTGATTATTTCATTTGTGATACTGAGAAGAACATGCAGCACTAGTAAAATTGTAAAATATTACTGTTTCTAATGTGATCATGGTGTGGGTGGGGAGGGGGGTTTCCAGACAACTGGAAAACCCCCTACATTTGCCTATGAATGCTTGGGGTCTCTTTAATGCCTTGAAGTGACAGTGTCTATCTGTTGCTGCTGTCTCACTTCAGTGCAAGCAGGAGTGTGCGGGCTACACCCTGTGCATGCCACAGTCAGGAGGGCCCACAGTGCGCCGATGATCCTGACACCAAACTGCATCTTACTCATAGGAAAACATCTGCCTGTGAAATGTGAAATAGAACCAGTTAACAAGCAGGATTATTAGCACACTGCAGGCCCCACAATAAGCCCAGGCCCAGACATTAGTACCACCCGAACCCCCCTGGTGGTGGCCCTGCATTCAAATAACCCAAAAAGTTCAAAGTGAAGTGTAACTAAGGAGAACATGCATATGAATAGGCTTCTTGTATCTCCAAAGAGAGACTTAAGGCCTGATTCAGAGCCGGACGCTCTGACCTGAGCGCTCGCTCTGAATCAGTTCCCTCCTACCTAAAAATGGAGCGGCCTCCTGGCCGCTCGCATAGCTGTGGGTGACCACCCACAGTATATGCGAGCAACCAAAAAGATGGTCGTGATGGTCAAGACCATGGCGACCATCGAGCTTGCGACGAGACCCTGCGCTAGGGTCTCGGTGACCGCAAGCCCTGGAGTGATTTTGGTTCTATCAGAGCCAAAATCACTCCCACTGACATCACTAATGATGTCAGTGGGGCCGGACCCAGACTGTAGGCATTCCCATGGGAACGCCTCCGTCTGGCAGCCACGCCCCCGGCACGCCCACCAAAGGGGGCGTGCTGTCAGTCACCATCGACAGTACGCCCCCTTTGGTGCGAGACCCGGAGCGACAGCTTGGCTGTCACTGTCCGGGTCTCGCGCATGCGCACGACGGAGCTCCCTCCGTCGTGCGCATGCGCATTGGGGTAACATCGACCCGCTTGAGAGCGTCCTGCACTCACGAGCGGGTCTGAATGACCCCCTTAGTGCATACCATAACTTTTAAATTGTTGCTTTTTTTTTTTTTTTTTTCAGGGCACAAATAGTGTACCATCTCAGTAATATTATAGGGCCAGCCACTTAAATCTTTACACATATCACATACACTTTCAACATAGTTTCATGTAATAAGGCCACATGTATTCATACCGGCGAAATTCTCTTCAGAAACATATAATTAATTACAATCTAGCTATATTTGTACATACAGCATATCCCACCTTTAGCAATAGGCTTTTAGCAAAGTATTATTGAAAATGTGTTATTAGACACAGGAAAATGCTTTTTTGTTGTATGCACACTCAGATGCAATTGGTAGGAAGATAAATGTTTTTATAGGATACAGTATGTAAATAATCTTGCACTGCAAACAAACTTGTGTATAGTATCAACATATTGGTGCTATTTGCATATTAAAACCAGTTAATGATCATTAAAACATACACATATCAGGAATATTTGCATATTTGTTGTTAACATACATTTTAGACTTTTACTGTAGACCTGTTTTAATTGTGTTCATTATGCATTCTACTATTTCTGTAATTATGTTGATGCACTGTGCCCCATATGCTTTTGTTTGTTTTATCTTCATATCTAATGTTTGCAGAAGCCACAGTGATTTGTGAACGTGCTTGGCAAGGTGAGCTATTAAACCACACATTCAGTGGAGTAAGTACTGCGCTTTACTCGTTTCAAGCAAAGCTAGGAAACTCTATGGGGTATATTTATTAAAGTGCGGGTTTTTAGAAGTGGAAATGTTGCCCATAGCAACTAATCAGATTCTACATACTTAAAATATACCTAGCACCTTCTAGAAGATAATAACTGGAATCTGATTGGTTGCTATGGGCCACAGTACATTCAGGCAGCATTGCTAGTACTGTATTTATGGTTTTAAACCAAACATTAATTGTTCACCATTTGTTTTGATGTGTTATTATACTATAGACTAAGCAAGAGTATATGTTATTGCCTCTTGGATGTCTTAATGTAGTAAATACTGGAGCATAGGACACAGGGCCAGATTCAGACCCATTCGATAGGATGTGTTCTCATGCAGCCGTCAGCAGCCAAAGTATGCAAATCCTGCGATCGCTAGCAAGACATTAGCACGCCCATTATGTCTTGCCTTGTGATTGCAGTATGTATTTAGATGCCCACCAGCCTGACACAAGATGCCCACTTTCCCTTACTAACATACAGTACATCATCTCCAGGAAGTGTATTAAACAATCGGTAACATCGAGTAACATCGGACCCATACACAACACTTATGGCTGACCATACCCTACCACAAGCACTGCGAGTGCTGCTGTGTGTAATTGAGCCACGTGACATGTACACTGATGCTGCGTCTTAATTATTCACACCCCTGAAATGGTGTTCCAATGCACAGATATGCCTGCATTCGCACTACCACCCCCCTGTTACCATCGACCACCCCCTGTCACCACCCACAAATGGCACGTCCTGTCACTCATGCTTGCGGAGCATCTTTATACTGGGTGCGATCAGTTCGCGAATGCATGGACTGGTTCATGCACGTGCACTGCGTCTTATACCTATGCGCAGATTGCAAACATTGGCAAGCTACATGTGAACGCAGCCTAGCGACCGGGTCTGAATCAGACACACAGTTTGATGCCACAAATTCCAAAGCATTTATATATATATATACTGATATATATATATATATATATATATATATATATATATTTTGTGATAGAAGCACTGGAGAAGTTAGGGATGGCATGTATATGTGCCCCAGATTCCTGTAATATGTATTTTAACCCCCAGGAAGAGTCTGTTTTACAAACAGATCTGAGTGTCGGCTTTTGGTAAAAGCCGAAGGATGGGTCCCGGGGATGTGGATGTGAGAGAGAAAGGAGGGCTCCATCCACAGGACCATTTCAGGTGTTAGGCCTTTCAGCCTGAGAGCAGGCTAATTAGGGATTACACCTGGAAGTGGCTCAATATAGCTGTGTAAGAGTTTAGATACAGTGTCTCACATACTGTGGGGAGAACAGACACAGAGGTTTGTTCAGAAACACTGGGACCTTTTAAAAGTGCTGTGTTTGTGGTGAGGTAGTAGGCCTTGCCAATTGTAAAGAGGAAATTACCTGTCTAGTCAGTGCCCAGCCGGGCTAGGATTTATTTTATGTTTGGTTTATTTGACTATTGGTGTTGCACAATAAAAACTGGTGCAAACCAGCTTGCATGAAAACCCATGACTGGAGTGCTGTTTCCTGGCTGCTGTGTGTAAGAAGGTGTCCATCTACCCCAGGAGAGGGGGGGGGGGCTACCCTGATCATATCACAATTGGTGGAAAATGCAGGCAATGCACACTAAAAATTGCAGCAGGAGGAAAAGTTCTACATTTAAAATTTAAAGTGACAGACACCAATTTGTTGTGTTGAACATCAACTCGTGTTCTGTGAAGTCTATGAAGGTGGTGTCATTAGATGCTTAGAGAAGCCAGGTTTTGCTACAAACCTACACCTAAAGACAACAAGGAGGACGTTGTTAAGGCCTTGCTCCAAGCTACAGCAGCTCAGCAGGAAACTAACAAAATTCAGCAGGAAGCCCAGAGGCAACAATAGTTTGCCATGGAGGCAGCCCTGAGGCAACAACAAGTCACCATGGAGGCAGCCCTGATGCAACAACAAGTTGCCATAGAGGAAACCCGCCAGGCCTTAAAAGACGTGGTACAACAGCTAGTAATCCGGTCTGGAGATGCTTCCACTGGACTTCCAAACAACACTCACTCCATACGGCCCAGTCACTTTCTGCAAAAGATGACCGAGAGTGATGATGTGGAGGCATATCTTGTGGCCTTTGAAAGAACTGCTGAAAGAGAAAGTTGGCCTAAAGAGCAGTTGTCAAGTTTTGTGGCACCCTTCCTGTCTGGAGAACCACAAAAAGCCTACTATGATTTGTGCCTGGCTGATGCAAAGCTAAAACGGGAGATCCTAGCTCACTTGGGAGTCACCACATTTGTTCGTGCCCAATGAGTCCACTGCTGGGAGTTCCAAATGGAAATGCCTCCACGCTCCCAGATGCATGACCTTGTCCATCTAACCACAAAATGGCTACAGCCCGAGACGCTGACAGGACCGCAGATCATGGAAATAGTCATGATGGACCGGTATCTGCAATTGCTACCTGCAACTCTGCGCAAGTGTGCAGACCCTAAGTCCGCAGACCAGTTAGTTGAACTGGTAGAGAGGTATGTGGTGGCTGAGGAACTGTTGAGTGTGTCCCACCAAGCCCCGATTCTGGAACGGCGATCTTCCATGACTACTGGTAAGACTGTTCCAGGGGAGAAGGGTGCTGGGCGGTGGAATGAACTTAAGACTGTGGGTTTGGCACCTGGAGATAGGCCAGCCAGGCCAGGAAGGTTCTTACCCCATAAGAGATACAATGTTTTCGATGTAGTGAATTTTCACCATATTGCTGCTAATTGTCCACTCATCCCTGAACCTATGCAATGTGATACTGCTTATGTCTGTCACAGAATGTCTTTCTTTGCACAGCCTGCCTGTACTGCTGACCGACAGGCTGATACAGATAAGCAAATGTGTAAGGTTACTGTAGAAGGCAATCAAGTAGCGGCTCTGTTAGATTCTGGCAGCCTGGTTACACTTATGAATGCTGAACTGGTGAACCCTTAAAATGCAAGGGAAGAGCTGTTGGTGTGACCTGCATACATGGGGATACTCTGTATTATGTTACTGCGGAGGTGAACATAGAAACACAGTATGGTTCCGCTATAGTCTCTGTGGGTTTGGTGCATGGCTTGAGGTATGATATAATGTTGGGGAGAGACTTTGCTCACTTCTGGAAGTTGTGGGAAAGATGATTTGTTGCCGAAGTAAATAACCCCGACCCATTTGAGAAGGTTGCTGATGCAGTAGCAGGGGAAGTTTCTTACGAGTCTGAGAAGTTCTTTTTTTCTAGCATGATTGGTGAACCAGAGAATACTGAGGTGGGAAGTGTTGTTAAGCCAGTTGATCGTCTGTCTGATCTTGAGGTCAGAAAAAAGATCTTTGCAGTAGAGCAGTTAAATGACCATACTCTGGTAAAAGCCAAGGTAAATGTAAAAGTGATTGGTGGTAAATCCATAGACCCTGAAAGTCCGTTGTCATATCCTCACATGGCAGTATGCCAGGATTTTTTGTACGGGAGACACCCAAGGGGATTACCTTACATTGCCAAGGAGACATGGGAGGGGCAGTCCAGTTGCTATAAAACTGTCATTGAGCCTAGGAAAAGAAAGCCAGAACAGTTATACCATTTAAATCTTATCAAACCTTGGAATGATAGAGCAGCTCTGTCAGCCATCTTGGCCCCTCCAGTAAACCTAGGACCTTTGGTTCCTGAAGTGACAATAGCTAAAACCCTATTGACCGTTCAACAGCAAGAAGTTAAGGACTTTCTTATCAGAAATAGGGTTTTGTTCTTAGATGTACCGGGCAAAACCACAGTCATTAAACATGACATAATCACTGACCCAGGGGTTAAGATTAACCTAAAGCCATATAGGTTACCAGAAGCCAAAAGAGAATCAGTGTCTAAAGAAATTAAAAAAAGGTTGGAAATGGGTGTAATTGATAGTGAGTGGTCAAGTCCCATTGTGCTTATTCCAAAGCCTGATGGGAGTGTACGTTTCGGCAACGATTTCCGAAAATTGAACAGTGTGTCAAGGTTCAATGCCTACCCAATGCCAAGGGTGGATGAACTAATTGAAAGGCTAGGAACAGCCAGGTATTTAACCACTCTAGATTTAACCAAAGAGTATTGACAAGTGGTGTTAACTGAGAATGCCAAAGAAAAGACAGCTTTTCCAATGCCAGAAGGGTTGTTCCAATACAAGATATTGCCCTTTGGGTTACGTGGGGACCAGATACCTTCCAAAGGATGATTGACAGAATTTTAGGACCCCATAGACAGTATACTGCTGCTTGTCTGGATGAGGTAATCATTCATAGTCCTGATTGGCAGTCTCATTTTCCCAGAGTAGAAGCAGTGTTGGACTCCATCTATAGGGCAGGACTAACAGCCAACCAAAAGAAATGGTGCCTAGGGATGGAAGAAGTAAAGTGTCTTGGATACACTGTTGGCATAGTTTAATAAAGCCACAGCTTAATAACAAGGTGGTTCTTGGCATTACAGCATTTCAAGTTCACAGTAGAACACAGGCCAGGAAGCCAGCTGGCCAATGCAGATGCTTTGTCACATGTCCATTGTTTGGGGGCTGCAGTTGTTCCACCCACAGGTCGAAACAAAGGGGGCAATATGTAATAGAAGCACTGGAGAAGTTAGAAAAGGAATGTATATGTGTCCCAGATTCCTGTAATATATATTTTAACCCCCAGGAAGAGTGTGTTTTACAAACAGATCTGAGTGTCAGCTTTTGGTAAAAGCCGGAGAATGGGTCCTGGGGGTGTGGATGTGACAGGGCCATTTCAGGTATTAGGCCTTTCAGCCTGAGAGCAGGCTAATTAGGGATTACACCTGGAAGTGGCTCAATATAGTTGTGTAAGAGATTAGATGCAGTGTCTGACACACCGTGGGGAGAACAAACACAGAGGTTTGTTCAGAGACACTGGGACCTTTTGAAAGTGCTGTGTTTGTGGTGAGGTAGTAGGCCTTGCCACTTGTAGAGAGGAAATGACCTGTCTAGTCAGTGCCCAGCTGGGCTAGGATTTATTTTATGTTTGGTTTATTTGACTATTGATGTTGCACAATAAAAACTGGTGCCGACCAGCTTGCACGAAAACCCACGACTATATATATATATATATATATATATATATATATATATAAAAAATATCATACAAACTCGGCACTCACATGCTTTTCAAACTGCAACTCCTTTGAACATAGGGAATGTTGGTTCCAAAATATTGCAATAATTTGTTAAGCTGGCTACCGCTTCACGGTCATTCCCATCTAGCCAGTCCCTACACTGATTCTCAGATAAATGAATATTATAATGAATATTTTTTATGTAGATGATATTTTTTATGTAGATGGTGTGGTCACATACCAAAGGCACCCCAGATGGTTGAGTGCCGTGGATTGAGCCTGTCGTTTATATATATATATATATATATATATATATATTGTTAATAATGCTAAAGGAACAAAACATGTCCATGACTTTAGCTGCTTTGTTTTTAATTTTTGAAGAAATCCAAAACCAAAACATGATGATGATTTGGAACCAAAAACAAAACTTGAGGCTCAGCACACAGCTCTAGTTTTCAGACATCGTCAACAGCTTTCCTTCCTCATCCACTGGCACTCACATCTGAATGATGCCCCTTTATTAAAGTCGTAAATAGTCAGCAGCATTAAACATTAAATATTGTAGTGTCTGTATTTACTATCTGCTCACCAACTCTCTTGAGCTCCCACTCAACTGTCTATGAGGTTTACAAAGTCATCATGAGTGAAAACATTGACTCCGAATAGAAAAAAATCTTAGAAAGCTTATGATGCATACCTCAAACACAGATTCACCCAACATTTCCCCTAAAATCAAAATAAATTCAATAACTGTTGAGGAGAGCGCTCTGCATTGTGTCCTCATTCTTACTGCTGGTGTTGCAGGGTTCCCGGCGGTATCTTGAACACAGCCTTCAACCTATTACATTACTGCACATGCAAGCCTTTACTGTGCATCCTCCTTTTCATCCTCCATAGGACTAGGATGTGCTCCTGAGGGAAACTGTGCCATAGACACACTACAGTCCACTGTATCACAGCTTCTCTGTACTATATATACTCCACTGAAACTACTGTGTGTATGTGCTCCAGATACCAAACACCACTTACATTAACCTACTCCTCGTTGGATATGTCATAATGTATGTTCCTGCATAGTTTTCCTGTTGCATTAACCCTTTTTAACCCTTTGTTGACTAGTATCCTGTGTTCTACCTGGTCAATAAATAAATCCCTGTGTATTCTATTAATCATGCAGAATACAAGAGTTTGTTGGAAACTCAAACATGCCAAAAAATATAAGTGCTGAGGTCTGACAATGGTGGAGATTATGAAAGTGTAGATAGAGCTATCTTACTATAAATGAATGGCCTTTATTACTAACTAATAATTGCCTACACACTTGAGTAGAATCACATGAATAAAAGAGCAAACAGAACAATCATTGAAAAAGCACAGACTATGCTAAGTGATGCTTATCTGGATAAAGGATTCTGGGTAGAAGTTGTCCTACTGTAGCAGTTAAAAGTAAATCATCATTGGAGGTGTGGTCAAGTGTCAACCATCACTGTGTCTAAGGGTGCAAAGCATACTGTACGCCCATATCCCTAAAGAAAGAAGAAGCATGTTAGATCCCAAGTCCATCTCATGTATCATGCTTGGATGTTGTCAAGAAAGCAAAGATACAGCTTGTGGGCTATTCACAGCCGAAAGCTTATAAAGTCAAGAGGTGTAGTGTTACATGAAACAACGTCAACCAAAGACAAGCTAGGTACTACAGAACAAGAAAAACTTGTGATGCTGGAAATGCAGACAGCTGGAAGAGTGCTAGAAATTGAAACCGCAGATACAATCACAAAGCAGGAGGAGCAACAAAGGCAAATCACCTAGAAGTGAACCTAAAATTATACAAGAAGCAAAGTCAAGCAGTGACTGAGAAGAATGGAAATCAACCATAGATACATAGCTTACAGCTTTAAACAACAATGGCACATGCACCTTTGTGGACAGGACAATCAACCATAAAATAGTCAAAAATAAGCGAGTTTTCTGCAAGAATCGAAACACAGATGGAAGTCTTGCTCATTACAAAGCCCAACTTGTTGCCAAAGGTCTTGTCTGTTGCAGGGTACAGTACAATAGTCATTGCTATAATATGCTTTACTGCTCTACCAAATGGACTTTAATTCAGCCATCTTAAACAGTGAGTTATAGTAGTGGAGAAGATATATATTGAGCCATCAGAACACTACAATGTTATCGCATTTCCAGAAGGAAAAGTGTATTAGTTAAATAAATAATTGTACAATATAAGCTAAAACATAGTGGCTGCTGCTGGTAGATCAAGCTAGACAGTGTTGTTACAGTTTGACTTTGTATGTTCTAAAACTGATCACTGCTTACACTACAAGTGGAAGGAGAAAAGCTTGTGCACCATAGTTGTGTACATGGATGACCTGTTGCTTGCAGGGTAAGAAAGTTAGATCGCTAAATTAAAATTGTTGCTGAGTAATAAGTTTAAATTTAAAGAACTTAGGCTGATACACCAACTGCTGGGTCTGAGCATTGTGCAAAACTTGAATGCTGGGACTGTAATGCTCATCAACAAAGATATATTGAGGCAATGCTCAACAAAAATAGTATGGCAGACACCAAACCTGTCAGCACACCAATTGACAAAAGTACAATATTATCAAAAGCTAACGAGGCAGAGATAGTGGAAGTAAGCAGAGTTTCCTATCAAAGAGTCATTGGAACTATAATGTATGCAAGTGTTAGTATAAGTCCAGACATTATACATGCAGTCAGTCATGTTAGCCAAAATGCAATCAATCCTGAAAGGGAGCACAGGATTGCAGAAAAGCATATTCTCATATTTAAATGGTTAAAGCTCCTTAAAGCTAAAGTTTTCAAAAGTTGGAAATTTGAAGATGCCAATTGGGATTCAGATGAGGGTTATATGCTTTCCAACTCTGGATACCTTTTCACATTGGGGAACACAGTTATCAGCTGGACCAACAGGAAACATGGTTATGGTTAACTTGTCTACCTCCAAAGATGAGTACTCACAGAAACAGCAAAAAAGCATTGTGGCTGAAGGAGACATTATGTGAATTGTGTCTTTTTAGTCCAAATAATAATGGTTGGGCTAAGCACATTGCCATAAGATGCAATTTCATAAGAGAGCTGGTAGATAGCAGTTTAATGGGAGTTAATTATGTGACTAGTGAAGGAAACCTTGCTCATATGCTAACTAAGGGCTTAAAGTACTAAATGCCCTACTACAAAAAAGTGGAAAAAAGTGGACTGGTGTGTATTTGAGATGTTGATGTGTTATGTCATGTTATGTTTACTTCTGTATCCTTCTGTATTTTTTGGTTACTCAAAAGCATCCAAAACTGGAATCTCTTATGTAGTCATGTAACCAGAGACAGCCTTAAGCAATGGGGGTGTTGAGTAGAGCAGTCTGTGCTATCTTCTCATTCCAACTGCTGGTCCCCATAGTTACAGAGATGTGCTGACGTCATGTGTGCAACATCCAACCTAATGTGCTACTGCACATGTGCATCTTTAATGGGGTTTTTCTTCTCCGCCAGCCATAGGACTAGGATATACTCCTTAATGTCTCCTGAAGGAGACTGTGCCATAGACAAACTACAATCCATATATATGCCACTGTGTCACTACTGCTGGGTACTATATACACTCCACTGCCAACACTGTGTGTATGTGCATGTGTATGCTCCATGTACAGCACACCACCTGCATTTACCCGCTCCTGGTTGAATCTGTCCATTGGTCCACTGCGGCCAATATCACCGCTGCAGCCAATTCAGAATCAGGTCCATGATGTGCAGAAAAAAAAACAAGACAAGATAGAGACCACAGGCTGAGGCATTGACAGTAGAAGGAGCAGGACAACACAGTAGAACAGACAAGTAATGTGAGAATCCTGTCAAATTGATTTGGGAATTCTGTTCTGCCAAATACACCTCTATTAAAGTTCCAACATAGAATTTTTTTATTATGTTGTTTTTCTGTCATTTGCAAAGAAACTAGTCAATTCTATTATTAGTTCAATTGCATGCATTTTTAAACAAACTTTGTGCAGTTCTATCATACCATGTAGTTCTGCAGGGATAAAAGTATGTTTTGAAAAGCTACAGTATTAGAAAAGAGAGAAGCTTGAAATGAACAGTTGTTGCAGTATGAAACACATTAACAGAATGACTCCTGTGTAAATATGTATTAGAACGCCCACTCATGTCGATATACAGTAAATTAGAGATGAGCAGTTTGTATTTTGGCTCAGATCTTCCTGCCAAGTTTGGATCTCAGAACGAGTCAAAATATCATCTTTCACGGACAAAGATTATATTTTATCCGTAAAAGATGACGTTTTGCTTCGTTCTGTGATCTAACCTTGGCGGGAAGATCCCAGCCAGAAACGATCTGCTCATCTCAAATTACAGTATAAATCATAATAAGATACTGATTTCAAATCCTTTACTATAATTTTGTATAATGTGTGTATTTGTTTTTCTAAGGTATAAAGAGGTTCAGCGTGTATGCCTGTTAATATCTGAGAGATGCGCATACCCCTGTGTCTTGGATTTGGTCCTATATCATTATCTTGTTTTAGTTTTAGTTTCAGCAAAACCATTCTCAAGTATTTTTTTTTTAATCAGCTAAAATCTTGTAATTTGGACCTGTTTTTGTTCATACAGTATTATTAAAATCAATATTGTTAATTTCCGGTAATTTCCAGTCAATTGTTATCACCTCACAGCTCACACTATTGTTTTTATCAATATTGACAAAACTTTCCAGCGAGCTAGCTGGCTAAACTAAGCGACAGAACCGCGGCACAAACGCATGACAGTTTAAAATTATATGAAACATAGTGGCACAGCAGTGGCAGATAGGATGGAAGTTTAATAAACTATACGACCCTATAGAATGTTTTCATTATTCAAGAACTAATAGCCTAAACAGCCTAGTAGAAAAAATATAATATATTACCAATACACTTCTTCAAACAGCTAATCACAGGCCTCAGGATAATAGAAATTGATAATTATAAAAGTAGAAACAAAGTACTTGATAATGAATTAATAAGTTAACAACAAACTTATCCAAGTAGCAAATCACAGGCCTCAGGTCTTCCTCATAGAATTTGTAGTTCAATTTGATGAACTTCAGTTTTTCCAAATTTTTCAAAGAATCCTTCTAAGTTGATCTTGCAAGGTTCCCAACTGTGCTAAACACCCAGAGAACACAATGGAGGCTGGGTAGCTTAAGTACACTATAGCTAGTTCACAAAAGCAGCTCCAAATTCCCTATGTTTCCTTCAAAGGGTATTCAAGGTATTCAAAGGGATTGTGCAAAATGCTAATTTGTACATTATCATTAAAGTAATCATCCAACATTGTAGTGATGTTAACTGTATCAGATTCACAGTAGAGGTGTTAATATATGTGGGCAATTCTTGTAAGCCTGACCATGTGTCATAATGTTTCACAACTGATACACTGAGTTGACTCATCATCATTTCCAGACTGATGCTGGTGATGATGCATTTACAAAAGAAACTAAAGCAGGAGACTTCTTTGTGTTATGTGCCACTTGGGCTGACAACTTGTTAGAAAGGAGCTCTTTGCATCTCTTAAGATCTGTCAATTGGAAAGAAAGACATATTCTCCCTATGTAAAAGTTTGATGTGTACATTTAGATGGCTTGTTGCTGTTCCTCCAGTTGCTTAAGCATATACAGGGTGGAATTCCACAAGGTTGCTACCTCTTGCTTCAGTTGATGGTATGGCAAAAGAAATTGTTCTTGCAGATGTTGCAATCTTCTACATGTGGTTTCTGAATGCTGAAAATACCTAGAAAATGTGTGGGCCAAAGTCAGAAAGTCCTGCATGGACTCAATATGTTTAAAGTCATTCTAAACCACCAAGTTTACTGCATGTGCAAAATATGGTACATGTTCAAATTGACCCAGCTTTAAAAATCATACAATGTTTCTTGCATTATCAGAAATAACAAACCCAAAGGAGAGTCTTAGCAGGGCACGCTAGTTTGCTATCAGATTGACACTGAAATGCTTCTTAGTGAAGCTAGTGATACAGAGAGTAGCCCGTCTGTGAATGATCTGATGTTATGTGTTAGATACTGCTGCTACTAAAGGTAATACACCCACCCAGTGGGTGGTCACAGTCATGTAATCTTTAGTTTGACCAGTAGCTCTTGTCCACATATCTGTAGTTAATTTGGGTAATTGGTACAATGGCAATTTTTAGATGTCCTGGTACAGGTGAGGAGTTGATATACTGGTAAAATAAAGTTGAGATGGAATTTGGTAGTGTGGACTCATGACCTCAACTAATCTACTAAAGCCAGATGCATTGATGGTGAATATGCAGATCTATTGCGACCATAGTCATCATGGCTACAGTGAAAAGCTGTGCAACATGATGGTGGCTGTCATTCTTTGTTCCTCTTGCAAATGATTTTTTCACAGGGGAGGAGTCACTTGAATGAATTTGCTGCAAATGAAATGACATGGAGGAAGTGCCCAGATGGTTAATATCCCCACCTCTACTTACTTTGGCATTGCAAATGGTACAAATGCCTTGACTTCACTATGATCTGTGCATGCTTCCTATGGTTGAAAAAAGGCTAAATTGTTTTTTTTTTTTTTTTTAAATGGCAGTACCCACCCCAAAATAAAAACCGATAACCAGTGCTTGGTCAATGTTCAGTTTTGGTCAGGTTTTGGTCTCATAATCAATTTTATAGTCAATTTTGACTTTAGTAAATCTTTAAATTGCAAAATCAAATGAAAATCGACTACAAATATATCAAAAACCCAAAATCAAACAAGATTGACTTTTACCCTTTAGTGTTCTTTTTGTGCACTTATTTGCCTGTATTAAAGGTGAAACCTCTAGACTCAGAGCGTGAAGTGCATGCAAGCTTACAGTAGATACATTACTGTATTTGGTCCTGATTTTGCAATAGGCATTCTAGTGCATGAAAGAGTAGTAGCAGGACCACCACTCTCAAAGAAAGGTCTGAGTTTGAGCATTTCCTTGCCTATGTGTATGTTGCATGGCATGTTGAAAATTTTTAATTTTTCAGCAGTAATATTATACCTTCTTTATCTTTGACCTCCTTTAAAAGTAAATGCTGAAGTACTATGACTACCAGCACTAGTACTGGGTTGCTCTTCTTGTATCAACTGATCCATGATTGATTTTATTTTTTACACAAAGACCGGGATAAAATTACAGTAGTTGAAGTTAACTGCCACCACACCAAGTTAATGTACAATGAGAGGGAAATGAGGGACTGTTACCTTTACCGGAATGGGTATGAAATACCTGGGGCTGAAGAGCCGCCAGTTCAAATCCTGACCGTGGAAGACCGACGAGTGAAAATCCTGACAAGGGAAAGTTAGTACACTATCCCTCCCCTGTCCCCCCTAACCCTCCTTTTGTGGTGCCTAACCCTAACGTCCCCGGTGGGGATGCCTAACCCTAACCTCCCCCCTGTGGTGCCTAACCTTAATCCCCCTCTCTGCACCCTAAACCTAAGTCTCCCAGGGGGGTGCCTAACCCTAAGCCCCCTAGTGGGAGGCACATATAGAAACCGTTGTAATTCCTACACCATTCACCTGATTTGGATGTAATTACCCTCAAATTAAATCTGAAAGTCTGCAGTTAAAGAACATCTTGTTTGTTTAATTTCAAAGCCATTGTGGTGGTGAATAGAGGCCAAAATATGAAAATTCTCTCAATGTCCCAATATTTATGCACCTGACTGTATAAACCAAAACCAAAATCAGGGGGTCCATGCACATCTCTACATCTCTCGATCCTATGGATTGGTATGATTTCGCTGCTATATCGTACCATGTATGGGCATGATATCGGACAGAGCACGCACCTGTGGGGTCTTACATCGTGCCTCCAGATCTTACTGCAGGTTCATTTGATCTGAGGATGCAATGTACAATCCCATGCAGCGCTATGCAGGTAAAAACGGGGGTGCTGGCATATCAGGCATTCGGCCGACCGATTGAACCATGTGTGGGGACCACCTAATATGTTGGCCGTCGAATCACCAGTTGTATCGCAAGGTGCATATCGCACCGTGTATGGGCGGCTTTAGGCTTCATGTTAAGTGTGAGAAATTATTAGAAGTAAAAACTGCATCAATATAAAAAAAACACAGACTATTCAGGGGAATGTAATACAGATGTGCTCGGCTAGTTTGTTGCTCCATACGCTATGCAGCATTACAAGCAAGGTGCGCCACACACCACTCCATGAGTCATGCCACAAAGAAAGTTTCATAATGTAGCATAGCGCTGGCAAAAAGTTATAGCGTGTAATACAACTTTTGTCCACCAGGTGTCACTTTTCCTAAACTACACAGCGCATGCATCTGATTTCCAATGCATGTTCTGTATCACTGCCCAATGATTGGCTGACATAAGCGGTGATTCAGTACACTATACAGTAATACAGCATTTTCCACGTGGAATCAGGAATGTATAATAAAGCTGTAGAAGAATGTTTAATAATGTTTGAAATCATTAACCTCTGTATTACACACTGACTGTGCAGTTGAAATTGCACACTTGCGCCAATGTAAGTACTGTCGGCACTGTCCCAGACTTAGACATTGTAGTGATTTCATTACTTTAGGAACTACTGTAGTAATGTGATGAGGCATGTGGTCTAGGGGGCTAAAGCCTAGTCTCACTGCTTCTCCCATCTTCACTTTTAATCTTCACTTTTTCAGTATTCAATACATTATCCCCAACTTACCACCACCTGGCATTTCTATACTACGTTATGCCACTGTGTGCTCAAGAAAGGGGTGTGTGGCACTCCAATACAGTACCCACATTCAGCACAAAGCTAGTCGCGCTACAGTATGGTGTTTTGAGTCTATTTCTACTACACATGCCCAGGGTGTCGTGAGTCAAAAACAGTGAAAGTGGGATGTCTGTATTACAGTACATACTGACTGTGTGTTTAAAGAGCAAACTTGCGTCAATGACTAGGACACTGTAGTGATTTTTTTGACCAATAACTGGTAGTGGGCTCTGTTTGATAGAGAGGTCTCTGCATTACAAACTGTCTGCGTTTAAAGTGCAAACTTGCGTCAATGTCTGCATGGTTGGCGCTGTGGTGGCTGTCAGCCAGCTCCGAGGGGTTACAAATTGGATCTCTGGCGTGTGGCCAGTGGAGGGGTTGCAATGGGATTTCTGGCGCATGCCCAGTGGAGCCAAGCCATACAGTACACCATGTAGCACTACAGTATGCCATGGCATATGGAAGATCACAGCACTGCACATGCCCAGTGGGTTGGGAGTCAAACACAATGAAAGTGGGATTTCTGAATTACAGTACATACTTTAGAGTGCAAACTTGCGTCAATGTCAGCGCTGTCCCAGACTTGGACACTATAAAGATTTCTCTTGACCAGTAACTTGTAGTGGGCTCTGTTTGAGAGAGAGGTCTCTGCATTACAAACTGTCTGTGCATTTAAACTTGCGTCAATGTCTGCATGGTTGGCGCTGTGGTGGCTGTCAGCCAGCTCCAAGGAGTTACAAATTGGATCTCTTTCGCATGCCCAGTGGAAGGGTTGCAATGGGATTTCTAGCGCATGCCCAGTGGGTCGGGAGTCAAACACAATGGAGCCAGTCGAGTGAGCTACTGTACAAGGAGGCTCACAGTACACATCATTCGCGGATGCCTTATCACGTACAGTATACGACAGGTGCAGGTCTTGCTACAGTATGACAGGCTTGTGGACAAGCGGTTAGGTGTTCCGTCTCTCTACCTACGTGTCCTGCCTGTTTTAGACCTTAATAATTTTTCTTTTAATGCTTCACTAGTTCAGTATTGTTATCCTACCCTTACTAAACTCAATACATTATATATACTAGATGTGCCCAGCTACTTGTAGTGTGCAAGTCCCAGCTGATGGAGTCAGCAGTGCAGCATGTGCCCTGACCATTCCCTGCCCCTGCTGTGAAGGGCATCTACAGTAGATGCTGCCATTAGGCATGTGTTCTCTCTATCAAAGCACACATGGTGTGTGATGTCACACTTCACTAAGGGGTCACGCAGTCGCCCAGTGATACGAGATCCTCACTCTGGGGGTATTCAATTAGGCGGTGAAAAGTCGGAATTGGTGATGACGTCATTTTCATCTCACAATTTGATTCACACCCGCGATACTTTTTTGCCTCCCGGGCTTTCCGCCTACGTATACAATTTGAAAGTAAGCAAAAACGGGACCCGGCGAAACCGAAACAAGCGGAAAGTCATGTCAGATTTGGAGAAATCAGCCTAACACCCCCCAAAAGATGCTCTGACATGGGGGTTCCCTATGATTTGGCTTGCTGAATGTATTTGGTGTTTTCAAATGGAATCAATAGCTGCTTAATAGCGTTTTTGCATAAGTGCTGATGAATAGTATTCAGGAGTTTTATTTGTAGAAAATTACTTATCCCAGCAATTTTGGGGTACTTGAAAATGGGGGCCAGCATATTTCAAAGTTGCTAAAATAAGTTTAAAAAATCGTGTAAAATCCACCTGCTGCAAGCACCTGCAAAGAAAAAAACACCTGGGCCATACTTGGAGACCCCCCTGGAGTCTAGCTCACTAGTTTTTAACTTTGTCCCCCAATTTTTTTTTTCACCCTCAAAATGAAAGTGATTTTTTGGGGTGTTCTTAAGTGTATTTTTTTTTTAAATTTGACGCAGTTTACCTTTGGGAGACTTTCTAAAGGCTCCACGGGGGTTCCCGCAACGTTGCACCCCAAAACCCCAATTCTGCACTTTTTTCCGCCTGCTACTCATACTGTAGGCAAAACTTTTTCACCTATTACATTGCATTGACTTTTCACCTAGGTGGAAAGTCTTTCAAATTGAATACGGCGATACTTTTCCGCCTGGCAAAATGACTTCATTGGCGAAATTTTTTTAGCCGATCTCGGCTTTTTGCTCCAAATTGAATACAGGCCTCAGTGTGTACAGTGGCTCTGATTCAGAGCTGGAAGCTCACTACTGACATCACTAGTAATGTCAGTAGGGCCGCCCTCAAATGGCAGGCGTTCCTTTGGAAATGCCTCCGTTTGACCAGCCACTGCCCCCCACCCTGCCTACAAAACGGGGTGAGCTGTCGATCAACATCGACAGCCACCCCGTTTTTCTGCGAGCCCCAGAGCCTGGCCCTTGACCCGCTTGTGAGCGCATAGCGCTTGTGAGTGGGTCTGAATCAGACCCAGTATGTGTACTGTAAACTACTGTAAGTGCCGGGCAGCTGGAAAATCACTGGGAAGTGCAACAGGGACATAACTGACTGTGGGCGGCAACCCTCATCTGTGGGCACCTCTGGTGAGAGTAATCCTGGCCAATAGGAAGATACGCCCTTGCATCTGTGTGTTATTGACTTTTTGTTATCATACTGTAGCCGCTTGCAACATGTAACGCACTGATCCGTGCATGCATCTGTAATCTGTTTTTTTCACCTATACTTGGAGCATGGATCTCCCTGTTCCGTGCTGCAAGCATCTTCTGTTATTGTGTACGATCTAATATAAAAATAGTTAAACCGTGCACGATAGTTCTTACTGTACATCACGTACTGATTTACAGTAAGATTAATTCCTGTTCACTACTGTTGGGGTACTGTGTCGAACTCACTACATTATTCACAACAACCCCGACTGTACCTTGCAATGACAGATGCACGTGTTGGGTCTCAGACGCACTTAAAGACTGAATTACACACAAACACCAATATTATAAATTAATGACAATTTTTACTTAACCTAACATACTGTAATATACTGTACTGTATGCAGTTAATCACATCTTTTTTATACATGCTTTTAGATAAGATGAAAACAAAATGGATTTGCCATTGGTCACTGCATGATGCCTACTAGAAAAAGTAAACAAAAACAATTGTACCTGTAAGCACTGTACGGTCAAACACAGTAGTGTACAGTAAATTAAAAATATATTCTGTTACACAGTAGTTTAACAGTATACAGTATGAATCTACTACAGTACTGTACTGTATACATTACTGCAGTTTTCTTACAGTTACTGTTTGCTGCCCATCCACTAGACATGCTGAAAAGTGCACGATTACGACATTGCAATCATGCAGTCATTTGTCAGTCTGTGATGAGCCTGCACTGAACAAGCAGTCATTCAGTGCAGACTCATCAATCATCTGCAAACATTGCTCAACCTGACGTTATCGTCAGGTTGACCAGCTTGTTTGCACGATGGAAGATGTCTAAACGACCAGCGGCCACGCGCATCGCTGGTCATTTTAGACACTTTTGCAAATGATTTGCAAACGATTTATAAACAATTGAATGATATTGTTCAAACGCTCACATAATCGTCTAGTGGATGGGCACCTTTAAGTCTTTACTCAACAACTGTATTACACTATGACATTAGCATGCATTTCTAAAAGGGGTGTGGTGTGGTTCCTGCTGCCGTGCAGGTGTACTTTCGTAGCTTGTGTCGCACTGTCTCACCTTCAGCACGTATGTTGCTCAGATTTTCCTGGAATTCCAAGCTCCCCACGGACATGACTACTGTACAGTACCTAGGAGGAAGGAGATGACGTGAGAACAGTCCTTCCTCAATGCCAACCGGATGGAGGACTACACAAAAAGATTAAGGTTTTAATTGAGAATCATCACTGGCACTTTTGGCCTCAGATCCAGAGTATCACCTAAACTGTAGGCCCTCTTGCACCAGGTGCAGACTCAATCTCACACCGGAGTGCAAGGTCCACTGTATGCCCTGAAGAAAGGAGGATAGGCAGAGATGAACAGACAGTAAAAGACAGACATACAGGTTCTCACCGGAGATACTCTTGTTCTTCGTTCCGCTTGATCCCACACACAGGTCCCTGTAGGAGAGAGAATATGCCGTGCAAGGCCCTTTCCTGCTCTAACAGTGTGTCACACTAATCTACATTAATATCAGCCCTACTCTAACTCACCGGCCTAACAACTACAGTATTAATGTACAGTGGCCTCACAGAGGGCTGAACTGTTATGGTGAAAGAGGCTTGGGGGGGGATTTCTTTAGCTCTCTTGCTTTCCACCCCCTGTAGTCCTCTCCTGTCCTCAGCTTCTTTCTTCTGCCGCTGGCATGTCCTGGCCAGCAGTGCCAGGTCTTCCTCTCTTCAGACCTGGTGGTCTACAGTAGGTAGGGGTTAATGTACAGTTGGCCTCACAGAGGGTCAAACTGTTATGTGGAAGAGGCTTTGGGGGGGGGACTTCTTTAGCTCTTTTGCTTTCCACCCCTGTAGTCCTCTCCTGTCATCAGCTTCTTTCTTCTGCCACTGGCACATCCTGGCCAGCGGCTCCGGGTCTTCCTCTCTTCAGACAAGTCCCTTCAAGTCATGTTTGTTGAATGAAGATCTGTACTTGGTGGCTGTGTGGCTGTCCTCCATGCTTGTTTCCTTGTCATCTGCAGCGCCCCATTCAATGTGTCCTTTATCCGGTTTAGTTCCTCTTTTCCAATCCTGAATCTTGTCCGACATCTTGAGAGGATATCTTCTTTTAAATTGTTGGGGATTGGTACTTTCTTCCGACTGCCATTAAAGTTCACACGCTTGGTCCAATTGCAATAAGGTCGTAGGGCACATGTTCTTGAAATATTGCTTGTGCATATCGATGCATCTCACCATTGCCAGCTCTGTAAAGTTCATTGTCCTTCTCAGCGGTGATTACAGCTAGTGGTATATCTGGCAAGGGTGTTCCAAATACAGTCTATGGTGCTGGGGTGCTTGACATGACAGGCGTCCCTAGTGAAAGTACAGGTAAACTTGCATTGTTGATTCTCAATTCTTCAGCTGATCGTTCAGGCAGGCGATACGATGCCACTGGTGTACTCTCCGAATGAGGCAGGCTGTATGATGGCACTGGTGTCATGTCCAAGTGCTCAAGTGGAATGATGGGTCAGTCTCCAAGTTGTAATCCTTATGGTCGTTGTTATCCTCTGGCTCAAATTCATCAGGTGTGACCATTTCATACTGTACTGCCTGGTCAAGTCTGTTCCTGGTACGCTGGGCAGCGGCCTCTTGCCATTCTTCTTTAGTTTGCCGGATTGCTTCTTTCATTGCTTCTGCAATAGTGTCCTTCAGCCCTTCTTTCAAGTTGTCAATTTTCACCTCCAGATGACACACTTTTCCCACGAGGTCTCTCACCATCTTAGCACAGCTACATGTGCATGCATTCTCTTCTTGAAAGGACAGATTTTGACGGGTTGGTGAGTGGGATGCATCTTTCACAGATGTACAAACCAGAGGGTCCAAGGTGTCCAGTTCTTCATTCAGTTTATTTGGTGCATCAATCACTGGTGTTTCCTCCTGGTTCTCCACATTCATTGGTTGCTCCGCTTTCCCTGGTCCATTTTCTCCTATGTGCAGATCCAAAGACGTGCACTTGGGCTTTGCATTTTCCTCGCCTTGACAGGTACAGGTACATTTTCCTTCCCTGCTTTCTTCTTGGAAGGTTTGGTTGTAGATCGTTGTGGCACTACTGAATTCAGTCTCTAGCTCAGTGGAAGTGGTCAAGATGAGGCACCGGAGTAAAAACCTTTTCTCTTCACCATTTTCACCATTCAGTGCACTCTGAAATACACAAGTATAAAGACACTAAATACAATATTAAGCAAAATAGTGGAAATATAAATGTTTCACATTACAGTACTGTAAACAATTACAGTATTCCTACTGTATGTACTGTACTTTCAAGAATGTGCTGCTACTGTACTCTATACAACTCCAGTAATAACCCTTTCACACAGAAAAGCAAATTACTGTAGCAGGTACAGTAAAGCACTTTACTGTGCCTGGTGCAGTAATTTGCTGATGAAGAGAGATTTTTACTTTGTGAAAGGGTCACTTTGACCTTATAATTTACTTGGGTCGGAGACCTGGTAATTTTGACATAGGTTGACCCTTTCACACAGAATAAATGCTCGTGTCCATCTGCAAGTCACTGGGTAAAAGTACTACTGTACTGTATGCCCTGCAACTTGATTGTGCGAAAAGGGGTGCAAAGCGGGACCATCAAATAAACCTGTTCTTCAAATGCCGGATAAAGATAGGGTTTTTTGCTATAGTATTTTCTGTGTGAAAAGGGCGGGGTTATTTTTCATCAAGATCTCAGTTGCTGTACAACTCATTAACTACAGTTTGATAGGGCAAAATTTACTTTTTAAGATACAGTACTTTCAGTTTTAGTTTAAAGGTTGTTTTGAGTGTTTTTTCTACAGTAAATATATATTCAATCAAGTACAGTATATACTGTATATACAGTACTAAGCAGTGTTAGGAGACAGTGAAAAGAGATAAGGTACTGTACCAACCAATCTGCTCCCAACTGTAATTTTTGCGGTGTGTGTGTATAATACATATATTATATATATATATATATATATATATATATAAATAAACCAGGCATACTGTCATGACCAGGGCTAAACATACTGTACAGTAAAGGCTAAAAAGTATTACATATTAAATCTTATCAAATTTACACCAGCAGATAATGTGAAATGTGGCCTGCTCGATGGAGACTAAGGGGCATACAGTATGTATCAAAGCTTGATGTGAGATAAAATTGTGAGATATGTATCACCAACCAATCGGCTTGTAACTTACATTTGGAGCTGATTGGTTGTTTTTTTAATATATATTTCACAATTTTATCTCACATCAAGCTTTGATATATATGCCCCTTAATACGCAAAGATGCAGCTATGAAGGAGACATTTTACAGTACATTAGACACAGCAGTTTTGCGACTAAAACAAGATGGCCGCTGAGCAAAAACAAGATGGCCATGAGGAGAAGATGGCAACGGGAGACTATAAAGGGGAAGCGGGAGGCTAGCCATTGATCAGTGGTATACGATGTGTGATAGAAACTCTGGGCCTGATTCAGACCCACTCGCGAGTGCTGAGCGCTCGCAAGCGGGTCGATGTTGGTCAAGTGCACATGCGCACAAGGGAGCCGGCTCCGTCATGCGCATGTGCGAGACCCGCATAGCGACGGGCAAGCTGTCGCTATGGGTCTCGCTACAAAGGGGGCATGCTGTCGATGGTAAGTGACAGCATGCCCCCTTCGGTGGGCATGCCAGGGGCGTGGCTGGCCAGACGGAGGCATTCGCATGGGAACGCCTACCGTCTGGGACCGGCTCCACTGACATCACAAGTGATGTCAGTGGGAGTGCTTTTGGCTCTGATAGAGCCAAAAGCACTCCAGGGCTTGCGGCAATGAGACCATACCACAAGGGTCTCGTCGCAAGCCCGATGGTCGTGATGGTCTTGACCATCGTGACCATCTTTTTGGCCGCTCGCTATAGCTGTGGGTGCTCACACACAGCTACGTGAGCGGCCAGGGGGCCACTCTAAAATACAGAGGGAGGGCACTGATTCAGAGCGAGCGCTCTGACAGAGCGTCCGGCTCTGAATCTGGTCCTCTGTACGCAAATAAGCATCTACGGCTATGGGCAAAGGACGAGACATACTGTGGCAGTGGGACATTAGACACAGCAGTATTGTGACTAAAACAAGATGGCCACTGAGCAAACACAAGATGGCCATGAGGAGAAGACGGCCACAGGAGACTAAAAGGGGCAGCGGGAGGCTAGCAAATGATCAGCACTGTGTGTGACTCCCGACCCACTGGGCATGCACATTACTACTGTATGAGCCTCCTTACACCACAGCTATGGAGTGGCTCCACTGGGCATGATCCGATTTGTAACCCTTTGGAGCTGGCTGACAGCCACCACATCGCCAACCATGCAGACATTCATGCAAGTTTGCACTTTAAACACACAGTCAGTTTATAATACAGAGACTATCTCTCTCAAACAGAACCCACTACCAGTTACTTGTCATGAGAAATCACTATAGTGTCGTAGTCTGGGACAGTGCCAACATTGGAGAAAGTTTGCACTTTAAATGCACAATCAGTTTGTAATACAGAGACCTCTCTCTCAAACAGAGCCCACTCACTACCAGTTTCTGAAGTCGTGAAATTACTATAGTGTCCAAGTCTGGGACAGTGCAGAGAGTGGCGCAAGTGTGCAAATTCAACTGCACAGTCAGTTTTTAATATACAGTACAGACACATTCATAGCGGCACACTAGTTGTTCGAGCAGATGGGGATGGTGTCCTTGGCAATGGTCACCATTCATAGCCTTTTCTGGACACAAGAGCAGAACTGATTGCTTACAGTAAATGGCTAACAGTGTCCTTTATTATGATAATGAAAGTCTCTTGTTTGCTTTGGGGGAAGGGACCTGATGCACAGTGTGTGACTCCTGACCCACTGGGCATGTGCCAGAAATCCTATTGCAACCCCTCCACTGGGCATGCACCAGAGATCCCATATGTAACCCCTCGGAGCTGGCTGACAGCGACCACAGCATGAACCGTGCAGACATTCATGCAAGTTTGCACTTTCAGTCAGTTTAAAATGCAGAGACCTCTCTCTCAAACAGAGCCCACTACCAGTTACTGGTCATGAGAAATCAGTATAGTGTCCAAGGCTGGGACAGCGCTGACATTGATGCAATTTTGCACTTTAAAAGCACAGTCAGTATGTACTATTATACAGACATCCCAAGTTTGCACTTTAAATGCACAATCAGTTTGTAATATAGAGACCCCACTTTTAAACAGCCTAATACAGTACTAATTTCTAAAGTCATGAAATCACTATACAGTACTTTAGTCTGGGATACGGTGTGTGACTCCCGACACACTGGGCATGAGCAGTAGACTGTAGTGCGACTAGCTTTGTGCTGTATGTGGGTACTGTTTTGGAGCACCATACAGCCCTTTCTTGAGCACACAGTGGCATAAAGTAGCATAGAAATGACAGAATTTGTGTATAATGTATTGAATAATGAATTAGTGAAGATTTTAAAAAAATATTTATATATATATATTTTAAAGGTCTCAAACCCGCGGGACAAGAAGACGGTAGAAGCAGTGAGGCTAGGCATTAGCAGACTAGTCCACACGCCTCAACCCTATACTAGAGTAGTTCCTAAAGTCATGGAATCACTACAATGTCTAAGTCTGGGACAGTGCCGACAGTACTGTACTTACAGTACATTACTGCAAGTGTGCAACTTCAACTGCACAGTCAGTATGTACAGTAATATAGACAACTGGGCATGCACAGTGCTATGAGACTCAATACGCCCAGTGGCGTCCCTCCCCGCGGTGACACCCGGTGCGGGGAGGGACACCTTGCACGTCACAATCGCCGAAATGGGGGCGTGGTCTTCAGGAGGGGGTGTGTCGGGGGCGTGGCCTCACATATTGGACCTTCGGGAGGGGCGTGGCCTCACGGCGCTTACCCTGCCGTGGCCGCGGTAAAAAAAAATGTATGATACATTATGTATCAATGGCGTGGGGGGTGCAGGAGGTGCTGGCATGGACAGTGCCGGCTCCCTCACTGACAGGAGCCGAGCGCTGCACTTAATGCTATAGTGCAGCACCCGGCTCCCGTCACTGAAGGGGAGCCTGCACCTTGGTGTCACCCCTCGGCGGGTGACACCCGGGTGCGGGCCGCACCCCCCGCACCCACCTTGTGACGCCACTGAATACGCCACAGTGTAGCTCACGACTAGCAATGCACTACTGTACATGGCGTATAGAGCAACAAACTACAGTAGCTGGGCACATCTACATATATAATGTATTGAGTTTAGTAAGGGTTGGATAACTACTGAACTACAGAGAAACGTGGGGACAAGATGCTGCGCACAACCTATTTCCTGAACTCTGTATATTCTAAATATATTCTTAGAATATATTTAGAATATACAGAGTTCAGGAAATAGGTTGTGCGCAGCATCTGGTCCCCACGTTTCTCTGTATTTACCCACTGGATGAGGTCAGGCATCCCCCAGTGCAGCAGCATACCTGTGGCAAGCAGTACCATCTACACCACTTGCGCAGGACCTACAATCTCTCAAGAAAGATCCAATTTATAACTACTGAACTACTGTAGTGAAGATTTAAAAAATAAAAATAAAAAAAATTATCAAGGTCTCGAACAGGTGGACAGCAAGTGTAAGCAATGCGGTTCACCTAACCCCTTTTCTACAAGCCTGTCCTAGCAAGAACAGCATCTGTCGTGTATGTGATGTGACGGCTGCAAATTATAGTATGTGTACTGTGAGCCTCCTTGTAGCTCGACTGGTGTATGGAGTGTCTCCATTGTGTGTGACTCCCGACACACTGGGCATGCGTATTACTACTCTATGAGCCTTCTTACGCCACAGCTATGGAGCGGTTCCACTGGGCATGCGCCAGAAATCCCATTGCAACCCCTCCTCTGGGAATGCGCCAGAGATCCCATTTGTAACCCCCTCGGAGCTGGCTGACAGTCACCACAGCGCCAACTGTGAGGACATTGATGCAAGTTTGCACTTTAAATGCACAGTCAGTTTCTAAAACAGAGAGCTCTCTCTCAAACAGAGCCCACTACCAGTTGCTGAAGTCATGAGAAATCACTATAGTGTTCTAGTCTGGGACAGCACAGAGAGTGGTGCAAGTGTGCAAATTCAACGGCACAGTCAGTGTGTAATACAGAGACCTCTCTCTCAAACAGAGCCCACTACCAGTTACTGAAGTCATGAGAAATCACTATAGTGTTCTAGTCTGGGACAGCACAGAGAGTGGTGCAAGTGTGCAAATTCAACGGCACAGTCAGTGTGTAATACAGAGACCTCTCTCTCAAACAGAGCCCACTACCAGTTACTGAAGTCATGAAATCACTATAGTGTACAAGTCTGGGACAGTGCAGAGAGTGGCGCAAGTGTGAAAATTCAACCACACAGTAATTCAGACAACTGGGTATGCGCAGTGCAATGATCTTTCATACGCCATAGCATAGCGCTACATTGCGTATGGCTTGGCTCCACTGGGCATGCGCCACAGATCCCATTGTAACTCCTCCATTGGGCATGCGCCAGAGATCCCATTGTAACCACTCAGAGCTGACAGCCACCACAGCGCAGACATTGATGCAAGTTTGCACTTTTTAAACGCATAATCAGTTTGTAATGCCTTACTCTTAAAAGCCCACTAATACAGTAGTTTCACTATAGTGTCCAGAGCCGACAGTGCCAAAAAATATTATTCTTTTGCAGGGATTGAACCCGGGACAATCATTGTTGCAAAGCGATCACCTAACCACTAGCCCACAAGCCAGCTACAGTACAGTATATGAAGAACCACACATACTGTAGCGGGCTCATCCTTGTTTACTCCGCTCACCCGCTGCTGTTTTTAATAATAAAAAAATGTGTCTTCCTTTCCAGATATTATACAGTACTAGTACATACTGTATATACACAGTACCCCACCATTAGAGAATAATTCACCCCATCTCATTGAAAGCTGTGCATGCATCTCATTAATCTACAGTATCAATTATACCATGATAACAACTTAGGCAAGTACACTCCTATACAGTTATGTACAATATGTGTACTGATTTGCATCCCGTTCTAACAGCTTACTGTATGTACTGTATGTGATATTAAAAATATTGGTTGTGCAAACATGCAGATACTGTACAGTGTGTGAATGTGATATCCATCAAATTTAACAGTATGGTATTCAGTACAAATTACAACAGTGGAGCACTCACCACCCAGCGGTTAAGCGATGTATTACATGTCGTAGCGTATCCTTCGTTGAAGAATAACACGGTATGCCACAAGTCCAGCCATCACGTAACGTTCCATGGCATGACACAGAGCCCTGAATGGCGCGGCATGAACAACAAACTAGCTGGGCACATCTGTATATGCAATTCTCTGCCTGGCTTTATTATATTAAATATTGTAGCTTTATTTACTCATTTCCTATAAAAAATCTCTTCAGCAGTCATAAGCTACATCATTACAACATGATCCACCACCATGTTTCTCAGGATATCCTACTGAGGTTGGTTGGTACTTTATCTCTCTCCAAGACTAAGTGGTATATTTACTAAAGTGTGGGTTTTTAAAACTGGAGTTGTTGCCCATAGCAACCAATCAGATTCTGCTTATCATTTATCTAGCACCATCTAGAACAGGGGTGGGCAATAAGCGGCCCTCCAGCTGCTGTTGAACTACACATCCCAGCATGCCTTGCAACAGTTTTAGCACTTCCAAATAGCAAAACTGTGGCAGGGCATGCTGGGATGTGTAGTTCTACAACAGCTGGGTGGCCTCTTATTGCCCACTCCTAATCTAGAAGATTGCTATAGGCAACAACTCCACTTTGGTAAATATACCCCTTAAGGTGCCTACACACTTGGCAATTTTTTACACGATTTGCCTGATTCCGACGAGTCGTGACAACAAATTTGCGTAAAATATGCCCAAATTGTGAGTTTCCACTTGCGATCACGATGCCAATGCGCATCCCCACAGGTTGCACATTGCATCTTCAGATCTGCAATGCTGTAGGGCAGATTTGCCAATCTCAGTCACAATGCACTGGAATAGTTAAGAGGCATGATAGATCGCTTGTCACATTGGACAGTTTTTAACACCAAATCGTGCCGACGACTGCCGGGGAGCTGCTGGGGAGAGTTCAAGGTGAAATCGGACATATTGTTGGATCGTGAGCACATCGCCAAGTGTGTAGGCTCCTTTAAGTTCACTATAATCTATCTCTTTGTAGTATACAACAGAAATTATAATTCTGCAAAGCATAACAGGGCTTAAGAGTAATAAATTGCTATGCTTCAATTGTTTTTTTGCTTAATTCTTTATATGTCCATTTGTAGACTGTCTGTTTGGCTAATAACATTACATGACATCAATATAAAGTGAGTTAGAGACACAACATCCTAACGGCCTTGAAAAACAATTATTGCATTCAATGCTTTAAAAAATTAACAAAAACATGTATTAATTATAGGGGTGAGCGGGTTCGGATTTCTGAAATCCGAACCCCCCCGAGCCCCCCCGATCCGAGTCCGATCCGAGTCAGGCTCGACTTTTCCCGCCTGACTCGGATTCTGAAATCGAGGCAAAACGTTATCTTCCCGCCTTCCGAGTCTCGCGGGTTTTGGATCCTATATAAGGTACCCACGTCGGCGCCATTTTCTCACTCGGCTGTGGACAGTGAAGAGGGAGGGTGGGAGTTAGGGCTGTGTAGTGTAGTGTAGTGTAGTGCTGCTGTTGTCCACTACTTCAAAGTCCATAGGGGCTGGCTGTGTTGTGCTGTGCTGCTGTTGTTAATAGGGGCTGTGTCCACTACTTCAAAGTCCATAGGGGCTGGCTGGACTGTGTTGTGCTGTCAGTTCTCCATAGGGGCTGTGTCCACTCCAAAGTCCTGTGCAGTGTCCCAGTCCTAAAGAGGTGCTGTAGTGTTGTCCAGGGGGTGCTCTGTCCATCAGGGATGCTCCCCCCAAGTGCTAAAAATATAATATATTTTCTGTGTTTGTGAATTGTGTGCGCAGTAGCCGCACGTGCATCAACAAAGTAGTGCCAAGCGTGCGCCTGTGTCATAAGTAAAGGGCCGGCTGGCTTGACCGTTAAAGGGTGCTGTAACCCCCGAAAGTACACTCCAGTCCAAACCAAAAAAAAAATATTTTTTGTGTTTGTGAATTGTGTGCGCAGTAGCCGCACGTGCATCAACAAAGTAGTGCCAAGCGTGCGCCTGTGTCATAAGTAAAGGGCCGGCTGGCTTGACCGTTAAGGGTGCTGTAACCCCCGAAAGTACACTCCAGTCCAAACCAAAAAAAAAATTATTTTCTGTGTTTGTGAATTGTGTGCGCAGTAGCCGCATGTGCATCAACAAAGTAGTGCCAAGCGTGCGCCTGTGTCATAAGTAAAGGGCCGGCTGGCTTGACCGTTAAGGGTGCTGTAACCCCCGAAAGTACACTCCAGTCCAAACCAAAAAAAATTTTTTTTTCTGTGTTTGTGAATTGTGTGCGCAGTAGCCGCACGTGCATCAACAAAGTAGTGCCAAGCGTGCGCCTGTGTCATAAGTAAAGGGCCGGCTGGCTTGACCGTTAAGGGTGCTGTAACCCCCGAAAGTACACTCCAGTCCAAACCAAAAAAAAAATTATTTTCTGTGTTTGTGAATTGTGTGCGCAGTAGCCGCACGTGCATCAACAAAGTAGTGCCAAGCGTGCGCCTGTGTCATAAGTAAAGGGCCCGCTGGCTTGACCGTTAAAGGGTGCTGTAACCCCCAAAGTACACTCCAGTCCAAACCAAAAAAAAAATTATTTTCTGTGTTTGTGAATTGTGTGCGCAGTAGCCGCATGTGCATCAACAAAGTAGTGCCAAGCGTGCGCCTGTGTCATAAGTAAAGGGCCGGCTGGCTTGACCGTTAAAGGGTGCTGTAACCCCCAAAGTACACTCCAGTCCAAACCAAAAAAAAAATTATTTTCTGTGTTTGTGAATTGTGTGCGCAGTAGCCGCACGTGCATCAACAAAGTAGTGCCAAGCGTGCGCCTGTGTCATAAGTAAAGGGCCGGCTGGCTTGACCGTTAAAGGGTGCTGTAACCCCCGAAAGTACACTCCAGTCCAAACCAAAAAAAAAATTATTTTCTGTGTTTGTGAATTGTGTGCGCAGTAGCCGCACGTGCATCAACAAAGTAGTGCCAAGCGTGCGCCTGTGTCATAAGTAAAGGGCCCGCTGGCTTGACCGTTAAAGGGTGCTGTAACCCCCAAAGTACACTCCAGTCCAAACCAAAAAAAAAATTATTTTCTGTGTTTGTGAATTGTGTGCGCAGTAGCCGCATGTGCATCAACAAAGTAGTGCCAAGCGTGCGCCTGTGTCATAAGTAAAGGGCCGGCTGGCTTGACCGTTAAAGGGTGCTGTAACCCCCAAAGTACACTCCAGTCCAAACCAAAAAAAAATTTATTTTCTGTGTTTGTGAATTGTGTGCGCAGTAGCCGCACGTGCATCAACAAAGTAGTGCCAAGCGTGCGCCTGTGTCATAAGTAAAGGGCCGGCTGGCTTGACCGTTAAAGGGTGCTGTAACCCCCGAAAGTACACTCCAGTCCAAACCAAAAAAAAAATTATTTTCTGTGTTTGTGAATTGTGTGCGCAGTAGCCGCACGTGCATCAACAAAGTAGTGCCAAGCGTGCGCCTGTGTCATAAGTAAAGGGCCCGCTGGCTTGACCGTTAAAGGGTGCTGTAACCCCCAAAGTACACTCCAGTCCAAACCAAAAAAAAAATTATTTTCTGTGTTTGTGAATTGTGTGCGCAGTAGCCGCATGTGCATCAACAAAGTAGTGCCAAGCGTGCGCCTGTGTCATAAGTAAAGGGCCGGCTGGCTTGACCGTTAAAGGGTGCTGTAACCCCCAAAGTACACTCCAGTCCAAACCAAAAAAAAAATTATTTTCTGTGTTTGTGAATTGTGTGCGCAGTAGCCGCACGTGCATCAACAAAGTAGTGCCAAGCGTGCGCCTGTGTCATAAGTAAAGGGCCGGCTGGCTTGACTGTTAAAGGGTGCTGTAACCCCCGAAAGTACACTCCAGTCCAAACCAAAAAAAAAATTATTTTCTGTGTTTGTGAATTGTGTGCGCAGTAGCCGCACGTGCATCAACAAAGTAGTGCCAAGCGTGCGCCTGTGTCATAAGTAAAGGGACCGCTGGCTTGACCGTTAAAGGGTGCTGTAACCCCCAAAGTACACTCCAGTCCAAACCAAAAAAAAAATTATTTTCTGTGTTTGTGAATTGTGTGCGCAGTAGCCGCATGTGCATCAACAAAGTAGTGCCAAGCGTGCGCCTGTGTCATAAGTAAAGGGCCGGCTGGCTTGACCGTTAAAGGGTGCTGTAACCCCCAAAGTACACTCCAGTCCAAACCAAAAAAAAATTTATTTTCTGTGTTTGTGAATTGTGTGCGCAGTAGCCGCACGTGCATCAACAAAGTAGTGCCAAGCGTGCGCCTGTGTCATAAGTAAAGGGCCGGCTGGCTTGACCGTTAAAGGGTGCTGTAACCCCCAAAGTACACTCCAGTCCAAACCAAAAAAAAATTTATTTTCTGTGTTTGTGAATTGTGTGCGCAGTAGCCGCACGTGCATCAACAAAGTAGTGCCAAGCGTGCGCCTGTGTCATAAGTAAAGGGCCGGCTGGCTTGACCGTTAAAGGGTGCTGTAACCCCCGAAAGTACACTCCAGTCCAAACCAAAAAAAAAATTATTTTCTGTGTTTGTGAATTGTGTGCGCAGTAGCCGCACGTGCATCAACAAAGTAGTGCCAAGCGTGCGCCTGTGTCATAAGTAAAGGGCCGGCTGGCTTGACCATTAAAGGGTGCTGTAACCCCCAAAGTACACTCCAGTCCAAACCAAAAAAAAAATTATTTTCTGTGTTTGTGAATTGTGTGCGCAGTAGCCGCACGTGCATCAACAAAGTAGTGCCAAGTGTGCGCCTGTGTCATAAGTAAAGGGCCGGCTGGCTTGACCGTTAAAGGGTGCTGTAACCCCCGAAAGTACACTCCAGTCCAAACCAAAAAAAAAATAATTTTCTGTGTTTGTGAATTGTGTGCGCAGTAGCCGCACGTGCATCAACAAAGTAGTGCCAAGTGTGCGCCTGTGTCATAAGTAAAGGGCCAGCTGGCTTGACCGTTAAAGGGTGCTGTAACCCCCGAAAGTACACTCCAGTCCAAACCAAAAAAAAAATTATTTTCTGTGTTTGTGAATTGTGTGCGCAGTAGCCGCACGTGCATCAACAAAGTAGTGCCAAGCGTGCGCCTGTGTCATAAGTAAAGGGCCGGCTGGCTTGACCGTTAAAGGGTTCTGTAACCCCCAAAGTACACTCCAAACCAAAAAAATATATATTTTCTGTGTTTGTGACTTGTGTGCACTGTGGCTGCACGTGCATCAACAAAGGAGCAGCGCCAAGCGTGCGCCTGTGTCCCATAAGTAAAGAGCCGGCTGGCTCATTTCTTAAAGGGTGGTGTAACCCACAAAGTGCACTACTCTCCAGCAAAAATAAAAAAATATTTTCTGTGTTTGTGTGCGCTTTAGCCGCACGTATATATATCAATATAACATAAATGGAGGACCAAACTTTCTCTGATAAAAATAAAATAGGGAAAGATCAAGAACCACTTCCTACTAGTGCTGTTGCTGCTGCTGGGAGTTGTTCATCATCCCAGAGAGGAAGTAGGAACATCACTACTTTTACTAAACAATTGACCCTCCAACAGTCCCTAGCGATGAGGATGAAGTACGACAGCAGTCATCCTGAAGCAAAACGTATAACTGAGGCCTTGACTGCTATGTTGGTGTTAGACGTGCGTCCGGTATCCGACATTAGTGCAGTGGGATTTAGACAATTGATGGAGGTAGTGTGTCCTCGGTTCCAAATCCCGTCTAGATTCCACCTGCATCCTCAAAGCAGCAGCGACAAGCGTGCGTCTGTCTGTTAAAGGGTGGTGACACCCTCAAAGTGTGCTACACAAACAATTAAAATATTGTTCTTTTTTTTTCTGTCTTTGTGAAATGTGTGGGCTGTAGCCGCACCTGCATCCTTAAAGCAGCAGCGACAAGCGTGCGTCTGTCTGTTAAAGGGTGGTGACACCCTCAAAGTGTGCTACACAAACAATTAAAATATTGTTCTTTTTTTTTCTGTCTTTGTGAATTGTGTGGGCTGTAGCCGCACTTGCATCCTCAAAGCAGCAGCGACAAGCGTGCGTCTGTCTGTTAAAGGGTGTTGTAACTCTCAAAGTGCTCCAAAAAATCAAAAATTTTTTTTTAATGTGTTTGTGACTTGTGTGCGATGTAGCCACACTTGCATCCTCAAAGCAGCAGCGACAAGCGTGCGTCTGTCTGTTAAAGGGTGGTGACACCCTCAAAGTGTGCTACACAAACAATAAAAATATTCTTCTTCTTTTTTCTGTCTTTGTGAATTGTGTGGGCTGTAGCCGCACCTGCATCCTTAAAGCAGCAGCGACAAGCGTGCGTCTGTCTGTTAAAGGGTGGTGTAACTCACGAAGTGCTCCAAAAAATAAAAAACTATTTTTTTAATGTGTTTGTGACTTGTGTGCGATGTAGCCGCACTTGCATCCTCAAAGCAGCAGCGACAAGCGTGCGTCTGTCTGTTAAAGGGTGGTGACACCCTCAAAGTGTGCTACACAAACAATTAAAATATTGTTCTTTTTTTTTCTGTCTTTGTGAATTGTGTGGGCTGTAGCCGCACTTGCATCCTCAAAGCAGCAGCGACAAGCGTGCGTCTGTCTGTTAAAGGGTGGTGACACCCTCAAAGTGTGCTACACAAACAATAAAAATATTCTTCTTCTTTTTTCTGTCTTTGTGAATTGTGTGGGCTGTAGCCGCACCTGCATCCTTAAAGCAGCAGCGACAAGCGTGCGTCTGTCTGTTAAAGGGTGGTGTAACTCACGAAGTGCTCCAAAAAATAAAAAACTATTTTTTTAATGTGTTTGTGACTTGTGTGCGATGTAGCCGCACTTGCATCCTCAAAGCAGCAGCGACAAGCGTGCATCTGTCTGTTAAAGGGTGTTGTAACTCTCAAAGTGCTCCAAAAAATCAAAAATTTTTTTTTAATGTGTTTGTGACTTGTGTGCGATGTAGCCACACTTGCATCCTCAAAGCAGCAGCGACAAGCGTGCGTCTGTCTGTTAAAGGGTGGTGACACCCTCAAAGTGTGCTACACAAACAATAAAAATATTCTTCTTCTTTTTTCTGTCTTTGTGAATTGTGTGGGCTGTAGCCGCACCTGCATCCTTAAAGCAGCAGCGACAAGCGTGCGTCTGTCTGTTAAAGGGTGGTGTAACTCACGAAGTGCTCCAAAAAATAAAAAACTATTTTTTTAATGTGTTTGTGACTTGTGTGCGATGTAGCCGCACTTGCATCCTCAAAGCAGCAGCGACAAGCGTGCGTCTGTCTGTTAAAGGGTGGTGACACCCTCAAAGTGTGCTACACAAACAATAAAAATATTCTTCTTTTTTCTGTCTTTGTGAATTGTGTGGGCTGTAGCCGCACCTGCATCCTTAAAGCAGCAGCGACAAGCGTGCGTCTGTCTGTTAAAGGGTGGTGACACCCTCAAAGTGTGCTACACAAACAATTAAAATATTGTTCTTTTTTCTGTCTTTGTGAATTGTGTGGGCTGTAGCCGCACCTGCATCCTTAAAGCAGCTGCGACAAGCGTGCGTCTGTCTGTTAAAGGGTGGTGACACCCTCAAAGTGTGCTACACAAACAATTAAAATATTGTTCTTTTTTTTTCGGTCTTTGTGAAATGTGTGGGCTGTAGCCGCACCTGCATCCTTAAAGCAGCAGCGACAAGCGTGCGTCTGTCTGTTAAAGGGTGGTGACACCCTCAAAGTGTGCTACACAAAGAATAAAAATATTCTTCTTCTTTTTTCTGTCTTTGTAAATTGTGTGGGCTGTAGCCGCACTTGCATCCTCAAAGCAGCAGCGACAAGCGTGCGTCTGTCTGTTAGAGGGTGGTGTAACCCTCAAAGTGTGCTCCACAAACAATAAAAATATTCTTTTTTTTTTTCTGTCTTTGTGAATTGTGTGGGCTGTAGCCGCACTTGAATCCTCAAAGCAGCAGCGATAAGCGTGCGTCTGTCTGTTAAAGGATTACATCGGTGACAGCATCCAAGTAGGCATGTCAGACAGTCCGTACCTGTACTGGCAGGAAAAAGAAGCAATTTGGAGGTCCCTGTACAAACTGGCTCTATTTTACCTGAGTTGCCCCCCCTCCAGTGTGTACTCCGAAAGAGTGTTTAGTGCAGCCGGGAACCTTGTTAGCGAAAGGCGTAGGAGGTTGCTTCCACAAAATGTGGAGAAGATGATGTTCATAAAATGAATGATCAACTCTTCCAGGGAGACCAGCCTCCAGAACGTACAGAGGGACCTGTGGCTCCAGCAGGGACGAATTAATACTCTGTGAGGATGAGGATGTACATAACACTGAAGAGGGTGAGGAATCTGTGGATGAGGAGGATGAGGACGACTTCTTGCCTCCGTAGAGCCAGTTTGTGCAGGGACAGATTAATTGCCAGCTTGTTTTGTGGGGGCCCAAACGAACCAATCATTTCAGCCACAGTTGTGTGGCAGACCCTGGCGCTGAAATGATTGCTTTGTTAAAGTGTGCATGTCCTGTTTATACAACATAAGGGTGGGTGGGAGGGCCCAAGGACAATTCCATCTTGCACCTCTTTTTTTTCTTTGCATTATGTACAGTTTGGGGCCTAGTTTTTCAATGCCATCCTGTCTGCCACTGCAGTTTCACGCCTAGATGGGTCACGTGTTTGTGCCGCCCACTCGTGTCGCTTAGCATAGTCATCCAGCTACCTCGGTGCAACCTTTTGGACATAAAAACACTATTGTGAGGTGTGAGGTATTCAGAATAGACTGGAAATGAGTGGAAATTAAGGTTATTGAGGTTAATAATAGCATAGGAGCAGAAAAACCTACAAATTCTGTGATTTTAGCTGTTTTTATGCTTTTTTTCAAAAAAATACAGATCCAAAACACAAAACCCAGAACCCAAAACACGGAAGGGTGGTTTTGGCAAAACCAATCCAGATCCAAAACACGAAGAAAGATCCAGATCCAAAACCAAAACACAAAACACGAAAAGTGGCCGGTGCACACCCCTAATTAATTATAAGTGGTGGAGTCAGGTTTGTGAATATAAAACTGATTTTCATCTTTCATAGCTCATTATTATAGAGATGAAGCTTAAGACAATGCTCACACACCCAGAACAATGCCTCACAGATGAAACAGTTTGATATTGATTCTAATACTGTAGATTAAACCCATAATAGTGTTTTGAAATCACATGGCAACTTTCTATAACATACAGTATACAGTATGTTAGAGAACAGAAACTGAGTGGATTGAGCTACTCAGCACTAAACAATGCTACAGTATATGCTGTGGTGATGAAAGTAATATTCCAATTTGCAAATGATTGGCATTAGATTAGCAAGTAATTTCTAATACAGGTTGAGTCTCCCATTGTATTTTGGATAACGGAATATTCCGTATTTTGGAATATTTGCATATCATAATGAAATATCTTGGGAATGGGATCCCAATATACACACAGAATGCATTTATGTGTTATATACACCTTATACACACAGCCTGCAGGTAATTTTATACAATATTTTTAATAATTATGTGCCTTAGACAAAGTTTGTGTACACTGAACCATCAAAAACAAAAGGTTCCATTATCTAAGTCATGCCAAAATGATTCCGTATTTCGGACTAGTTGGATGTGGGAGACCAACCTGTAGTTAAATAGCTGGTGATATTTTATTACATTCTATTTAAATTTAATCATTGTGCACACCAGGACATATCTGGCACATTTTAAAAAAATCTATATGTACATATATTTTTCAGATACACTAGTGATGGATGTTGGATAAGGAGCCCTCTGTTCTGCCTCATATCCATAGAGCAGGCTCTAGGACCCACTGTGACTCAGCAAGGAAGCTTGCCCGCCGACATTTACCTCCTCAGTGTTCCAGGTGACTAGACTCCCAGCAATAACACCACATACAGACCTACAGAATACCTCAAGTACCCTATACCACCACCACAATTACTAAGGGACATAGCACCACTGACCACTGTGGCATACATCATCCTGTTGCCCGGTGCACTACAATGCCCAGCAATACCCTTGTGCTCTAGGCTGCTCCAGCATTATTATTGTACCTCAGCATCCCTGTGTCTCTATGCCCCCTTGTTATTCTACCTGGTTAAATAAATCTGAAACCTGGTAAAGCTGTACCATGTGTAAAATAACCGCCACCAACACCATTGCTATGCAACTCATTTGTCATCATGTACACCCAGGACCCAGTGTACTCCAAGTGTCCTGTCTGTGGTTATATACATATATGTATATCATACCATCTCTCAAGTTACAGACCCCAGTCCCCTTCAATGGTCACTCTGCCAATAGGTCACATGCCCAGGTGCAAGAGTTAAGGTGCGTATCCACTAATAGACATAGAAACGAGAGCATGATTACGACATTGTAATCGTGCTGTCGTTTCACAGTCTGTGATGTGCCTACACTGAACCTTCAGTCGTTCAGTGTAAGGACATCCATCATCCCCGTACATGCTGAACCGGACGTGATTGTCAGGTTGACCAGCATGTACTGGCGATGATAGATGGCAAAAACGACCAGCGGGCACGCCCCTATATTAATAATTAATTACAAATCAAGTTTGGTAGTCTTAGTAGAAACTAGAAATAGACTCTATTGCAGTGGATGTTAAGCCACTACTGTTAGTTTTAGCTGATAATGCAATGGTTTGTATTACGCCATACATTTTCTTGCAAATGCCATGAGTCTAAAGGAAATTATTTGGAGTTCACTATCTAGGTCAGTGATTCTTTGAGTGTTCTTTGATCCCACCCACAGCTAATACTAGTATGGGTGATGCAATCTATTTCATTATATATTTGATATTTGCAGTTGGCCTGTGGCCCAAAAGGAAATTGCCGTTTAATTTTTTAAAGGTGAACACAATACATGTTTGTATTTTATTGAACTTGAGTTGTACTTGATTTGCTGAACTTCTTTTGAACTTTTACTTTGGTATACCCAATCAGGTCTCTCATTTGTAATATGGGATCTATAAGAAACAAGACTGCTATAATTGCTGACCTTATTGAATTATCAAAGATTTGACTAGACGAAAAGCAGAGCCTACAAATGACTCTTGGCCTGATTCAGACCCACTCGTGAGCGGATTGTGCTGGCAAGCGGATCGATGGCCGGGCAGTGCGCACGCTTGCGTGAGCCCTGGAGCGGGCGAGAAATCACTCGCTCCGGGGCTCGCTACAAGATGCGGTGGCTGTAGATGTTGATCAACAGCTCGCCCCGTTTTGTAGGTGGGTCGGGGGGGGTGGCTGCACAAATGGAGGCGTTCCCTTAGGAACGCCTGCTGTTTGTGGGTGGCTATTGGGTTTGAACTTCGGGCCATCCGGTCTGGTCCTGGCTTCTTTTAGCAGCCTGGATGTATAAAATATTGTTGAAATTACCCAAAGGTTTGTGATCCACCACCTGTAATCTGGACCCTGTCTCAACGAAGCTTCTAATAGCGTGTATTGACATAGTTAATAGTATGCTGCTCTTTGCAGACAGGCATTTTGCATAAACCACTAAAAGAATCAATTAATAGACCTCTCCTAAAACAATCTTATTTAGATTATGACTGCATGACTAAGGGCCTGATTCAGCAATGGACACAATGCCTGATGCGACTGGGATTACATATTCAGTGGACTGAAAATTAGAGATGAGCAGTTCGGATTCTGTGTAATCTGAACCGCTCCGAACATAGGGGATCCGAGTCCACCGGAACCCTGTTCGGGTGTTCCCCACCTGACTCGGATCCCCATTCGGGGGCCGAAAGGCGGCCGCCTGATGTCGGATTCTCACTAGAGAATCCAACATCAGGGCTCCAAACAGAACAAACACACATCCGCCAGCAGCAGCTGTGTGTTGGTTACAGCAGCCAATGAGAGTCACACAGACTCTCATTGGCTGCTGCACGGAGGGAGCCGGCTGGAGCTCACTCATGAGCTCCGTCCTCTGGCTCCCTTCTCGTCGTGTGGCAGCAGAGCGGATGGCAGCTGGAGCGGGGATACAGGTAAGGTTTTTTTTTATGTGTATGGGGGCCTGCTAATGGAGGGCCCTACTACTGGGGGAGGCATACTACAGAGGGCCTGCTACTGGGGGGCCTACTACTGGGGGAGGCATACTACAGGGGGCCTGCTACTGGGGGGCATACGACTGGGGGGGCATACTACAGGGGGCCTGCTACTGGGGGGCCTACTACTGGGGGGGCATACTACAGGGGGGCATACTACAGGGGGCCTGCTACTGGGGGCCTACTACTGGGGGGGCATACTACAGGGGGCCTGCTACTGGGGGGGCCTACTACTGGGGGGGCATACTACAGGGGGCCTGCTACTGGGGGGCCTACTACTGGGGGGGCATACTACAGGGGGCCTGTTACTATGGGGCCTATTATTGGGGTGGCATATTACAGGGGGGGCATAATACGGGGGGCCTGCTACTGGGGGGCCTACTACTGGGGGAGCATACTACAGGGGGCCTGCTACTGGGGGGGCATACTACAGGGGGACTGCTATTGGGGGGCATACTACTGGGGGCCTGTTAATGGGGGGGGCCTGCTACTGGGGGGCATGCTACTGGGGGACATACTACTGGGGGCCTGCTTATGTGGGCATACTCCTGGGGGGCATACTACTGGGGGCCAGCTAATGGGGAGGTACTACTTGGGAGACATACTACAGGGGGCCTGCTACTGGGGGGCCTACTACTGGGGGGCATACAACATGGAGCCTGCTACTGGGGGCCTACTACTGGGGGGCATACTACAGGGGACCTGCTACTGGGTGGCCTACTACTGGGGGGTACACTACAGGGGGCCTGCTACTGGGGGGCCTGCTACTGGGGGGGCATACTACAGGGGGCCTGCTACTGGGGGGCCTACTACTGGGGGAGCATACTACAGGGGCCTGCTACTGGGGGGCATACTACTGGGGGGGCCTGCTATTGGGGGGCATACTACTGGGGGGCATGCTACTAGGGGCCTGCTTATGGGGGCATACTACTGGGGGGCATACTACAGGGGCTGCTACTGGGGGGCCTACTACTGGGGGGGCATACTACAGGGGGCCTGCTACTGGGAGGGCATACTACTGGGTGCCTGCTAATGGGGGGGCATACTACTGGGGGGGCCTGCTACTGGGGGGCATACTACTGGGGGGACGTACTACTGGGGGCCTGCTTATGGGGGCATACAACTGGGGGGGCATACTACTGGGGGCCAGATAATGGGGGCATACTACTGGGGGGCTTACTACTGGGGGCATACTACTGGGGGCCTGCTTATGGGGGCATACTACTGGGGTCCAGCTAATGGGGCCATACTACAGGGGGCCTGCTAATGGGGGGGCATACTACTGGGGGCCTGCTTATGGGGCATACTACTGGGGGCCTACTACTGGGGGCCAGATAATGGGGGCATACTACTGGGGGGGCATACTACTGGGGGCTTGCTTATGGGGGCATACTTCAAGGGGGGCATACTACTGGGGGGGCATACTATTGGGGGCCTGCTTACTGCAGCATAATACTAGGGGGTCATACTACTGGGGGCCAGCTAATGGGGGGCATACTACTGGGGGCCTGCTTATTGGTTCATACTACTGGGGGGGGCTGCTAATGGGGGGCATACTACTGGGGGGGCATACTACTAGGGAGGGCATACTACTGGGGGCCTGCTAATGGGGGGCGTACTACTGGGAGGCATACTACTACTGGGGGCACTGCATAGGGGGCCTTACTACTAAGGGGGCACCACTACTGGGGGCATTGTGTAAGGGACACCACTGCTGGGGTATTGTGTAAGGGACACTATTTATGTGGGCATTGTATAAGTGGCACTACTACTGTGGGTATTGTATAAGGGGCATTACTACTGTGGGCTTTGTGTATAAGGGTCACTACTGTGGGCATTGTGTAAAAGGGGCACTACTGTGGGCATTGTGTAAAAGGGGTCATTACTGTGGGCATTGTGTAAAAGGGGCACTACTGTGGGCATTGTGTAAAAGGGTCACTACTGTGGGCATTGTGTAAAAGGGGCACTACTGTGTGTCGTAACATAAATAAGAGACACTACTTTATGGTGTAATGTGAATCAGGGGCACTTTGTACAGTGTAAAGTGCACTGTGACTCCTAGGGCCGTGGCCCACTTTGTAAACAAGTACTGTGATTCTGCTGGCCGTACCCCACTGGGTGGGTGCACTACTTTTCATTTCTGCCACTGCTGTGTGGCAATGTGTCATAGATGTGCTTTATACTGTGGTGTCTGTGTCGTTTAGCTTTTTTTGTAAATTTTTGTAAAAAAATCCAAAGCCAAAGCCAAAGCCAGTCACCGCAGTTTGGCAAATTCAAATCCAAATCCAAAGCCGGACGACGAATTAGAACCAAATCCAAATCCGGCAAAAATGTTCCGGCGCACATCCCAACTGAAAATATGCTAATGACTCAGCTGCTGTCTTGTGCACTGAGACTTACAACCTCTGGTGTCTGACATCCACTGTTCACACACAAAAGAGGAACTTTGAAAACATAAGTTGCATATGAAACTTCAGAGCAAGCCTAGGCTGCCTCAGACAGAAGGGCTCTCCTAAAATACCAGGGTTTCCGCAGCTGCAAAGTTTTGCAGAGCCTCATGAGAGCACGTCCTTAAACCGGTCCTTATACACCTGCTTATTTCTAATCCCCCATTACCTCCCCTAAATTCTGACTACCTGTCACTCACTTTGTGAATAAATGCTCTCTGTGACCACCATTTCTAATCCGTCACCACGCATGAGCAGTGCAAACTAGATGAATGCGCAGTGGCAAAAAATCACTCCACTGCATCCAACATCAACACTGCGCCCATCTCTGAATCAGACCCTAAGTACAGACCAGTATAAAACTGTCCTCTAGGAAAGGTGATTGAGAGCGTCTGCAACTCTATTGGAATCCTGTTCCTCAATCCATGATATTTGTGATACATTCCAGACAGCATCAGGAGATGACATAGCTCAGAATCAGCCCTGGTGTCTGTGCTTAATGATCACTTTGTGGCAAGAGACAGAGGTGATTTTTCAATCTTAGGGCCTGATTCAGAGCCGGACGCTATTTGCAGTCGTTCGTTCAGAAAAAAGGGGTGGCTACTCAAATGAACCGTTCGCTCTTTGCGGTCTGTTCACGCCTCTAGGTCTGAACGAGCGAACAAAACTTGCGGTAGTTTTTTGGAAAAATACGCCCCCTGACCGCTCGCATCCTACGTCATGTCCGCTATTTATTAGATTAATCAAGTACATCGACCAGCGTATGAACTGCTCGCTATTCTTGGGGTTGGTTTTTCCTACCGCAATCATGCGAGCAGTTCTGACTATAAAATAACCCAGTGACGTGGTCAATGACGCTGCTGTATTAATTATGCACACCCATAAAACGCCCATTTTGACCTTTAAGCAAGCCTGCGTTCGGATCTCCACTCCCCGTTTTCAAGCACCTTCCCCTGTTACCACCCACATAGGCCTCCTCATGTGACTCAAAATAGCAGGCATTCGCTATTTTGCGGGCACATGAATTTCGACCGAACTGACTGGTTCGCGCATGCGTATAACGATCCGTACGGATGCGCAGTTGGGCAAACATCGCTCGGAACGAACGAGCGGCCGCTTACGAGCGGCTCTGAATCAGGCCCTTAATCCTTAATTCTAATTGAGTGCCTGAAAAACGTCTGCAGACAGATGACTCAGGGCCTGATTCAGCTTGAATCGCTATTGCGATCACAGCTGCGATTCCGCACGCAGTTCAACTGCGATAGTATGCTAATTAATTGCGATTGCCGCAGTACTACATAATGACACCCACTTTACCTTACACACATCCATAATGTTTAGCAAGACTGCAAAAACATTGGTACAATCGAGTATGGTCGCAGCCTCACGCACACTTGCACAAGGTCAGACCATACTCAGAAATTGCTAACTTCAGCGCACGCTATCAGGCCTCAGGCTGTGTATGGCATCACAGTGGCTTATTCATGCATGCCTATGCAACTGTGTTCAAACACCCTGGCATGTCTGCGTTTCACCGACCACCCCCTGTCACCATCCCCAAACGACACTTCCTGTCAATCACTCTGCGATGGTTCTGTGTAGTCACTGTAGTAACGATCGCAGTGGCCGGCATAAGCACATGCATAAGCATAAGCAGTACACAACAATCAGCCAATTGCATGCATATTAGCAACTGCGATCCAAGCTGAATCAGGCACTCAGTCCTTAGCTGGTTCAAATAATTTCTCACTTATCACAGATTACTATAATGTTGCACTGAGAAAGGAGTTTTTATTTTGCCCCAAAATGTTTGCCTTTGTTATCATGTGTACCTGTACATCTTGTTGCATGAATAAAATGCTCATAAAAAGCAATTTTTGAATAATTAAAATTCTTGGCATGTAGCCTTCTACTTCAGTAAATTTGGACTATACTAATGTTTGAGGAGACCTGGATTTACAGTACAAGAACACCGTCCATACTTGCAGACCTTTTGGCTGCCTCTTCCGGGTGGAGGCAGCCAGGTTGGAACTACGGCGCTTGGTGTAAGTGGGTAGGTCTGGGGCTGGAGGAGGAAGGGACTTGGCTGAGGATTGCTGGTGTGGGGTGCTGAGATTACCGGCATTGTGGAGCAGGGGCGGTGCCTCGATGATGTGATTCAACCAGAGTTACATCATTGTCCACCTGTGCCACTCGCTTCACCGGGGAAGTGGGTGGCTGTGGCCAGGTGGTCCTAGCCCCCGGGAGACTTGTCCACCTTTCCGGGTGGCCGGGAGCACCATACAATTTTTGGTAGTCTCCCAGCCATTCTGGGAGGGTAGGCAAGTATGGCACCACCCCTCCGCAAAGCATGGTTTATAACGACACCATACCTTCTTTGAACCTGTAAGGAAAATACTTTCCAAGCATCGGCTCATTGTAGATGATCTACAAATATTAAAGGCAATTCTAACAGTAACAACTTCCATACTTTATTTCAGAAAAATAGATTGAAAACAGATGCCGTTTAAGCATAATAAAAGTGCATGGCATCTAAATTCCATATAAAATATATTTATATGCAAAATTCAGCTGAACTTCAAATTGTCGGCATGATTTCCTGTAGTGTATTAGATACATCCTCAACAGCACTGCATTTTTACCCATTACGCAAGTAATATAAAAAGAATGTATTATCTCATGCTCCCTGCGGCAATGGAAAGCGAACATTTACATCACATATTGAATTAAATGGCAATACTGATTGTCTAGGTAAGGCATACAACACTTATTCTCATTAATAACTTTGTTTCATCAGGCTAAATCTAATCTATCATATTGCTTCTGAATATATTGTCACATGAGCACGTTGACATTGCTGGCCTGGACTTTTCACATACAACATATGACAATATGGTGTGTCTACTGCAATTACATAGCAAATACACTGACTGCAGCAGCATTCAATCACGACATTTCTCATGATTGATTTCCTTTAGATATAGTAATCGCTGTGTTTGTTCAGTGCTCAGATTGTCAGAACAACAGATGTATCTATAAATAACTCTAAATAAAGATTGATCTATTTAATAATGGACATTCCTTTCATGTGCAAATGGTTGAAAATTATATTTATTCTTTTTTTTCTTCCAGGAAAGCGAACATGCTTTTATGCACTTCAAGGTCTATTCCAGTACCAATGCGATGACTGTGACATTACAACATCCATTCTCATTAACCTAATGACAGGTTTCAGATTTAGACCTTTCTGTAATAAAACTGAAGCATTAGGGAAACGTAAAACTCACAGCAGCTATTTTATTGGTACATTTCATCGGATTTGTGTCCTGTTCAATCAGCGTAATCATTTACATGGCCATACCAATTTTGCTCAAAGGCACTCCACGTGGAAGAGCTTTCATATGCAGATGATAATTAAGATATATTGATTTCTTAGACCAGTGGATGACTATGATTTTTTCGGTCAAACATTAAATGTCCATTTACAATGTCATTTTACTTTTTTATCTATAGGTACTAGTGGAGACAGAGGGCCTGTCTCAGACCCGGACACTAAGTTGCGCTCGCTCTGAGCGATGGTCGCCCATCTGCGCATGCGTATAAGTCGCAGTGTGGGTGCGCAAACTAGTACAAGCGATCGGATTTTGCTCGCTCGCTCTGAAAAGACTGCCCATTGGAATGAGTAGATAGCGCCGTTTGTAGGTGGTAACAAGGGCAGGTGCTTGTGAACGGGGGAGTGGTGCTGCAAACGCAGGCGTGTCTGACCGTCAGAAAGGAGTTTAATGGGTGTGCATAATTAGCAAAGTAGCGTCATTGAACACGTCACTTGGTTGCTTTTTACCCTGAACTGCTCGCAGTGCTTGCGGGAGGGTAAGGTCTACCTTAAGCGCTGCGAGCAGCTCCGATGGCTCTCGATGTTACTGATTAATCCTTCAAATACCGGAAATGACATGTGTTGCGAGTGGCAAGGGGGCGTCTTTATACACTAGCGAGCGCTTATTGCCGGGGCTCGCTAAGACATAGAGGGCGTCTTTACGAGACGCAGTGCGCGCGCTTAATTGAAATATCCGGCCCCTTTTTGCCAGCGAGTGGCCGCAATTTGTGAGCGGGTCTGAACCAGGCCCAGTGTTCTAATATCTTGTACTTTTAAATTTTTCTAAATGTCTTTTTTTTTAAAGAAATGTTTTTATTGAATTATAGTAATGTGGTTGATGACATTATGATGACAATTGACTTATTAACACTCGCAGACAGAAACAAATCAAACTTTTTCTTTTCTTTTCTTGTAAAGATCATTTACATCATAGAGTATTTGTGACCGCCAAACAATGCTTGGAGCACTACTGACTGCTATTCAATACAAAGATTAGTTGTGACTACCATGACATTTGTGCAGTGACAGTTTGTGTACTAGCAATACATTGGTTGGTTGAAGACCAGCTGAACAATTTATTTCATACAGATACAGACTAAAAACCTGTCTTAATATATGTCCCATTTTTTTCTTGTGTATTATTTATATATCATCCCAAAATGTATTATAAACAAATTAAAATCAATCACTTACTTTGGGGTTACTGGGTTGAGTTCACTCAGTGTTTTTAACTGGGGTCCATGCTGACTGGGCTTCAAGCAGTGCCTGCATTGTATCCCACTGACTCCTCAACAGTTGAATCTGTGCCTGGCCAACCTCGCCTCCTCCGGCAGCACAATAGGACGGCCATAGCAAAGCCGAACTAAAGGATTATGATTGATCCTCACCCTTGACTTGATCTTTTAGCTCTGGTGCTGCTGCTGAATATCCATATTACGGATTCCCTGCTGACATCCCTCTCCCTGTCACCTGGAGCATTTACCCCAACTGCCATCCTAACTTTGACCCTGAATGTTGAATAGGCTTATTGGTAATGTTGGTCTTCTGCATATAGTGATTTGTAGCCAATTTGGCATTATGTGTGTATGCGAATCTTAAATAAAAATAAAGGTAAAACAATGCTGCCAATGAATTTGACACTGGTATACAGTATATCTTCATTAACTAGCATGATTATTTTATTGAAAACCAATTATTTATAGAACACACACATATATCACAGTACTTTACAGAGAATACTTGGCCATTCACTTTCTAGTATATATTTTTGAAGTGTGGGAGAACAACAGATGTATCTATAGAGGACCTGCAGGAGAATATACAAACTCTGCATTGTTAGGGCCGTGGTGAGAATTGAACCCAAGACCTTAGTGCTGTAAGGCAGTAATGTTAACCATTAAAACATCCGTGCTTCCATCATGATATGATTGAAGATAAAATTAATTAATTTAGAAAACTATGTAAATGAACCATTTGATCCCCAATCTCTTAGTACTCACAGTAAGATTTTTAGTTGAAATAGTTACAGTGGTGGATTTAGAAAAAAATGGAGGGGGCACCATGATATGATAGGCGTGTATCACAACCCATGATTGTTACCCCAGCCGCTGGGTCACTTACCACTCCTGTGGCCAGCCGGCTCGCTCCCTGAACTCGGTCCGTGTGTCCCCTGTCTTCTCAGTGAGACACAGGCTCCATCATTTCCTGCCTGCTAGGCCGCAGGTCACATCGAGCCAGCCCGGGAGTACTGATGTTCCGATCACCTGACCGATCCAGCCAATCGCTATCCAGTCTGAATCAGCCGGGACCATCTGATGCGGCTCATCCAATCCTGGCTAACCCTGGGGTATATATCCAGCTGCTGGCTCTCAGTCATTGCCAGTACAATGTCTAGCTCAGTCCTTACTGAGTGCTCCAATGATAGTCATATTGTTACCTGCTGGTGCAGTTCTGTTGTTGTTTGCTGCACTAACTCTCCATGCTATTTTACTCCTATATAATTAGCATCTCAAGTTGCACATGTAATCCTAGCTTGATCCAGTGTGCTGTATCTGTGCTACGCCTCAGCAAAGCATCCACCTGTCAGCTCAGGTATATTGCCGTTCCTACTTTCCTGGTTCTGTTCCAGACTAATCCACAGCTACCATTCATTTCGGTGTTCGGTATGTATATGGTCCTGTCATCATTAAAGTGCTCCCAGACTACAGAAAAAACCCATTCCAAGCCTGATAAATCCTTCTGCCAAGATCTGCCACTCAAGTGTCCTACAGAACCAAGTAAGAAGAGTATCTTATTATTATCAAGTAACAACCCAGTTCAGGGTGGTTAATCTACTGCTACACTCTTCTCTGCTACATACATCATACCATAAACAACACTGATTGTTAACGATAGAGGTACCTCAATAACTCAGTCTAGCAACAGCCTTGCCTTGAGAGCTGGATAACTTGGCTTGCTGCAGCCTTGTAGCGGCCTTGAGGGCTGATTATTCTTGGCTGGTAGTGACCTGTGGGTCATAGGTGATGATGCAGCCTTTGGACAGGGAAGCAGCCTTGAGGGCTGGTAGCTCTTGGCTGGAAGCGTCCTGTGGGCCATAGAACAAGATGCAGCCTTTGGGCCGTGAAGAAGCCTTGAGGTTAATTCTTGGCTAGAAGCGACCTGTGGGCCGTAGAACAAGATTCGACTTTTGGGCCGTGAAGCAGCCTTGAAGGCAAATAGTTGTTTAGATGTGGCTTATGCTGCCGGCTTGACACAAATGGAGGTACACAAGATTGCGTACTTTGGGCGCTGGAGTGTGGCCTGTGCCGCCAGGTTTACACAAGCGGTGGTACACAAGATTGCATACTTTGGACACTGGAGTGCGGCCTGTGCCACCGGGTTGACACAAGCGGTGATGCTGGAGCATGGCCTGTGTGACGCTGGGTTGACACAAGCAGTGGTACACAAGATTGCTTACTTTGGACGCTGGAGTGTGGCCTGTATCGACGGGTTGACACAAGCGGTGATGCTGGAGTGCGGCCTGTGCCGCCGGGTTAACAGAAGCGGAGGTACTCATGATTGTGTAACCTGGGTGCGGCCTGTGCCACCGGGTTGACACAAGCAGCTAGATGCTAGATAGCACACTCAGGAGTGCGATCCGTGCCACCTGGATGACACAAATGGCAGGAAGTTGGTATGCGGACTGTGCTGCCTGGATGACACAAACAGCATGTAGTATGTATGCGGACCATGCCTCCTGGATGACACAAACGACAGGATAATCAAAGCTGACAGGAGGGCTGGGTACTCCACTGAACAAACAGGAGACTATTCCAGAACCGGAAACACGAAACAACGCTATCACCGGCATCAGAGCAGCCTTCACACCCACAGGAAATAGTCACAGGATCCAATGCGGATCATACCAGGGATGAGAAACAACTGATGGCGAGTTCAGCAAATGATTGCCTGGCGTTTGCCTCACCCTGCGTTCGCAGTGCGGCGGTTTGTGACACTTATGTCCTGGTGGTCTAGTGGGTACATTCTGGCATCGCTCTGCCGAGACCCTGGTTTGATTCTGGTCAGGGAAGCATCTTACTACATGTCAAGAGGTCTCCTCAGGCCTGCCAGCTTTGCATACACATCTCCGACTTCTAACACAGACACCTACCAGACTCTGGTTCCACAAACAAATTCAAGCATGACAGCGTGGTTGGGTGTCCATGCGTATGAGTGGGCATGTGGCTCACATGTGCGTCCATGCGTATGAGTGGGCATGTGGCTCACATGTCTGCTGGTTATATCGTTGTTGTGCCACATGTGATAGCACATGATTTATTATTGCAATTATGTTTTTAACAGTTCAGTGGTTGACATGACTAAATGGCCTAGGGCCTAAAAGCTTTATGGATTTTATGCAAAATTAAGTTTACATGCACTGTTAATACTCCTGCCATCAACTGAGACGCAAATGTTAGGTCGCTTAAAAGAAATATAGCTACCTAATTTTGCCCCTTCAAAGGACAACGTATGCCCTTCTAACCCAGGATCTCTACATGTCATTAGTGCAGGCATTTTAACCCCAACTGTGCTGGGAATTTTGCCTGTTTGTGGCTGGTATATTAGGACAAATAAATCACTTTCCTGTAGAGCAAATTGGTAACTCTGACCAAACAGACAAGGAAAGCTAAAAGAAAACATTACAATTTATGATGCCTTTCACTAATATTACACATACATTACAGAGCCACCTGAGCAGAGATATTCTATTTCCATTATATAATAAGCAGTAATAGGTTACTCCTGTAATGGTTCATCATTAAGAGCACACATAATTATAGTTTATACAGTGCTAGGAAATTACTTAATATACAATGTAGTGTCCGTCATACAATGCAGAGAACATTCTAGTGACTGCAGTACAATACAGAGAGCATGTTAGAAACTGCCATATAAAACAACATTTTATATATTTTTTCCTATTTCTGTAATCAATGATATTTTGGTAGGTATACATACTGTATAAGATAGCATACAGTAGATAGGTGTATTTGGGCTGGTTACATGGAGTGGGTCTAGGTCAATATACAGTAGAGTGGACCTCTTTTCAGTGTCTGCAGTTTCTGCCTCTTGACTTCCTGCCTAATCCCCCCTATTATTTTTTTGTTGAGCAGCATGCTTACCTCCTGTCCAGGGTCTCCTCTCTCATGCCTCCTCTCTTCTCCTTAATAACCTCTTGTGCCTTCCCTCTCCTCCATAGTCTCCTATCCAGTCTCACGCCTCCTCTCCCCTTCTTAGTTTCTTTTCCTGTCTTGTGCCTCCACTACCATTCTTAGTCTACTCTCTCTTGCCTCTTCTCCCCTCCTTAGTCTTCTCTCCTGTCTCGTGTCTCCTATCTCTTGACTTCTCTAACCTCCTTAGTCTCCTCTTCTATATTGTGCCTCCTCCTCTCCCCTTTGAGTCTCCTTACTTTGGCCTCCTCTTTGTGCTCTCCATGTTTGCTTTTTGACAGCCTCCATGTGGTGGCCTACTGCTCCTCTTCATTGTTAATATGTGCAACATCACATTGCGCCTTACAGCTAGGAAGCCCATCAAAAGTTAAAAAAGATGCTAAAATTGACAGAATCCACCACTAGTAGTTATATGAATACTGTGAATTTGGAGTGGGGCTCTCAGATGCAATAAGAGATGGGTACTTGTGTGGTAGACACAATGAAAGTATTCAATAAAGGTTATTAAATAAACCAGATTTAACATTGAACTGTGCCTCTGAGTTTCAACAAAAAAGGCTCAAATCTATGTCACACAAAACATTTAAACAGATGGTTTAAAGCAAAAGAATGCAGTAAAATTACATATTGAAAGAGTATGCAGGTCAGGGAGAATATAAAATGAAGTAATTAAATAGCAAACGCATAGTCAACTAAATAATCCTTCTCAGATACAAAAGGTGACAGAAAAAATGTAAAAAATGAGTCTGACTCAACTGACAATTAGGAAACATAAAAAAAAAGATTTGCACTGAATGATGGCAGCAGACTGTAATGTGGGTCACGCCTGATGTGGTGGGAGTTAAGTTGAAAATGGATCCAGGTAAGGTATCAGCCTTTTCAGTTATTACAGTGAAAGAGCATTATAAATTATTTGTGGAAACTCCATTACAAAAAAAGCTCTGTATTGTTAAACACATATATTTGAGAAAAAGTATCTCCGTCCATATATATATATATTTATATATATATATATATATATATACTTCTGCAAGAAAAGCGGCACTCCCAGACTTCAAACAACATTAGTGTTTACTGCATCAAAGCATCAACGTTTCGGGGTCATCCCCCTTCATCAGGATACGTCTATATATATATATATATATATATATATATATATAAAATGGCAGACCAGCAATGCTTGGCTATGGGTGACTAAAAAACTTTAAGTTCACTGTCAGGGGTATATTTACTAAAATGCAGGGTTTTTTTTTAGCAACCAATCAGATTCTATTCCGAGCATTTATCTAGCACCTTCTAGAAGATAATAGCTAGAATCTGATTGGTTGCTATGGGCAACATTTCCACTTCTAACACCCTGCACTTTAGTAAATAAACCTCAGTCTTTTATAATATCGCAGATTTCAACATCTACAGTATCAGTTATGAAGAAATTGAGGGGTTTGTTTACAAAGTGTCAGGTTGTAAAATGCGACACTACTGTCCATATTTATGCCCGATATTTAAAAGGGCAGTGCTTTTACTAGCAAGAGACGGGCAGTAAAATGACTGCCCTTTTACATATCGGATATAAACATGAACAGAGGTGCAGGCAATAAACCCCCAAATCAATTGTTAACTGAAGCACATTTCATACATTATTGTATAGAAGCATTGAAATGAATAAAAGCCACCATTATACTAGATAAGAAGACTGCGCCATCATTTTACAAAACTCACCTTGTACCATATACCTATTAAAATAAGTTCTGAGGTACAGCTGGTGTAACTAGAAGATTCAAAAACGTTGTCACCTAGACAATGCCTGTCAGTTCATTACTGAAGGAAGGTAAAAAGGAAACTTTTGCATCTGTGGAGACCCTAAAACAATGATTAATCCAATACATTATCTGTTACTAAAGATTAAGTACATCTTTAGCGCTCCATTGGAAGGAGGTGGCTTCACAAAAATAGATTTAGCACAGTTTATGTACAAATGGAGATGGAAAAATGAATACTTGACAATCAACAAACACAATGATTTATTTCAGTACAACAATCTTGCCTTTAGATGAGAATAGCTCAAGTAATTTGGCAAAGAACAATGAAGCAAATGTTACAGGGAATAAGTGGTACTCAGTGTTACCTCAATAATAGAATTATTACAGGACGAGATTAAGAACATCATTTAAACAATCTTATGTGTACTTACAAGATTTTGTGGCTATGGACCAAAAAGCGAGTAAAGATAAATAGTTCATGATAATAGTTATTTCAAAGACAAATGTCTTACTGTGTACATGTAACTGATAAAAAAAGGTCTGCACAATTCTGAAGACAAAATTGAAGGAGTATTGCAAGCACCACACACACATTGTGAGCCCCACTTAAGAACTTACTATGCAGAACAGTTTGAAAAGAATCAGGACTGCCCCACCAGAAACAGGACAGGTTGCAGACAGAGATGCACTCTCCTAGTTGTTCTTGCAGCTGTGACTACCTGCTGTTGCTGCTGGCATAGGGGGTCATTCAGACCCACTCGCGAGCGGCAGTACGCTCGCAAGTGGGTCGATGTTCCCCACTGCGCATGCGCACGACGGAGGGAGCTCCGTCGTGCGCATGCGCGAGACCCGGGGAGCGACGGGCTTCCCATCGCTCCGGGTCTCGCACTAAAGGGGGCGTGCTGTCGATGTTGATTGACAGCACGCCCCCTTTGGTGGGCGTGCCGGGGGCGTGCCTGCCAGATGGAGGCGTTCCCATGGGAACGCCTACCGTCTGAAGCCGGCCCCACTGACATCACTAGTGATGTCAGTGGGAGTGATTTTGGCTCTGATAGAGCCAAAATCACTCCAGGGCTTGTGGCAGGGAGACCCTACCGCAGGGTCTCCGTCGCAAGTCCGATGGTCGCGATGGTCAAGACCATCGCGACCATCTTTTTGGCCGCTCGCATATGCTGTAGGTGGTCACCCACAGCTATGCGAGCGGCCAGGAGGCCGCTCCATTTTCATGGAGGAGGGCCCTAATTCAGAGCGAGCGCTCTGGTCAGAGCGTCCGGCTCTGAATCAGGCCCATAATGCAGATAATTACACAGTTAAGCGATTATCAGCAGGACTGCGCATGCACCAAGATACCTTAGCAATGCCTCTTGCAGTGAAGATTTCTTTGCAAAGTGATTGACATTCAGGGACTATTTGGGTGCGGTTACTGGGAGTGGCGGCAAAAATGCAGACATGTTGCGACCATTTTAGGGGTGTATTTCAGCCAACAACTGCGATCCCTTACGCAAATAAAGTGGTCCCAACATCTCAGTTCAAGCAGCCATTCTGCGTGATCTTAGGGCTATTCAGATGGGCTATTGAATGATCTGTGATGGCGGTTGCTTACCTGCTTCAATTTGCGATGATCCCACTGGACGTCTCAATGCACATCCAGGGCTCTACATAATTTGCATATTTTCGGACAGCAGCTACATGCGGGATTGAAGCTGCGATTGCATTAGCGCACATATATGAATCAGGTCCCCTGTTCAGAAAAGTGCTACAATTGGTTATACACACTTCCAGGAAAGCCATACACTCTAGGCATACATATACAACATTACAATGACACACATGAATATTACACTTAGATTACACATTAGTATATAACATTAATTTGACACACGTAATACATTACTACGATGCACACACATTACATTACTATGACATACATTACTAATATGACATATAAGCACATTTCACTAATATGAACACACTGTGACATGTATGCCTTTAACATTGATATGACACACCCATAACATTAATATGACATACACACATACATAACATGCAACTTACCTGACCTGCAGACATTCCTTTGGACACTACATTGTCTGCAGTGGCCACCATGGCCGATTCACAAAAAATTACTTTGGCTTCCGCCAATACAAAATATGAACATAGCTCAGGGTAAGTATAACAATATGTGGTGCAAGGCATGGCGCGGGTCATTTGTAATGGACTTCTGCCTTTTTTAACCCAGATTGCAAACTTTTCCTGCATTTTGCATCTTAATTCAACAATAGTATACTGAGTACTTGGGATTAGTATTTTTACTGATCCTTCAATACCCTACACTACATCATTACCCATCTGTTCCCGACACTACTGACCCCTCTATACCCTACACTACATTACTGACCTCTCTATACTCTACACTACATTACTGACCTCTCTATACTCTACACTACATTACTGACCTCTCTATACTCTACACTACATTACTGACCTCTCTATACTGTACACTACATTACTGACCCCTCTATAAGCTACGCTACATAAGTGCCCCCTTTATAAGCTAAAACTATTTCTAAAATATTGGTTTGACATACAACATATAGTATTTGACACACAACATATATATGTAATCTGTGATAATTAACAGATGTATACTATAAGGAGAAACTTATAAGATATTTGTACTCATAAAATTGAGATTGAAAATTCCGGATGATGGCGGATATTAAGTAGAAATCAACCTGTTCATAAAAAGGTGCTTTAAATAAGCATAGATAAATATAATCATATATTGATATAAATCAGAGAAATTTTTCAAAACAGCGGTTGATAAATATAACAAGTACTGATGTAGAATGCCCTCCTGCACGGAGGATCCCTCAATGCACCCACTTACAGTGTAATGTATATAAATGACCACATCATATCTCCATGCCTGTTGAAAAGAATTATTATGTAATACAATAACATGCATATATATTCAAAATTTGAACCACCACAAAAATAAGGGTATCAGAAATAGATCAGACCCGTTCGTACGGGTGAGGTAGTGGCAATAAACTCCTCACCAAAAGGACATGAATATAGATTTTATCAAGGCGATGTCAGATTTAAACATTGGAAGTATCCACACCCTCTAATAATGGGGTATGTGTGGATAACCACATCGTATCCTAGTGCCTGTAGGGAGAGATATATGGTAGAATAGCATACATTGATATTCAGGTTAAACAAACAGAATTAGAGTATTGATGTTATCAGTCCTATTAATTAGGATAATGTAGTAGCAGCACAGTTGTTACCTATGGAGCATAAGTGGGTTAGATATAGCAATGAATATAAGGAGATTGGGTGATTTTTCCGTACCTTAGATCTCACAATAGTAGAGGAAAGGTGCCCAGATCCTGACTGCCCCACTTCTGCTGTCACCGAGTCTTGTGTGAAAACAGAGGACACGGGATGAGAGAGTGGGGTTGACAGCTGGTGGGAAGGAAGGGATATGAGCACTTCTGCTGTCAGTGTGCGCAAACCCTTGCTATCCTGATATCCTGGACATTGCAGGACAGGCAGGGCCGGTCGGCTGATGAGAGAGTGCGAAAGATTGAAATAAGATGCAATATAAAAGATGATATATTGCAGTGTGTTCGACAAATCGGAGGGTTTAAAAATAGGTTTTGATTACCAATATAAGGGCTAGATAGCCCCTAAGGATAAGGGTATGAGAGAGTGAAGTTTTGAGGCTAGCCACTAAGCATGTGTAAATAATTACAAACCATATCCTATTGTGAATGATATCCCAAAAAAAAAAGGTCTGAATATCCTCAGTATTATGTAGACACCAGAGGGCTGATTATATATATTCCTCTTTTGTTGGAATATCTAACCTAGGTCCTGTTCCCAGTGGTAGTGGGATAGGTATCTCACAAAAATGTGTCTGAAAGTCCCACCTCTCAGGCAGGATCTGAGGTGGCTGTACTGAAAGTCCAAAGTGAGTATGCTGTATTTACTGCACACCTCTGTGTGCTGCCTGTGGGTATAGAAAGTCAGAAAAATGGTGTAATTGCACAGTGTGCGGTAAGTCCTGACCGGGTATGTGAGATTTACTATACAGCTCCGTGTGCTGCCTGTGGGTACAGGGAGTTTGTATACCTCGTATGGCTGCACAGCATACAGTAAGTCCTGAGCGTGTATGCTGGAGTCACTGTACAGCTCCAAGTGCTGCCTGTGGGTGCGGGGAGTCCAACTGCCTCGTGTGGCTGCACAGCGTGTAGGACAGGGCAACTTGTTATGAAGAAGGCCGTATAGGACAGGCAGTCGCGGCTGCCGTCTTGTGATCAGGAGGTGGTGAGGTGCAGGGGAAATCCCTTTTGCGCATCAGTCGGGAGGGTGCCCTGCCTTCCGGATTACATGACCTTGTTAATGATGACGTACGTTTCGCCTGTCAGAAGACTTGTTCACATCCATTGGAGTGTGAAGTGTTCAGATGATATTTATACCCGACCTCTTTAGTGGTAAATTAGTAGTCTAATTATTAATAGAGACATGGTCTCTCTGCCCAGAGAGATAGAAGATATACTGATATCCAAAGACATAGGTAACATATATATGTAAAGTAAAGCGTTGTCATATGGATATAATAATTGTAATGAGATATGGTTCGTGTGATAATAGGGTAATAAGTATGTTGATAAAGATGAGATGATGAGGATAATTAGAATGATAATTGGGGTGAGAGGATAATCAAAAGAAGTAATTCAATATAATAGAAAAGACAATTCTCCCAATAGATTAAGGGGTATGTGGAAGGTGCCTGTGTTAACATACATGTACAAATATCCCCCACATCATACACATACCCTTGCGCACCCACATCTGTATCTATCTCCATTAAATAATAGTTTGCATACATTGAGTCGATACTGTTCAAAAACAAAAAACAAGAACAAAGCGGTTGTCGAAAAGAGAGCATGATTCTTACGGCTCCATATATAGACACACATACATGCACATACACATATGCATCCACATACATGCGCACATGCATACATGCACACACACATACACATATACATACATATATACACATATACATGCATACATACATGCATATACGTGCACAAATGCGTGCCAGTGCACAGCAATATTGTGAGACTTGTCCTGATGTTACTATCTTTCTTGCCTCTGTAAATATAGATGTGTGTTTAACCATAGTTACTATGGTCTTATAAGTTGCAGAGAAAACATAACATATGGAGAATGGAGCGACAGTAATGTCGACACAGATAGGGAAATGGGCTAAGTAATACATATGTGTGCATGCGCATATGCACACACACACATATATATAAACACACATACATGTATATACACATCCATATATATACAAAATTGCATGTCAATGCACAGCAATGTTATGTGATTGATCCTGATGGTGCTTACTAACCTCTGTGTATACAGATGTGTGTAAAATCTTGGTTACTAGACTATTGAGGAGGAAGCATAACATACGGGGAATGGAGCGGCAGTGATGTTTTCACAGATAGAAAAAAGAGGCTAAATAGTTCTGGGTATTCACAGATAGGTGTATTGGTATCTGTAACCAAGGTTATCAACAGTTATGTAATTAGAGATTGTGCATATAACTATACACATACATGTGTCTATATTCAAAGTGTACAGTGCTTGGATACGTGTATGACTGTGGGTGTGAGAGGAGGGGATGGAGTGTTAAGTAAGAGATATTACAAAAACAAACTATAGTTGATATATTCGTTTAATCCTCTTGGTGTAAGGGTGCCCAGTTTGAAAGTCCATCGGCTTTCCCATTTAAGTAGTTCTTTAGTAAGGTTCACCACCTCTTATACCAAGTTTAACTTCCTCTAATCCAAAGGCTTTGAAATATTTTAAATTTCCTCTATGGGTATAGTGGAAGTGCCTGGCCACTGATGTGAGTTTTTTCATTCTTAGAGTGTCCTGGTGGGCATTTCTAATAGTGCCAATATGTTCCAGTATCCTTTCTTTGAGCATTCTCGTTGTCATGCCAACGTATCTCATACCACATTCACAAGTGATGCAGTAGATCACTCCTTTGGTTCTACAGTTTATGTAGTTCTTAATTGGTATGACTTGGTCATATTTGTCACTCACTTGTTTCTTTTTAACCATGTGGGGACATGCCTTGCATGATCCACAGGGGTATGAGCCTTCCATTGGCGGTGGACGAGGATTGATATGTCTATAGTGGCTTTGGGTAAGGTTATTCTGTAAGTTTTGGGATCGTCTTCAACTCATCGAGACCTTATCACCTAAATTGGATGATAGATCCTTATCTAGATGTAAAATATGCCAGTGTTTCTGGATAACGTACTTGATCATTTTCCATTCGTGACAGAAATCTCCCACAAATCGAATGGTGTCTTTTGTACCCATTCCAATTTTGCATTTATCTGTAAAGATAAGATCTTCTCTGTTGGTTCTTACGGTTGATCTCAGTGCCTTTTTGATAGACCTACTGCTATATCCTCTTTCTTTGAGTCTAGACAACAGCACTACACTTTGTTGTTTGAAAGTTTGAGGATCAGAGCAGTTCCTGTGAAGATGGAGGAATTCGCCTTTAGGAATGTTCTCCACAGTTGGTGCAAAGTGAGAACTAGTTTGATGTAATACGCTATTAGTAGCGGTACTTTTCCTAAAGAGTTCAGTTTCCAAAATCCCCCTTGAATTCTTGTAGATCTTTAGGTCCAGGAAGGTTATCATGGTGTTGCTAATCTCATGTGTTAATTTGAGGTTAAAGGTGTTGTTATTGAGATTTTGGATAAAGTCATGGAGGAGTTTTTCCTCACCATCCCAGATGACAAGAATGTCGTCTATGTATCGATACCATGCGATGATGTGGTTGGTATAATATTCATTGCTATCATTAAACACATGTTCACGTTCCCACCAACCTAGATAAAGATTCGCATAGGTTGGTCCACAAGCCGCGCCCATCGCAGTTCCTCTTGTCTGCAAAAAGAATTTATCTTCAAAGGTAAAGAAGTTGTAATGCAATACAAAGTGCAGCAGTTCTAGTACAAAGTTGTGGAAGTCATTATGATCTTCCATACCCAGAAAGTATCTTACCGCTTCCATTCCCAAAGAATGATTGATACTGGTATATAGGGCTTCAACATCTAAGCTTGCCAGGAGTTGTCCTTCCTCTAAATGTATGTCATGTAATTTCCTCAAAATGCCTGAGGTATCCCTTGTGTATGATGGGAGCTCTAAAACAAAATGTCGTAGATGTAAGTCAACAAATGTACTGGCCTTTTCAGACAGACTCCCAATCCCAGATACTATCGGTCTACCAGGTGGTGTTTTGTGGTTCTTGTGAACCTTTGGTAAGAGGTAAAATGTCGCCATCCTGGGATGTTCCACTTCTAAATAAGTATGCTCAGATTTAGATATAGTGCCGTTGTTTAAAGCTCTGTTGATCATATCCATATATAGATTTTTAAAAACCTCATTTGGATTCAGCAGAATTTGCTGATAACAATTCTCATCCAAAAGTTGTCTATAAGCCTCTTTGGTGTAATCTTTCTTTGGCCATATCACGATGTTACCACCCTTATCAGAGGGCTTAATCACAACATCCTGCCACCCCCTTATGTTCTTGAGGGCTTCCCTTTCTTCCTGTGCAGAACTCAACTTCGACTATATAATCTGTTTGAAAAATGACAGGAGCTGATTGGCTGGGACTTATCTTCCTCCATTTTATCTCACTCCAAGGCTTAAGCTGCGTATCCACTACACGATATTTTGAACAATTGAACGATAACGACATCGTTATCGTTCAATCATCCACAACATTGTGCAGTGGATATGCCGACAATGACCAGCGATGCGCGCTCCTGCAGGTCATTGTCACCGTCGTTCATCGCCTGAACCTGCTGTGATATCATCAGGTTGGGCAGGTTCGGGGATGAGGGAGAGTGCAGGCACTGAATGATATATCGTTCAGTGTGGGCTCAATGTCCATGCACAATATAATGAATGATTGAACAATAACAATGTAGTTATCGTTCAATCGTTCAAAATGTCATGTAGTGGATACGCAGCATTAGTGAATAGACCTCACTGGCACAGTACACAGAGAAAAAGTAAATTACATAGTAAAGGTAGAGAAACAGACACACCTAGAGAGAGGGAGGATAGAGAGTAACACTATTAAAAACTAAAACAAAGAGGAATTTGTGCAATGGATACTGACAATCCACACAAACATGGGGGGGGGAGAGGTGGGCTAGGGAAAAAATGCAAATCTAACACATGTACACTCACCAATATAGTAGTCTGCATGATCTACATACTGTAACTGCTCTCTAGGCTGCAGGCTGCTGTCTTCCTTTGGCAGCCCCACGACAACACTGAAATTGAAATTGAAATTGATTGCGGCAATTCTGCAATTTGCAATCGATTGTGTATAAAAATCTTTCCCTTTTTCAATCGATTGTGGCAATTCTGCAATCTGCAATCAATTGAAAAAGGGAAAGATTTTTATACACAATCGATTGCAAATTGCAGAATTGCCACAATCAATTGCTGATGTATAGGGGCCTTTAGGCATCTTAATTCAGAACTGCACACATTCCATAATTAATACATTTAATGATCATTTCTCAATTGAGGGAATACTTTTCCCCCTACCCCTGAACCCTGAAACTGCTCAACAGTAAAATAGATACAGATATTATAAATATAAAAGCAATGTACAGTATAAATTCAGTTTGAATCAGTGTATATCACATAACAGCATGGGCATTTGGGCAATATTACAAAATATAAGCAAATGTAACAGAAAATGATGTATTCCATTCCAATAACATAAAAAATGCATAGTGTTACAAAAAATCTTTTGTCCTGATGTTTGTTCCTTCAGACTAATGTTACTAGTTATTTTCTGTACTGTATTTAGATTTTTCCAGTTTTCTCAAGAGGTAAAAGAACAGCCTGGGGGAGGGGGTTGCAATAATAGCTGCAGGTTTTCAAATTGATTTCCATTAATTTACATCTACAGGAACACATCATGGGACCATAGAAATATTACATGTAGGTTTTTTAGAATTTACGGTTTATAAATAACACTTTCAAATGACTTGAAGCACAATCTTTCATTAATTGAGGTCAAGCCGCTAGAATAATAGAAAATCAAATCTGTAAACCATTGAATGAACATACGCAGAAAGATTTCTTAGCACAACACTAAGAAGAACATTTTATGCAGCTACTCGCCACCAGCAGGTTAGTTATGTATTAATGTATTTATTAGAATTTCTTTATATAGCACCGACCTACAATTCTCTGCAGCACTTTATTAGAATTATTATTGGTACCAACCATCACTGAATATTTAAAAGAAACCCTGATAAGCATGTAACATTATTTATTGATGTAAGTGAGGTACGCTATCGCCTCCACAAGACTATTACTGTGCAGAATGATGTCCTCCTGGTTTCTGGTGGTTGCTAAATAGTAACAAGACCCTACCAAAAACATACCTTTATATGAGTTTCTCCCTACTATGAAGAGTGAGTGGGGTACGCTCCATCATTTTTATTATCTTGTTTTTATAAAGTGCTAACATAGTACTCAGTGTTGTACATTGAAGGGGGGTATAGTTAAATTGCCCGTGGACGGGATGCAGGCCGCCAAAATACCGACGCCAGAATCTCGCCGACCGGCAAAATGCAGACGTTAGGTTTAGGCATCCCCGGGGGGAGATTAGAGTTAGGCACCCCCGGGGGGGAGGTTAGGGTGCGGTAAGGGGGGGTTAGGGTTAGGCACCACTGGGGGGGGTTGGAGTTAGGCACCATGGAGGGATGGTTAGGGGGGTAGAGGGGTAGGGATAGTACTTACCACCCCTGTCGGGATCTTCAGCGTTTGGGCTTCCGGCGTCGGGATTTCATACCAATTCCATTGAAGAGGGTGATAGAAAGAAATAGCATGCAATGACATTAAATAGAAGATAAATTAATAATCTTATATTCTAAGGGGTCAATTCAATTCCCCATACATCGTGTGAATACATGCCCACGAGATTTGCATATTGAATTAGAAATGCCAATACACAGGACTCATTTTGAGGTTGCGTGAAATTTTTACAGAATGCCACCTTGGAGAAATGCATGGAAAAGTGGGGAAACCATCCTGGACCCCACAAATTTGACAACTGAGATAGCAGGAACATATAGAAAAATGTTAGTGAACCAAGGGCCTTATTCAGCAGTGCTTGCTAGTGCACTGTTGAATGCAGATTCCTGATGATCAGGAATCTGCGCAGGCGCCTGACCCGTTTTGCTGCCATTTGTGAGCGGGGAGAGCACATTGATGGCCTCCTTTTCCCGAAATGGAGGCATGTCACCACTGTTGGGGGGGAGGGAAGTGACCTGGATCTCCATCGGCTGACGGAGATTTCCTGGCCTCTTCCTTTCAACTGCAGTAGCCGGCTTGTGTGACCCTGATGTTCCTGCAGAGTATCCAATGCTGCTATGGACAACGCAGCTCGGATAAGTAATGCAGAAGGAGGCATGATGCCTCCTATGCATTATCATATCTGCAAGGATCGCAATTGCAAAGCTGCCTTTGCGCAGCATTGGAATTGCAAACCTTGCTAATTCAGGCCCTAAGATAACAGGACCATATAGAAGGATGTTAGTGACAACTGAGATAGCAGGACCATATAGAAGGCTGTTAGAGGTCTATACATCATACATTAATTTCTACAAATGTGGATGAAAATTTAAATTTTCACCTACTTTTATAAAAATTAAGGTTCAGAGCCATTCATTATTCCTGAAACACAGGAGATATCACAGATATCTCCTGCTTAAAATTCTCCCCCGATAATTTCCACACTAAAGTATGGTGACGTAGAAATTATGCAATTCATGCATACCATACATGCAGGCACAGCACCTGATACCATGCACAAACTGCCATTTACAGGACAGTTTGTGCAGCAGAGGGATCTATTCAGATCCCAACAGCTGTTTCTACTTACAGCACCTCCAGCGACTGTGGGCTGTCACTGGTTCCCTCCTGTGCTCTCCTGCATGGGTGCAGAGGGAGCTCATGCTGCAGGTAGTAGAGGTAGGCAGAGGTACACACTGGCGAAGGGGGGAGCTGGTTACATACAGGTGTGGTGTGGTCATGGCAGCCACGGCTGGTAATTGCACCAGCTATGGACATACATGGCCGAGGGGTGCTGGGACAAACACCCTGGAAACAGAAATTTTGGGGCCCGGGACACTGATGCCTCTGGGGGCACCCCTTCAAACTCTCCCTACCCTGATACCATCCCCCTTGGCCTAAAAATTTGAACCCCCACACTTAATGCCAGGAGGTATTCAATCACTTGCCAATTTCATACATGGTAATCCTGTGGCTAACAAGTGTTAACCCATAGCTCTCGGGTTAAGTGCCCGCAGTTATGGAATTACAGCACGCGTTAAATCCCAGAGGCTGCACTTAACACAAAAAAGGTGCAATCTCTAGGGCTTATACACAGTTTAGCTACAGTGATCGAATAGCTCATAGCAGTGCTGCATACGCGGCACGTCCCATGGCTAATTGAGTCGGTCCCTCCGTTTAACAAACTGTGGCACTGATTCAGAGCCGGACGCTCTATCAGAGCGCTTGCTCTGAATCAGGGCGTATTTTTTTTTATGTTTTGGCCTCCTGGCCGCTCGCATAGCTGTGAGTGACCAGGTGACCAGGTGATGGGGCAGGGCTTGAATTTAGTTACAATTACAACATGAAATGGCTTATGTAATAGGGTGCGACTTGCAGCCGGTGCGGAAACTCCTTTGAATCTTCTCATATTTTTAAAGCGACAATCATTTTAAAGGCAAAACCAGCCTTGTACTGTCAGGTTGCTGCCCAGGATCGGCCATTACTCACCTTTGCGCCGGCTTCCCCTGATCTCTAGAGCGGTCAGACACCAGGTGCAGCGGTGAGTGACACACTTAGGATTATACCTTGGGTCTGCTATGACATCCATGTGCTCGCTCCGTGATGCGGTTTCTGTGGTTACCATCATGGATGCAGCCATGACAGTTTGTTTTCACCTGACTAACCCTTTACCCAATGTGCCCTCCAATAGACTGCTTCTTAGGGTATATAACCGTGCTCTGGACAACAGGAAGTTGCCTGTACAACGTTGTTACGCCAGTGTTAACCTGCTGTTGCAGCGTTCCAAGTTCCAAGCTCCGTTCCTTCTAGTGACTAGTTCATAGTTTTTTCCATGGTGTGTGTACTCAGAACATCTTCTGAGTACAATCTATTAAGAGTCATCTACTATGCTAGCTCCACGGCTAAATCCTCAGTTCATCAATCAAGTACCATCTCGTGATACCAACCTCCTGTGCTGCATTTGAGGTCACAGTGTGTGCACTGAGGGCCTGATTTAGACCCGGTCGCTAAGCTGCGCTCGCTCACTGCCAAAAGGGGCTGGGTATACAAATCCTATCATCGCATTGTCTGGCTTAAAGACACCCTCTACGTCTTAAAGAGCGATGGCAGTGAGCGAACACAGGTGTATAAAGAATGCCCACTTTCCTTTTTTAACACACGTCATCTCCAGGAAGTGTATGATTCAAGAGCCATCAGAGCTGCACGCAGCGCTTGAGGTAGCCCCTACCCCGCCGCAAGCACTGCGATCAGTGCTGACTGAAATACAACCAGGTGACTTGTACAATGACGCCTCCATGCTAATTATGCACGCCCTTTAAACACCGTTTAGACGCTCAGACACGCCTGCATTCGCACCACCACTCCCCCGTTCACAAGCACCATCCCCTGTTATCACCCACAAACGGCACTATCTGTTACTCAAGGTAGCGCTCAGTCTTTGTGCTACGAGCGCATGATTACCAATCGCAGTGACTGGCTCACGCAGGTGCATTGCGATGCATACGCATGTGCACAATGCGAACCATCGGCAACTACGAGTGAACGCTTCTTAGCGTCTGGGTCTGAATCAGGCCCTGAATTCATCATTCAAGTACCATCTCGTGATACCATTCTCCTGTGTCAGTGCTGCATCTAAAGCCACAGTGTGTGTACTTAGTACATCATCCAAGTACCCGCTCATTATACCATCTCCTGAGCCAGCATTGTGACTAAAACCACTTAGTGTGTTCTCTGTACATCACTTCAGTACTATCCTCTAATATCTTTCTCCTGTGCTTGACCTGTGGTAGTGCTCTTCCATTTTTCTTGATTTCTCAAATTAATATAGGTTAATTTTAAACTTTTCTACGATTGTTGCTCCCATCACGGCTCTCACCAAGAAGGGAGCTAACCCATCCCGTTGGCCTCCTGCAGTAGTGGTGGCTTTCCAAACCCTCAAAACAGCTTTTTCTACTGCTCCAATTCTTTGTCAACCACAACTAGAAACACCCTTCACGTTAGAAGTCGATGCCTCTTTGGTAGGAGTGGGAGCTGTACTGTCTCAAATGGCTGAAGATGGAAAGAATCATCCTTGTGGTTCCTTTTCTCACAAATCCTCTCCAGCTGAAAATAATTATGCCATAGGGGATCAAGAATTGCTGGCTATGAGATTGGCACTAGCGGAGTGGAGACACCTTTGGAAGGCGATAAATTTCATATTACAATCAACACAGATTACAAGAATATTCTTTATCTCAAGACAATTCATCGTTTGAATGCTAGACAGGCTCGCTGGTCTCTTTTCTTTTCCAGGTTTTGATTTTACAGTACAATTTTGGTCAGGCATACAAAATAAAAAGCTGATGCACTCCCCTGGTCCTTTTTGCCTCCACAGAAGAAGAGGAACATTCTCAAGGTTATCCTATTTTAGATCCTGTTGTCTTCGCTCACACCCAGTTGCTTCCTCCTCCGCCTCCTCCGCCTCCTCCTCCTGGCAAGATCTTTGTGGCACCTCATTTGCGTAAGAACCTATTAACTTGGTCTCATGCCTCCTTGTTTGCTGGCCACTCGGGAATTATCAAGATGTTTAAGTTTTTACACTGCTCCTACTGGTGGTCCACTATGAAAGAAGATGTCTAGGATTTTATTGTCTCCTGTGCCAAGTGTACCCAGCATAAATCAATTTGCAATAAAATGGTTGGTCCTTTGTGTCCTATGCCTATTCCTGATGTTCCTTGGAATCACCTGTCAATGGATTTTATCTCTGAGTTACCACCCTCCAAGGGACATAGGACCTCATTCAGAGTCGGTCGTTGCGGCCGCTCGGTCATAGGGGAAAGGAGCCGGATATGCAAAGGAAGCTATCGTAAATTGCATCGCTAAGATGGGTTCGTTAGCTGAATGACCGAGGGTAAGAAGCGGTCGTAAGACTAAATACACGCCCCCTTCTCGATCGCAAAATGTCATCTCCGGGGATATAAGGATTATTTGAGATCATCGGGACCCATCGGAGCTGATCACAGAGCTAAAGGCTGACCATACCATCTCATAAGCACTATGATAGAGTCAGTGTAATAACCACCCATGTTACGTGTGCCATGACTCTACTTTGTTAATTATGCACTCCCATTAAACTCCCCTCGCATAGTCAGGCACGCCTGCGTTCGGATCTCCACACCCCTGTTCACAAGCACCTTCCCCTGTTACCACCCACAAACGGCTCATTCTGTCACTCAAACTAACGACCTGGCTGTGTTCAAGGAGAGAACAATTTCTGATCATAACAGCTAGTTTGCGCATGCGCATTGTGATTTTTATGCATGTGCAGTTTAGGGAATATCGGTTGCGTACGATTGAGCGCCCGCAACGACTGACTCTGAATTAGGTCCATATTACCATCTGGGTGATAGTGGACCCATTTTCGAAAATGGCCCATTTTATTCCCTTGGTGGGACTTCCATCTGATCCACAGTTGGCCAAAATATTTATTCGTGACATCTTCCGTCTTCATGGACTACCCATGGAGATAGTGTCGGACCAAGGTGTGCAATTTGCAGCCAAATTCTGAAGTTTTCCTCCACCTATCACCTGCAGACAAATGGAAAAACTGAGCGGGTGAATCAGGAATTGGAGACATTTCTGAAACTTTTTGTGGATTCTTCTTAAGATGACTGGTTCGATTTATTGCGGTGGGCAGATTTTAGCAACAATTTTAGGTACAACTCTTCTTCAAAGGCTACACCATTTTTTTGCAGCTTATGGAAGACATTTGCGTGTTCCAGATTTCCAAGATTTACCTCCCATGGAATTGTCTGCTGTCACTAATCTTGTGAAATCATTGTCTGATACTTGGAAAAACATTCATTCCTCTTTGAAAAAAGCTTCTGGTAATTACAAAACATTTGCAGATCAAAAACATTTGACCGTTCCTCTCCTGAAGATTGGAGATAGGGTGTGCCTGTCAACTAAGAACATTCGATTAAAGGTTCCAAGCATGAAATTTGCTCCACTCTTCATTGGACCATATCGTATTCTTAAAATCATCAATCCAGTGGTGTGTAAACTAGAGCTACTTCCTCAATAGAAGATTTCCAATACATTTCATGTTTTTCTTCTACGACCATTAATCCTTAATCAATTTCAGCATTCTCCACCCAAGCCTCCTCAAGTACAGACTCAATTGGAAGTTGAATCTGAAGTTGAAAAGATCCTTGACTCTCGACACCAATTGAATCAATTTCATAATCTAATTGCCTGGAAGTGGTTTGGACCTGAAGAACAAGCATTGATCAAGGTGTTTGATGTCCATGCTCCACAACTGGTTTGAGCATTTCATAAGAAGTTTCCTGATAAGCCTTGTGGGTGTCCGGAGTCCACCCTGAAAGTGGGGGTACTGTCAGGGGGGTACTGTCAGGTTGCGGCCTAGGATCAGCCATTACTCACCTCAGCACCAGCTTTCCCTGATCTCTAGAGTGGTCAGATGCCAGGTGCAGCAGCGTGTAATGCGCCTAGGGATTATACCTGGAATCTGCTAGGACATCCATGTGCTCGCTCCATGAGGTGGATTCTGCGGTTACCATCATGGACGCAGTCATGACAGTCTGTTTTCACCTGAATAAACCTTTACCCTGACATTGTCTTCCAATGGACTGCTACCTATAAATGGGCTCTGGACAACAGGAAGTTGCCCGTACAATGTCATTACTTCCAGTGTTAACTTGCTGTGGCAGCATTCCAGGTTCCAAGCTCCATTCCTTATAGTGACTAGTTCCTAGTGTATTCCACGGTTTGTGTACTCAGAATATCTTCTGAGTACAATCTATTAAGTCATCTTCTGTGTTAGCTCTGTGGCTGAATCCTCAGCATGTGTACTGAGTTCATCAGTCAAGTACCATCTCGTGACACCATTCTCCTGTGTCAGTGCTGTGTCTAAAGCCACAGTGTGTGTTATTAGCACATCATCCAAGTACCCACTCATTACACCATCTCCTGTGCCAGCATTGTGCCAGAAACCACTTAGTGTGTGTGTTCTCTGTACATTACATCAGTGCTATCTTCCAATCCTCCATCCTGTGCTTGCCCTGTGGTAGTGTTCTTTCATTTTTTCCCACTTGTGCCGGATACCGGACCAAATGGCCGCGACATGCCTACTGGGTGCAGCTTAAGCACAAATCCTGCTTGGGAAGGTCACTGGTGAACACCTCCCAAAGGCATCGAGCTTTTGGTGAGGTCTCACCCAAATGCGGTACTGATGGATGAGGAAGACACTAATCCAGGTCCCTCGCCTCCTGTTCCCTCCTCAACCTCGGTCCACATCTTCTAATCTCATGGTGGAGAATCATTTTAGGTAGATCATGACATTTACATCCTATAAAATTCTATCCCTTTTAACATCTGGTTAGGCTTAAAAGAGTTGCCCACAATTATTAACACCTCTACTGTGATTCAATCTGATACACTAAGCATCAACAGAATAGTGGATTTATATTTGAATGACAATGTAAAAATGAGCATGTCACACAGAGTACTGGGAAGAAAAAAAGGTAATTTGGAGCCCCTTGTATATACTAGATTTAGTGTACTTAAGCTGCCCACTGTCCCTTCTGTACTCGGAAAGAGTGTTTAGCACAGCTAGGAACCTTGTGGGTGATCAGCATAGGAGGCTACTACTTTAAATATGGAACAACTCATATTCATAAAAATGAACAACATATTCTATTAGGAAGACATTTTCCGTCAAATGCGACAAAGTACAGAGACTTCTGTAACTGGATTTCAGCGTTGATTAGCTAATATTGTGTGATGATGATGTTAACACTGATGAGGGTGGGGAGGATGAGGATGATAATGACATCTTCCCAGTGTAGAGATGAACAAAACTGTTATCTGCCTTAAGCCCATTGGTAGCTTGTTTTGTGGGGACCTAAACAAACCAAGCACTTCAGCCACAAAAGTAGCAGTCTCTATAACTGAACTGCTTGGTTTGTTAACTTTTGCAGGTCCTTTTTAATATAATTAGCATCCTGGTGAGTGGGATGGCCCAAGGACAATTCCATTTAGCAACACTTTTCTATTAATTATGTGCTCTATTTTTGGGGGACATTGGTGACAGTCTTGGTTGCATAGACAAACATTTTTATTGTTAATTGCTCTAGCAGAGAGGTCCTCAAACTTGGTCCTCAGGATCCCACACAGTTCACACTTTCCAGGTCACCCCGCAGGTGCACAGGTATATACATTACTCACTGGTATATTTTAAAAGTTCCACTGGTGGAGATAATTATTTCACTTGTGATTCTGTAAGGAGACCTGGAAAACATGTACTGTTTGGGGTCCTGAGGACCGAAATTTAGAAAGGGTGCTAATAATTTGCAATACATTTTTAAACAGACATAAAGTGGTACCTCATAAAACAATGAAAAGTAAATTACAGAGTTATGGAGCATATTTACTTTATTATTCAGTAATATATACATGGAAAGATAAATTTTATTTTTATTGGCTTTTCTCAGTTGCTGCAATACAAGGCCACTTGTTACATTTTCTTAATCAATCAATTAATCAATTGATCAATCAAAATCATTCAACCATTCAATCAATCGTTTAGCTCTGTATGTCACTACATAGTCACACTTATACCCCTTTTACACCAGAGCAAAAACCTGGGTTTTTGCTGGGTCTACCCAGGTCGCACCTCAGTGTAAATGGGTCCCTGAAAAATAACCTGGGTCAAGTGACCCTGCAATCCAACCCAGGTAGCTACCAGGACCCAGGATGGACCCGGGTAATGGTGCAGTGTAAACGGTGCAACCCGGGTTATCTGACCTGGATCATGCCTAAAATGAGCTGATTGGTGGCTGTGGAGCAGTCACCTCCCACTTTTAATGACCTCACAGGTTTAGCAGGGCAGACCTGAGTTCAGTGTGAACAGGGCTGACCTGGGAGTAACCCAGATGAAGGGTGCAGTGTAAATGGGTCTGACCTGGGTCTGACCAGGGTTGGAACCATGTCCAAAAACCCAGGTCGGACCTGGGTTTTTGGTGGAAAAGAGGTATTACTGCACCTCCATTTCTCAGTGCTGCTCTAGACCCTCTGATTTAGTTCTTGATTAATGAAAACATTCTTTCTATGGGGTAGTATAGTTTATTAAACTGCCATCCTGTTTACTGCTGTGCAAGTAATGTTTCATAAATGTGTTATATTCTTTCAAACTGCCGAGCGTTTGCGCCGCAGTTTTGTTGCTTAGTTTCACCAGCCAGCCTTTGGCCGATATTGGTGAACAATATTGTGAGCTGTATGGTGTTCAAAAATAACTGGAAATTAAAGTTATTGAGGACCAAAAAGATACCCAAAATTACATGATTTTAGCTGTATTTAATATTTATGCAAAACCAAAACACGATGATGAATTAGAGCCAAAACCAAAATACGGTGGTCCATTTACATCTCTAATCATTTCTGTTAAAATAGACTCAGAGGGCCTGATTCAGCATGGATCACAAATGCGATCGCAGCTCTGTAATCGCATGCAGTGCAGCTGCGAAAATATGCTGTCTGCCACAGCTCAGCCACCTTAGAATCGCCCACTACTGCTTTCTCACATCCGTAATACCTCGCAGACCTGCATATACAGTACATCTGTAACATCAAAGCACATTGGCTCGTCATGCACAATTACAGCAGGTCTGACCCGTCGCAGAAATTGCAAGTCTCATCGCATACAGAAAGCTCTCAAGCTCACAAGCAATCGCAGTGGCTAATTTCTGCATGCCCATGCAACGGCGTTCAATCGCACAGGCATGCCTGCGTTTCTGCCACCACTCCCCAGTCACCATGCCCAAATGCTCTTGGCCTCTCATTCAATCTGCAATGAATTCCTACCTGCGTGCATAATCAAAGTGTGGTGCATATACATGCGCAATGGCTAACAATCGTTCGATCAGTGTACGTAGTTGCAATTGCGATCGCTGCTGAATCAGGCCCAGAGAGTGGAAGTGCAGTATTCTAAAATGTCATTTGTTTATACTGTAACTTTTAGTGCAGTAGCACTTTGCGTGCCTCCTCCAATGCAGCGACAGTTTGCTTGTGTTTTCTCTCTGCTGATATGAGAGATATTCCATTCACAGTATTAATGAAGTTAATGCACCTCTTTCTTCCATACTGTATATGGATGGTTCATTGTGCTCACTATATGGAAAATCTTTCACTGATTAGAAGTTTAGTACTTACAAATCTGCCCTGAACCATGTTGAACTTGGTGCCTATCAAAATTGTAACATATTCAGGGGGAGATTTATCAAATCTTGGGGAGAGATAAAGTTGAGAGAGAAAAAGTCAACCAATCAGCTTATTTCATTTTACAGGCTGTGCTAGAAAAATGACATTTAGAAGCTGATTGGTTGGTACTTTATCTCTCTCCAAGATTTGATAAATCTCCCCCTCAGTTCTAATATTATTCTTTTTCAAAGTATACATTTATATTGATATCACTATAGCTACTATATCAGCACACTCATAACTGTGAATATGTCACTATGTACACTTTGGTGACTTTGGCCCTCATTCAGAGCCGTTCGCTATTTGCGGTCGTTCGTTTAAAAACAAGGGGTGGCTATTCAAATGATCCGTATGCACATTGCAGTCTGTTCACACCTCTAAGTCTGAACGAACGAGCAAAACATACGCTCGTTTATTTGTTAAAGACGCCCCCTGGCCGCTCGCACCATACGTCATGTCCGCTATTTATTAGATTAATCGAGTACATCGACTAGCGTATGAACTGCTCGCTATTCTTGTGGTTGGTGTTTGCTACCACAAATTTGCGAGCAGTTCTGGCTATAAAATAACCCAGTGACGTGGTCAATGACGCTGCTGTTTTAAATATACACACCCATAATACGCCCGTTTTGACCTTTAAGCACGCCTGCGTTCGGATCTCCACTCCCCATTTTCAAGCACCTTCCCCTGTTACCACCCACATACGCCTCATTCTGTCACTCAAAATAGCAGGCACTCGCTATATAGCGTACAAACGATTTTCGGCCGCACTGACTGGTTCGCGCATGCGTACTAAAAAGCGTACGCATGCGCAGATGTGCAAACATCGCTCGGAACGAACGTACTGCCGCTAACGAGCGGCTCTGAATGAGGGCCTTTGACTTTCCATGCACCTGCTGACTAGTTGCTACCTGCACATTCCGCTTCCCTGCACTTTACCTGTACAGGTGTGATTCAGGCCACTCTTCAGGTGAATAGAATGACATGAAAGTAATATAGCCTCTGCAGTTAGCAAGGGTAGTCAGAATTGACAGACAAAGGGCAGGATGTATTATACACCAAACTGCAGCCAAAGATCTCAAAACTGCAGTTTTCTGAGGTTTACCACAATACATAAAGTTCCTCATATGTATTAAAATGGTCCACAGCAGATATCAAAGTTATCTGCTGCGGATAGCTGCCATAGCAATCCCTGTAGAATTATATAGGGCTGAGATGTGCCCTTATGCATCAGGCCCCAGAAAGTGAAACTTTCCAGAGCTTGTGCCCAATAGTCAATGCCATCTATAGATGGTGTTGCCTATAGAAGGTTATGGGCTTGTTACCACAATGAGTCCTTAGGATCCCTCTCGTTACCTCTGCAGTTTGTGCATTCGCTGACAGGCAGCCGCAAAAGTGCAATAGGACTCCTGGGCCATAAACCTGGAAGTTCTCTCATTGCAAAGAATAGCTCTTAATCATGCTTGCCGACATTTAGCTCCGTCCTTCCGGGAGGGAGCTGTCGGGCTTACAGGGCTGGGGGCATGACGTGGCCAAAGGGGGCGAGGCCCGGCACATGACGCGGCATTGGGGGCGGAGCATGGGGGCATGACAGCACGATCGCGTCATCGTGGCTCCACCAGCTCTTCACAATGCCGTGATTAATGGCATTGTGCAGCCGGGGGCAGAGCCACGATGACGCGATTCAGCGCGAATCGCGTCACCGGCCCCCCCTGCTCCCGGGGTTTGTGATTTAAAAGCGCGGGGGGGTGCGGGCACATCGCCGGGGGCCGGGAAGATAGCCTGCCTTCCCGGGAGGTCGGGAGCGGCACCCGATTTTCAGGAGGTTCCCGACCAAATCAGGAGGGTAGGCAAGTATGCTCTTAATGGAACAGCTGTCCCTGGTGTAAGTAATCATGCATATGGCGTTACTAAACACTGGTATGCATACGATTAGGGGTGGGAGTATGGTATATGTGATACATGATTCATCCCACCCGTAAGGACAAAACAGTATTATGCATGTGGCCTAAAGTCTATGTGGCAAAATTAAGAAGGGAAATAATGATATGAAAACCACTATAAATTAAATTATATTGCTAGTCAGTGGCAGCTCCAGAGGTCATAAGCTGCATACACACCACAACGATTGAGATAATGAACGATTTTAGTAAACGATTTTCTACCTTGAAAAATGAACTAAAATCGTTTACTAAATTTGTTCATTTACTATGTTCATTTAAATGTAATGAACGATTTTTATGAACTACAAACGATTTTTGCATATTAACTTAATGAAAATCGTTGAGTTGACAAGTCTGACTGAACTACAAACTACAAACTACAAACGTGAACGCGCATGAACAATAATCGTTCATCGTTTGACTCGATAATCATTCAAAAAATTGTTGTGTGTGTATGCACCTATAGTCCTAATTTGCAATTGATAAAAATGTGGCAGTGGAAAGGCTGTTCATTGAACAGGAATAGCTAGTAAATCTGAAAGAGTGAAGAAATGTCACCTGAGAATAAATGTCTAGTTGGAGAGATGGTAGAAGTATGTTAGCAGATATAAATACTATTAAAAAGGTTCATGTAGCCACAATATTTTAAAAAAAGGTTTCCAAAATGAGGATACAACCTGACTTTGGAGGTGGAAACACAAGAAGATAACATAAAGAAGTTTTGTTTGTTTTTTTAAGGGTAGGGTTTTTGTTTGCAGTAAGGGTGACTAGTCCAAAAAGTAGTCCAATGTGCATGTACACGAGATAGGTACTCTGCGTGATTCATGCTCGAATTAAATATGAGCTCAGTGACTATGGGCTCTATTTACTACAATACGCATATTGAATGCAGATTGTAGTGTGATATTAACGACTGAATTCACATTGCGAATTCGCATTGTGAATTCAGGCAATATCACAGGGAAAAAGCTCTGTCCCTGCGAATCCCATCTGCACACTAGTCACGGTATTTTCGGAAAAAATACCGTGACAAAATGTCCGCGCATGCGCCGACCGGACGTCGCTGCTACCCCCAGATGCTAAGCCCCGCCCCCTGACACTAAGCCCCACCCCCTCCCCTAATTACACTTATCTGCATGATCCCGGCATCCGGTGATGTCCTCCATGCCCTACGGTCAGGTGATATCCCATACTGCACTGGGACCCAATCACCTGATGACCGCACCGCAGTGCACTATGGGAGACCAGCTGACCGGAGGTAGGACATCACCCTGAGCCCCGATCACCGGTCCCTGGAGTCAGGTAAGTTTTTTTTTTTTTTTTACAGTAATCAGCTTGCGGTCTGTTTAGACCACACAGCTGATTACTGGGACCGACTCCCGGCTCTGCTCTCCACGTTAGAGCAGAGCAGGAGTCCGGTAACCGGGGGAGACCCTGGATAACGCCACCTCCAGGTGGCGTTATTATCACAGGGCCTCCCTAGGTATTTTTTTCACATTTTATTTTTAGTAACTTTGGTTGGATCACATTTCCTATTACAATTATGAGAAATGCAATCTCATTACTAAAAATAAGTGATACTTAGGGGTTGGAGTAGAATTTTACGAATTCTACTCCAATTGCCCTGTAATAACTATAGGTGATACTAAAATAATATGAAAAGGGTGTGAAAACACCCTTTTTCACTTTATATTAGTCAAAATAATGTCAATAAATAGAGCCCTATGACTGAGACCAGAATACAAAGATTTTATAAATCATTCTAATAAACAGCATAAGTAACATGGGACTGAAGGAAGTGGCCACACAATTTATTTTTCCAAAATGGTAATATTCCCTAGTTCCACAACTACAGTGTTTGGCAATTTACAAAGTACAGCTGTTTGTTCCTTTCTCTGGCAGTGTGCCTTTGTACATGCCTGCTTTTTAAACTCAAATGCAGTGGGTCTCAAGACTCAGTACTTCATCAAAGCCTTCCAGCTCCCATCCTAACTTGCTGCAACATGCTCTTTCCTCCCTGTTTACCGCATCTGTGTCACACCTATTTGTCTGCCCCTCCCCTTTAGAATGTAAGCTCTTACGAGCAGGGCCTCTACCATCTTGTGCTTCTCCTTACTTTACTTTCATCTACTTCTTACCCCCCACCAGGACACCTAACACTTGGTTGCTTACGCTCTGTTGCATATCTAGGTGTTATGGTCACTTATGTAGCAATGTATATTATCCATGTCCTTGTCCTATATTGTATTGTACTGTAAGTCACTTGTCAAATTATTTGACTCTGGCTTCATGCCAGAATCTACAGCGCATGCGCGGGTCTCCGGGAAAATGGCGCCCGGGCCTACTTTCATGGGGACATCTTTTCTGCGCATGCGCAGATCACTGGGAAAATGGCCACCGCCATTTTCCCAGTGAGTGTTTGCTGCTCTGCAGCACCGGTCCGGCGCTGCAGAGCAGCACTTTGGGAATTGGCGGAGAGGTAAGTATGATTACCTATGGGTGCAGGGTGTGTGGTGTGGGCCCCCCTGGACCCAGGGGCCCGTGTGCTCCACACACCTTGCACCCATTGTAAAGAGACCTATGCACACTTGTGATTGTACTGTAATTCACCAACAGCTGTTGGGATAAAAGCTTCAGTTGTGTTGAACAAAAGCCTATTTGGGGGAGGAATCTTGTGTGTTATTACACTGAGCATGCTCTGTAGCTGGCCATATGCAAGTACAGTATGCAGCTCAGCCACATGCCGCTGACGGGGAGTAACTAGGTGGGTGGATGCAGATTTCCGCAGATGCCTAATTATGTTTTTAGATGGAACTTTTGCATCAAGTATAGGACTTGCAAGTATGTACTGAATTTGGTGACAGCTATAAAACAAGCATATGTATAGGAATGGTCCGACCTCAGAGAGTAATACAACTCTCCATTTTGGTGAATATACACAGTTTCTTCTGCACACACAATGTAGGAGCAATTACTGCTGACCTATGTTCACCTATCCATCAGCCGCACAGTTTAGATGGAAATTTTCTACTTACTGTAAATGTATTTTTGCTTGGCTAGTCTAAGCTATTTAATTGGAATTAAGCATATTCAAGAGCATATCCCAGCTGTGGGACCACTGTGGATTTACTCAGCAATAACTGTTCTGCACACATATACCATTTGTAAATGGAATGCTATTTCTGCATACTGCACCCTTAGGCATCAGTAAGCAAAGATCTTATCCAATACAAATCTTGGAACTGTTATGTGTTCTGCAAGGCAATGTCTACAATACTTTGTATAGTCAGTCACCAAGCTTTACTTAACCTAAAGTTAAAATAACTGCACAAATTAATTATTAAAACAATTGTATTAATTAGTATTGTCAGTAGTGCACAGTATTTAGCAGTCATTAAAAAATAACAATATTTAAAAAAAATATTAAAATAGAGTTATTATAACAGCGTAGTATTTTATACTGATACAAAAAAAAATACAGTCTTTTAATATGACAGGCCTGTGTGATGTTTCTTTGAATATTTCTTTATTTGGTTGTCAGTGTTTGGAATACGAACTCATGCATACATTGAAATAGAAGCTTCAGGGCTCAATATATAAAAGAAGCAACACTGCTATCAAAAACTACAACAGCTATATTGCAAATAAGAAAACCTTTGTATATAGTCTGAAACTGTAAATCAGACTATGAATGGTATATCAAGCAGAACAGGGGAATAGGCTCCTTTGATGCAGAAATTACTGCACCGCTCATAGTAAGACATTTTGGCAGGAATACTCTCCAAGGTGTTTCTCAAAGGCAGTAAGATGACTGAAGTTCTCTCTCTGAACATCACTTGTCTTCTGTCAAAGGAGAAAAACAAACAAACAAAAAATGTCCAAAGGACAAGAGAAGTAAAAAAGCAGAGAGCTCTCATGTTGCATGCTCTTCAAATTCCAAGTCATTTCACACATTACAACTAAGGTTATTTTGATTGATTTGAGATAAAATGTAGCAACAAAAACTCTCAGCTATGTAATGTTTTTTTAGGATTTACAGTATAACATGATAAACTAAGCATCATCATAGCCACTATGAAGAGCAGATAAATATCTGCTTGGTAAAGCAAAATCAGTGTAAATCAGAATACTATAGAAAACAAAGATATTACATTTTATGAAGTGGACAATAACTGTAACAGTGACATTATTTTTATGACTTCCTGAATTTAGAAAAATCAATAGTTTTGTAAGTATTAGAAAATTATACTGTTCAGTGTTTTTAGACCTTTTTTTCAGATGTTACTATGGTATACTGAAGTAAAATGACAAGCATTTCATAAGTGTCAAAGGCTTTTATTGACAATTACATTAAGTTTATGCAAAGAGTCAATATTTGCAGTGATGACCCTTTTTTTTCAAGACCTCTGCAATTCGCCCTGGCATGCTGTCAATCAACTTCTGGGCCACATACTGGCTGATGGCCGCCCATTCTTGTCTAATCAATGCTTGGAGTTTGTCAGAATTTGTGGGTTTTTGTTTGTCCTCCCGCTTCTTGAAGATTGACCACAAGTTCTCAATGGGATTAAGGTCTGAGGAGTTTCCTGGCCATGGACCCAAAATTTCAATGTTTTGTTCCCTGAGCCACTTAGTTATCACTTTTGCCTTATGGCAAGTTGCTCCATCATGCTGGAAAAGGCATTGTTTGTCACCAAACTGTTCTTGGATGGTTGGGGGAAGTTGCTCTTGGAGGATGTGTTGGTACCATTCTTTATTCATGGCTGTGTTCTTAGGCAAAATTGTGAGTGAGTGCACTCCCTTGGCTGAGAAGCAACGCCATACATCAATAGACTCAGGATGCTTTACTGTTGGCAAGACAATTAATGTTTATTGACATGTTCAATTTTGACATTCTGTCCATGTCGACATCCTGAATCTGGACATTCTGGTGTTAACATGCTGAATGTCAATGTTATTACTGCATACCCCACAAAACCCCCCATTGCGTGGTATAATGATCTCCATCGAAAGTGGAGTGGTACCCACTGACTTACCCAGCAGTCACTACAATTAGTCTAAAGTCCCCTCTGTTTATCCACCTTTATCCCTCCCCCCTCAGTGTTTCTACAGCCTCATGTCAGCCCTGGATATCTCCAGCATCATCCCTCTTACAAGCTTCAAGTCCCCAAGGACATCTCCAGTCTCACACCCCACTTGTGTCTCTCCAGCCTCATTCCACACGTGTTTCTCCAGCTTTATGCCCTCATTATTCTTTCATCTCTATTACCCCTCCATTTCTCTCTGTAACACATATCGTTCTCATTTCTGCACCCCACACCCCATTCTTTCTCTTATTTCTGTTCCCCTTTCCCCATTTTTCTCTGTCTCTGTTATCTGCCTTTCTACCTCCCATTGAACAGTGGAGCTCCTGGGGGGTATTGTGGTTGGGGGGCTAGCTCCACGCACTGACTTGTGTCTGCTCCACCTGTCTTTCTCGTCTCTATACCTACTTCCCTTCATCCTCCTGTCTGGCTCTCTCTTTCATCTCTGTTCCCCTCTCCCCTCTTTTTCATCTCTACCCCTCTCTCTCTTATTTATCAATCCTCCTCCCAATCTTTCAGCTCCCCTCACTCATTTAGTGTCTGTCACCCACTCCTCTCTCATCTCTGTCCCCCTCACCATCTTTCATCTATGTCTCCCTCGCTCCACCCTCTCTCTTTCATCTCTGTTCCCCTCCCCTACTATGTCTCTTTTTTATCTTTGCCCCAATTGAGAAAAAAAGAGGCTTTCTTCAAATAATTTGTGATTAAAGGACTTTGATTATAGTAAAACACTAACACAGAAGATGTATATGTAAATCACAATATTTTTTATATTCAGTCATCAAACATTATGAAACTCACATCAAAAAAATAACAATAACAGTAGTAAGATGTATTCATTAACTGTTATATTTGAGACTCCTCTATGTAAATATAAGAAAGCATACAGTCAGGTGCATAAATATTGGGACATTGACAACATTTTCATATTTTGGCCTCTATTCACCACCACAATGGCTTTGAAATGAAACATACAAGATGTGCTTTAACTGCAGACTTTCAGATTTTATTTGAGGGTAATTACATCCAAATCAGGTGAATGGTGTAGGAATTACAATGGTTTCTATATGTGCCTCCCACTTTTTAAGGGGCCAAAAGTAATGGGACTATCAACTCAAAAGCTATTTCATGGACAGGTGTGGGCTATTCCCTCATTATTTCATTATCAATTAAGCAGGTAAAAGGTCTGGAGTTGATTCTAGGTGTGACATTTGCATTTGGAATCAGTTGCTGTCGACTCTCAATATGAGATCCAAAGAGCTGTCACTATCAATGAAGCAAGCCATCATTAGGCTGAAAAATCAAAACAAACCCATCAGAGAGATAGCAAAAGCATTAGGTGTGGCCAAATCAACTGTTTGGAACATTCTTAAAAAGAAAGAACGCATCGGAGAGCTCAGCAACACTAAAAGACCCGGAAGACCACGGAAAACAACTGTGGTGGATGACAGAAGAATTATTTCCCTGGTGAAGAAAAACCCCTTCACAACAGTTGGCCAAATAAAGAACACTCTGCAGGAGGTAGGTGTATATGTGTCAAAGTCAACAATCAAGAGAAGACTTCACAAGAGTGAATATAGAGGGTTCACCACAAGATGTAAACCATTGGTGAGCCTCAAAAACAGGTGGACCAGATTATAGTTTGCCAAACAACATCTAAAAAAGCCATTACAGTTCTGGAACAACATCCTATGGACAGATGAGACAAAGATCAACTTGTACCAGAGTGATGGGAAGAGAAGAGTATGGAGACGGAAAGGAACTGCTCATGATCCAAAACATACCAACTCATCAGTGAAGCATGGTGGTGGTAGTGTCATGGCGTGGGCATTTATGGCTGCCAATGGAACTGGTTCCCTTGTATTTATTGATGACGTGATAGCTGACAAAAGCAGCAGAATGAATTCTGAAGTGTTTCGGGCAATATTATATGCTCATATTCAGTCAAATGCTTCAGAACTCATTGGACGGTGCTTCACAGTGCAGATGGACAATGACCCGAAGCATACTGCAAAAGCAACCAAAGAGTTTTTTAAGGCTAAAAAGTGGAATGTTATGCAATGGCCAAGTCAATCCCCTGACCTGAATCTGATTGAGCATGCATTTCACTTGATGAAGACAAAACTGAAGGGAAAATGCCCCAAGAACAAGCAGGAACTGAAGACATTTGCAGTAGAGGCCTGGCAGAGCATCACCAGGGATGAAACCCAGCGTCTGGTGATGTCTATGCGTTCCAGACTTCAGGCTGTAATTGCCTGCAAAGAATTTGCAACAAAGTATTAAAAAGTGAAAGTTAAATTTAGGATTGTTTAGTTTGTCCCATTACTTTTGGCCCCTTAAAAAGTGGGAGGCACATATAGAAACCGTTGTAATTCCTACACCGTTCACCTGATTTGGATGTAATTACCCTCAAATTAAATCTGAAAGTCTGCAGTTAAAGCACATCTTGTTTGTTTCATTTCAAAGCCATTGTGGTGGTGAATAGAGGCCAAAATATGAAAATTCCGTCAATGTCCCAATATTTATGCACCTGACTGTATATCATATAAATATGTTTCCATCTGCTATTCTGGGATACAGTCAGTATCCAACTTGTACTTGGTTCCAAGATGACATAAATGTAATCTGTATGAAGAAAATGCCACATTTAATTTAGAGCACATAGACACTATTGGAAAGTCTTCCTAAAGCAGAACAGTAAAAATGTGACCAGTGAATATTAGCTTTGCTTACCAGCAGCTGTGCTGCACACACCAAGTGATTGGATTCTGTCATTACTGGGGACTAATGTATACCTCAGTATTTTTACTTTAAATGTCTTTCAGTGGTGACTGCATAATAGAGTGCTCATGCGGATAAATAATTGTGGCAGTCTCCCAGTGGCTGGATTGAATTAATCATGAATGTCCCAAACAGCAGTGTTTTGCAAACAGAGGGCCTGATTCAGAGCCGGACGCTATTTGCGCTCGCTCGTTCAGAAAAAGGGGCCGGCTATTTAAATTGAGCTCTCGCTCTTTGCGGTCTGTTGACGCCTCTATGTCTAAGCGAGCGAATGAAACATGCGCTCGCTATTTTATAAAGACGCCCTCTGGCCACTTGCATCATACGTCATCTCCGCTATTTATTAGATTAATTGAGTACATCGAAAGGCGTCTGAACTGCTCGCAGTGCTTGTGGTTGGATTTTCCTATTGCAATCATGCGAACAGTTCAGGCTAAGAAACAACCAAGTGACGTGGTTGATGACGCTGCTTTGTTAATTATGCACATCCTTAAAATGCCCGTTTTGACCGTTTGGCACGCCTGCGTTCGGATCTCCACTCCCCATTTTCAAGCACCTTCCCTTGTTACCACCCACAAACGCCTCATCCTGTCACTCAAATTAGCAGGCACTCGCAATTTTGTGAACACACGTTTTCCGACCGCACTGACTGGTTGGCGCATACACCTTACGACTCATATGCATGCGCAGATGTGCGAACATCGCTCGGAGCAAACGAGCGGCCGCTTACGAGCGGCTCTGAATCAGGCCCAGAGTGTCACATACAATACAAATAACAGCTCCTTGCTAACAAGTTTCATCATGAACTGTCCTTGGTTTTAATAAAGGAAATTTTTAATATGTCCAATTGGTGTAGAACATTAGGCACCAGCGGAAGTTGAAAAGGAAATTAGTCCAGACAATGATCCTTAACCAGGTAACTGGGTTTATTGGTAGAACAGCAGGTACAGAGTAACAGCAGTAACCAGTGGTTTATGCACAGTAGTAACAGTGGCAGATGCAGTAACAGCCTGCAGCAAGCAGGAGTTGCTAGACGTTGTATTGTGCCTGGTGCAGAATGTGCCATCAGGCTCTTTACTCACTGTGCAGGAAGAGGTGTGCTTATATACTTTCATATCTGGCTATCACTGAAGGACTGACCGGGTTGACTCTGATTATCTCTCAGAAGATCCCTCTGATGTTTTGGGACATTGGCCCTGATTCAGAGCCATACGCAAGTGGCTGATCGCTCGTTCGACGAACGAGCGAGAAAATGTAAATTCAAGCGCTCGCTCGTAAGTTCGCTCGTAGCTAATCTTCCGCCCCAAAGTCTCCCAACCCCTCCTATAGCTAACGAATGAGCAAAATTGCGACCGGCCATCTCCAAATTTGGTTGCAGGGAACGCTCGCACAAGTCCAAACCGGAAGTGGGCCTGTCAGATTTCGATTACCTGCCCGTTCATTCTGCATACATACTTTAATCGTATCATGCCAATCAATATATTAATTAGCTTAATTGCTCTTCACATGTTTGCAATCCGTTTTTATTTTCATTTTCAATAAACTTTATTCTTGTCCGTGTGTGTCATTTTTCCCGCAGAATACGTATGGTTTCACCAATGGTTTACTTTATCAAAAATACATGTTGTAACCAATTATCCTATTGTTTTCCTGTGTTTAGGATAGTCCTATTTTCCAATTTTTATTTCTTTATTTAAATTAGCTTACGCATGTCACTGCATGAAGCCTATCATAACTCACATTATATTTTGGAGCCTGTAGGACACATGACTCATACAATACAATACAATACAATACAATAGGACACATGACCAATACAATGGTTCCTGTTAATTTACAAAGTACATTAGCTAATCAAAAGTTTTCTCTGGCCTTTATTAAAACTGTTTGTTAAAAAAATCATTGCCATCATGAGAGCCTCCGCATTTACCACACGGGAGCTGTTGGTCCTCACCGAGGTCATGGACCGGAGGATCACCAGCCAGCCTCCCCCCATCACCAACCGGGCCAAGCGATTGGCCTATGCGGAGGTGCGCCACCACCCGCGCTCCTTCGGCTCACGCCGTAATATCGGGCAATTAGAGCGCAGGTGGTCAGATCTGCGGTGCCGCACCCCCCGCTTGCTGGCATGTTTTCGGCTGCGATCCGCAGTAAGTGTTTTTTTTTTTTATGATTTGTTTTCGGCCCTATCTGCATGTGCTTGTTTTCAGTATAGCCCTGTTTGTGTATTGCGGCCCTATCTGCGTGTGCATGTTTGTTTTCAGTATAGCCCTGTTTGTTTTTTGCAGCCTTATTTGCGTGTGCATGTTTGTTTTCAGTATAGCCCTGTTTGTTGTTTTTTTGACATGTCTGTGTGTGCATGTTTTCAGTATAGCCATGTTTGTTGTTTTTTGACATGTCTGTGTGTGCATGTTTTCAGTATAGCCCTGTTTGTTGTTTTTTGACATGTCTGTGTGTGCATGTTTTCAGTATAGCCCTGTTTTTTTTTTTACATGTCTGTGTGTGCATATTTTCAGTATAGCCCTGTTTGTTGTTTTTTACATGTCTGTGTGTGCATATTTTCAGTATAGCCCTGTTTGTTGTTTTTTGACATGTCTGTGTGTGAATATTTTCAGTATAGCCCTGTTTGTTGTTTTTTGACATGTCTGTGTGTGCATGTTTTCCTTTTTTGAATGTTTGTAATTTTTTTGTGTTGTAAATTTGTGTTCCACCCCCCCCTCCAAAAAAATAAAAAAACATTTTCCATTAATCATTTAGGGGCTGAACGCAGAAGCCGGCCTCGCTCCAGACTTCGTCGCCGGGCTCGCCCCCTGACGCCGATGACCAGTCCCAGCCCATCTACCCAACCTTCCCCCAATTCCCCCTCCACCCCTGCCCGGCCAATAGCTGAGTCCCCTCCCTCTCCCAATTTGCACCACCCCCAAAATTCCCCCTCCCCTCCACCCCCCCTCTCTTTTCTTCCCCCTCCCCTCCACCACTCCCTCACTTTTCTTTACCCTCCCCTCCACCACCCCCTCGATTTTCCGCCCCGTCAACCGTTTCCACCATCTCCCCTCCCTCAACCCACCAGCACTGGCCCACCTCCGAGGAGGAGGGGATGGAGGGCCTCCAAGACCATCAAGCCCAATGACTGGTATGTTTCCCTTTCTTTTGTTTAAAAAATACATTTTGAATTGGAATACAATGTCTTGGATATTTTCCACTGATACATATCACACATGTGAAAACACTCATTCTTGGGGTTTTTTGGTTTACCCTAACAAGGGTACTTCATCCTTTTTGGGTCGCCTTTCTGTGTGTTCATTTATAATTTAGTATTGATACCATCTTAGCATTTGCCAGTACTTGTTTTTTTTCCGCAAAACTGGATTTTGTTTGCAACTAGATTTATTTGTTTAGTTTGTTTATTAAACTTATAATGTAAGGTGTCATTTCATTAAGGATCCCTTTTTTTATACCAACAGAGGACCAGAGGCGGATGCATGGTATGCAGGAGGGCTTGGCTGCCTTGCGTGGCCTCGTCATTGCCATGCTAGTGGTCCTGGACCACATGGTGGCGCTACTTCGGAGCTGATTTTTTTTTTTGTAATTCTGTTTTGTATTATTTAAAAAATAAAATAGCGTTGTATGTTAACGAGTCTCATTTCTTGACTGAAAATATTACATTGTTTAACCTTCCATAAGTCCACTATTTGGTCATGTTCTTTAAAGTAAGGTAAATTAGATTGTACAAAGCGCTAGAAAGTATGTAAGCTGCCACATTAAACACCTCACCATACCAATAGGTTTGTAGAAAAACCAAGTTTGTTGTTTTTCTTGTGGTGGGTAATGTAAATAGAAACTGAAACCTGCTTAGGCCTATTTTTAACAAGCTACTGATTCACCCTAATACCTTTGTTGTTTTTTCAAAGCCACAAAGCATGTTAAGACTTAACCATTTCACACATTACAGGATTCGGCATTATAAAAGGTGGCATTTTTTGAGCCAGGTTACATGTGCTTGTAATGTGTAAATAAACAGTCTTTTTAACGGAAGAGAAAACTTTAATACACAGCAAACACAAACAGAAAGTGAATTGTGACAAGCAATTCACACAGTGAAAACACACTACAAAAAACAACCTACACCAAACTAAAAAAAAAACAACAACACTCAAGAACTGTTGAAATAAGTAGCAGGCCAACAAGAATCCACAAATGAGGCGATTAAATAATTTTTCCACAAGTTAGTTCCAATGTGGCCACATGTAGACAATTTAGTGGATCAGGTAGTAGGCATCGTTTTTACATGGTTTATAAAGGAAGACAAGAAAAAAAAGAAAAACAAGATTAAAAAGGCACATTACAATCATACATTGGGACAATTAAGTAAATGTTTGTCAAAAATTACCTGAAAAATCTGGCCACCACATCATCGCGTATGGCCCTCCCACATACTGACTTCCGACCAACCTTGGGGGGGCCATCCTCAGGTAAGGCATCCTCTTGCTGCATTGGGACACCACTCCTTATGGCGATGTTGTGAAATATCCCACACAGGACCACAATTTTCGAAACCATAGCCAGCAAATACATGAGTTCGCCACCAGAGTGGTGGAGGCATCTGAATCGGCCTTTTAAAAGGCCGATACAGCACTCCACCACCTGCCTGGTGGCTGTAAGTGCGGAATTATACTCACTTTGTGGCCCTCGTGTGGGAGCCAAATAAGGAGTGAGCAGCCAGGGCGTGCAAGGGTAGCCACTGTCTCCTGTGAAAAAACAAATACAACAATCAGGATCACTGTGTATCAAGCTTTGCATTGGTTTCAACTAAAGGGCTCCACTTACCCAGAAGCCACACATCACCAGCTTGTAGGTTGCCTAATTTATGCCAAATCCCTGATTGCCGGATGACGAATGAGTCATGTGCACTCCCGGGTAATTTTGCATTCAGGGACAGGATCTGGAGGGAGGCATCACATACCACCATTACATTCAGTGAGTGATAGTGCTTTCGCTTCCTAAAAATTGCCTCCAGCCGTGCTGGAGGCTGAAGTGGTATGTGAGTACCATCCACAACCCCTATGATGTGTGGGAAGCCAGCTATTTGGTAAAAATTTGCCTTTGCCACACTAAGGGAACCCATATCCAATGGCATGTTAATAAAATGATGGAGGTGCTTGAAAAGGGCCTCCATCACTGCCCTCAGGATCCTTGAAAAGGAGGATTGGGAGATTCCAGCCACTATTCCCACCGTGGTTTGAAACGATCCTGAGGCACAGAAATGTAACACCGCCATTAATTGCTTAAGTGGTGGTATTGCTGTAGGACTGTCAATTTGCCGCTCCAGATCACTGTCTATTAATGAGAGAGTGTCTATGATGATTTGTGGAGGAAGACGGTATCGTTTTAAAACCTCATCATTGGGCATTCCAAAAAGGGTGACACATGTTCTATATATCTTGGGCCTTGCACGCCTACAATGCCTACACCTGGGACGAGGTTGAGGTTGGTCGGGTTCCGGAAGCATGGCCAAAATAAGACGACCAACATCAACCTGAAATGGTAAGCCAGGTAGTTAATGCTTGTTGAAAATGATCTTTCAAAAAAATACTTATCTTTGCCACAAAATCCAAAGATGCTTACATGCCAGGGTATTGTCATGAGTGCAACAACCTACATTTCAAAATTAGAAATTCGTTTTAGAATTTTGGGGGGCCAGATTTGAATTTTTAAAAACTCTAAAACTCACATCATTGTGGGTACATTAAGTTAGATACTGTACTGCAAGAAATAGACTGTGCATTCTAAGATTGATCACTGCCTCTACCACAAACACATAGCACAGGAATTGTTTATTATTGATGTTTATGTGGATGATCTGTTGCCAGGGCTGCCATCAGGAGGCAGACTTCCGAGACTGGAGTCCTGGTCCTGGAAGAGAGGGGGTCCCATTTGGCAGCAGTGTGGATTAGCAGTGGGCCAGCAACTGGTTACAGCTACCGCACAATAAGCACCCATGGAGAGACACCGCTGGCTGTGAGCCAATCAAAACTCGTGGCTTAGGCTGTGGTATGTCTCTGGCTGCTGTAATGTTTGTTCTGGCTGTGGCTTAGGCTGTGGTATGTCTCTGGCTGCTGTAGTGTTTGTCCTGGCTGTGGCTTAGGCTGTGGTATGTCTCTGGCTGCTGTAGTGTTTGTCCTGGTTGTGGCTTAGGCTGTGGTATGTCTCTGGCTGCTGTAGTGTTTGTTCTGGCTGTGGCTTAGGCTCTGGTATGTCTCTGGCTGCTGTAGTGTCTGTTCTGGCTATGGCTTAGTCTGTGGTATGTCTCTGGCTGCTGTAGTGTTTGTTCTGGCTGTGGCTTAGGCTGTGGTATGTCTCTGGCTGCTGTAGTGTTTGTCCTGGTTGTGGCTTAGGCTGTGGTATGTCTCTGGCTGCTGTAGTGTTTGTTCTGGCTATGGCTTAGTCTGTGGTATGTCTCTGGCTGCTGTAGTGTTTGTTCTGGCTGTGGCTTAGGCTGTGGTATGTCTCTTGCTGCTGTAGTGTTTGTCCTGGCTGTGGCTTAGGCTCTGGTATGTCTCTGGCTGCTGTAGTGTTTGTCCTGGCTGTGGCTTAGGCTGTGGTATGTCTCTGGCAGTTGTAGTGTTTGTTCTGGCTGTGGCTTAGGCTCTGGTATGTTTCTGGCTGCTGTAGTGTTTGTTCTGGCTGTGGCTTAGGCTGCGGTATGTCTCTGGCTGCTGTAGTGTTTGTCCTGGCTGTGGCTTAGGCTGTGGTATCTCTCTGGCTGCTGTAGTGTTTGTTCTGGCTATGGCTTAGGCTGTGGTATGTCTATGATGTCACTGCGGCTGCAGTCAGTGTGCAGTTCTCTTTGTCTGCAGCTTCCTCTTCCGCAATTACCATGCCTCCAATGAGCTGGGGCAGAGAGGTTCCTTGTGTGGTATGAAGAGAAGCCGCGGTGATGTGGAGTTGATGGTTTGATTTGTGGAGCATGTTTCAATGCGGTTCGGACATACATTTGTCTTTTTCAAGGGTTACCACCTCGTAGGAAGGTTCTTTATTTATGCTTGCTGGATTGGAGTTTGCTCTGTTCTCATTAAAGAGAAGTTGCTGTGCTTAGATGGCTGGATGCTGTAACAGCTCTGTTAGTGAATTTAAAGTGGGATAATGGGGAATGTGCATTTGTGCATGAGGGCAACATAAATGTACACAGCATTGTAATTATGTTATAACTACATTGATATGCACAGGGCCAATGCCACCATTAGCAGCTTTATGCAGCTGCCTACGGGTGCTGGTCAATGGAGGATGCAGCTGAGTCCACAAAATATATGAAGGATGTCACTTTCAGTCCTGGCTGGGACTACTGATGACTGTTGCTGATGCAGGAACTCTACCAGCCCCTTCCCTTTCTTCCAATTTTCTACTTTCCTCTAGGTGTCAACTTGTCACTCACATAAGAAGCTCTGCTCCCTTAGACAACATGCAGGGCTACTGCTGCTGTATGGAGCATGGTAAGGTACTGTATTTTATGACTTTTTGGTGAGGTGAAATATATGTTGGGGCTTGTGTGTGTTAATGAGTGTAGACAGGGTGAGTGTGTGTGTATGGGGGGTTTATTGAATACTGAAAGGGTAAGTGTGTGTGTGGGGGGATTATTGAGTGCTGGCAGGATGAGTGTGTGTGTGGGGGGAATTAATGAGTGGAGACAGGGTTAGTGTGTGTGTGCGGGGAGTTGGTTTTATTGAGTGCTGTCAAGGTGATTGTGTGTGGTTTATGAGTCCTGACAGCATGTGTGGGTGGGAGGTGGTTTAATAAGTGCTAGCAGAGTGAGGGTATTTGTAAGTAGGGGTTATATTGAATGCTGGCAGGTTGATTTTGTGTGTGAGGGGTTAATGAGTGCAGACAGGGTTAGTATGTGTGTGTGGGGGAGGTTTTATTAAGTGCTGGCAGGGAGAGTCTGTGGACCTGATTCAGACCCACTCGCAAGCAGCCGCTCGCTCGTTCATGGATGATATTTCCAATCTGCGCATGCCTATACATCCCAATGCGCATGCGTGACCACTGTGAGTGGTCTGGTAAGGCTTGCTCGGCCAGCATAGACAGCCCATCTGATTGAGTGACAGGAGAGACCGTTTGTGGGTGGTAACAGGGGCAGGGCACTACTAATGGGGGAGTGGACGTGCGAACACAGGCGTGCCTGAGTGTTGCAATGCCATTTCAGAGGCATGCATATTTAAAAGGCAGCGTCATAGTTCACTTCACTGGGTAGAATTTCACACTGAAGTGCTACCAGTGCTTGCGGAAGGGTATAGTCAACCTTAAATGCTGCAATCGCATTCGATGGTGTACCAATGTTTTTAGGCACTTCCAGGAGATGACGTATTGCTAGTGGGCATTTTAAGAATGGATAGTGGGTGTCTACATACACAAAGTGATCGCACGCCAAGACATAGTGGGTGTGGTTATGTCTTGCTTCGCGATCGCTTACTGGGTGTGTGTCAGATTTGCATAAGTTGGAAGCAAGTGATCGCATCTAACAAGTGGGTCTGAATCAGGTCCTATGTGTGTCAGACTTTGCTGATTAATTTAATATGTGACACTCGTATATCTATGTGCACCTGAGTCTGTATATCAAGCACAAAGGAACTTGAAAAAAGCTTTAGCTGCTATGTTGTAGCACTTCAAATAAAGATTCAGAGACTCAGTTGTACACAGATTTACAAGTGTTGCATATCAAATTAATCAGCACAGTCTGTTGGTGCGTCTTAGTTGCATTGCATTGCGACTTAAATACATTTTTGGCAAAGACAGACTCAAAAGAGACACCCAGCACTAATAGAGTCTCATGGGACCTGGCACAGTGAGAGGGGCTTTTTAGCAGACTTCAGCAAAGATGTGTAAGGACACATCTGTATTATGAATTGGGGGCAGTGTTATGAGGTACATTATGATTTTGGTGCTTGGTTGTAGGGCATATTGGAGCATTTCTAGTATATTATGAATTTGGGACACTGCTGTGTGGCATATTATAAATGGGGGACACTAATGCTTGGCATATAATGCTTGGCATATTATGAACGGAAGGCAGGGGATCTTGGCGAAAATCTTGTCTAGGAAACATTTTCGCCAGAAACCTTGCACTGGCCCTGGATATACTAACCACATTTGCCTTAAATAATATGAGTATATCAATCATGTAGACACTATTCAGAATTATTGTATACATGTATACCTTGAGATCTGTCAGGAGATATTATTATGTGTAATAGGTTGTAGAGTCATTTGTGATTTATGGCAGGTGTGTTGGCAGTTTGCAAATAATTACAAATAATTATGAGTAGTAATGGGAGTGGTGATACCATAAACCCTGCTTGGGTATGTTAGTCGGGGGTTGGGTACGGGATGCCGTAGCTTGGGATCCCGGAGGTCAGAATCCCGATGCCAGCATCCCAATATGGTTAGGGTAACGACACTTGCCGGTCAGTATCCCAACCCTCCCTCTCTCCGGGATTCTGACAGGTGGCGGGATTCCAGCACTGGCATTCTAAATGCCGACATCCCGACTGTCAAGAAATGTACTGGATCCCGTTAGTCAATATAGTGGAAATTTTACTTAAAGACTACTTTCAGGACTTATCTGTTGTTATGAAATGGAAATATGTATTCTCCTTTTGGGTTGCACAGATTCTTTGTTTATCTAATTATAGATAATGTCTAATAATGCTTGGAAATATGGGAGCGCTGGACAATAACATGTTTGATTAGTGTCTGGTTGTTGGGAGAAACTGTTCTAATTATTTTGTGCTGTGTGTTGCAAAGATTGTGCCAAAAACTTGTTGTTATAGAATGGAAATATGTATTATCCTTTTATGTTGTAGAGAGTCTATGTTTATCTAATTATAGAAAACATAATATGATGCTGGGAATATGGGTAGCTGGACAATTACATATATGATTAATCCTGGGGTCTGGTTGTTGGGAAAATCTTTTTTTCTATTTTGTGTGTTACAAAGATTGTGCCATGAATTTAGGCCCTCATTCAGAGCCGCTCGTTAACAGCAGTACGCTCGTTGCGTTCCGATGTTGAGAAACCGCGCATGCGCCGGTGTAACACTGCGCATGTGGGTACGGCCGATTGCGAGCTTTTTTTCACTCGTTCAGCAAAGTGCGAACAGGAAGTGACATGTCAAATGTGATTGACAGAACAGGCCATTTTTGGGCGGTGACGGGGGTGGAGATGGAAAAACGCAGGCGTGGCGAGGCGTTTTTGGGGCGTACATAAATTAGCTCATGCGAACGTAAAATGTGTTCGTACCAACTCATACGTCACTGGCTGATCCTCTTTACGTTCAAACTGCTCGCACAGCTTAGGGTCTGGATTACTCGACCACAATGGCGATGGCCTTGTCCTTTTGCCCGGGCTTCCACGATGTTTAATTGATTTATCACGGCTTGTCAGATAAACAATCAACTTTGGATTGAAAACCAGCTTGTTTTTTGTTTTTTTTTCATTTTGGAATAGCACAAAACCGTACGCAGCTGAAAATCTCGGCTGCCAATTCCAGGATTACACAATCAATTAGCGTTTTTTGGTAGTAATGTATTTTACAATTTGGTTAGTATTTTTGCATTTTGTAACAAGATTGTATTCATCTTTGTGTGTATTGTAACCTTTTGCCTTTTTTTGGCTTTTTTGAAAACATTTCTTCCAAAGTGTTTTTTAAAGTAACAGTTTGTTTTAACCCTTGATTTTTTGTAAGTCCCAAACTCAGATTTCGTTTTTACCTTGTGTGCCAGAATTAACAATTGACAATTAATGTCACAATACAGTTGAGTACAATTTGTATGTTTTATTTGCCAAACTCATTTTTAAACAAATCATGTGCATTGTCATGTACATTTTTGGGGTCCTTGTTACCCACTAATATTGGACACATTTTTTCGGAAGAAATGATATTTTTGGCACACAATCGAATAAAAAAAATAAAAACAATTCACAAGAAAGGAGAGGGAAGTTTTGGCCAGAAAGGAATATGGGGCAAGCATAGAAGGTGTGTGGGCAAAGTAGCCAGTGCTGTCATCGTTTCTTTCAACGTTTGGCTGGGGTAGGGTTGGCGCCAGACCGGCTCCGGGATGTCCTCTGGCTGGCCTGTCCAGAGGCAGATGTTGTGGCCTCTGGACTAGGCACAGGGCTAGGCACATTTGGAGGAATGGCTGTTGTTGTGCCAGAGGTGGAGGATCCAGATGTTCCGGCAGGAAGGGAGGTCGGCTCCACCATGTGCTGACGAACGAGCTGCTCCAGGGCATTGGCGATTCGGATGTTGGCCATGGTATTTTCAGCCAGGGCCTGACCAATGGTCACGTTGGCCGCCGCATTTTGCTCCAGGGCCTCAGCCACCCATAGCAGACTGGCGTCCATCCTCTGCAGAATCTCCATATGGGAATCCGATTTAAAATTGAGTTCTGTGAGGAGTGCCACTGCCTGCGAGGGGGATTGCCCAGGACTGGCTTCTGCAGGGTCCTCAGCCGGATGTACTGGTTCCTCCCCTGCAGAGCCAGCAGAAATTCGCCGGCCAAGGCTCCCCTCTGGAGCAGACTCATCCGCCTGTGTCTGTGAGAAAAAAGAGAAAAGAGGAACAGTACAATCTACATATTGTCACAATAACATTTCAGAGTTGGTTACATCACAACATTTACCTGGGACAACATGAGGAGCCGCAAAGTCTGGCATGTCCGTATCCATGTTGGACACGCCAAACACCTCCACAGCCTGCACACACCCCTGTGCCAGCTCTTCCAAATCATTCAACTCCAATGACACAGGGGTGGGACCCCTACCTGTCCCCCTTGCATGCCTAGCCCTGTCCGACATTTTTTGTTTCAGGCGATATTTGAAGTCTTGCCATCTGTGGGTGAAAAAGTAACCATTATTCCTGCATTTTGTTTTTTTTTGGTTTTAGGGGGGTCAAGTTTTAACTTACCGCGGTTTGACATCCCGGGCTAGATGGACATAATCACCCACCCTATTGACAGCACTGGCTATCTCCTCCCACATTTTCCACTTCTGGCTTACGCCCATATTCCTGTCTGCCTGTGGCAGAATGTCCACACACTTCTGAACCAAAACCTCCATCTCCTTTCTTGTGAATTGTGGCTGCCTATTCTTTTTCCCTGCTTTGCCCGGAATACTGGGCCCAGCAGCCTCTTCCATGTCATCCTCCTCACCTATTTTTTTAAATGTTGAGAAATTTTAGCTTGCAAACTTTCACTATATTATGTTTCAAAATAATCCTTGTTTGGAAATGCCTGAAAAACGTACCGGCCGCCTCTTGGCCATTGTTTGCCTGGTCTGTAGACATTTCTTAGAGCCAAACAAGAAATACACCAGACCGTTTTTTTGGGGTCGTGACGTATTTATACATGCGTCCTTATTTTTCTTCCGCATCATTGATTGTGTGTTCCTATGATCCCTCCTTAATTTGAGCGGGAAAATAAACACTATTTATGGCTTTGGCCGTCTCGAGTCTAGGTGGCGGGTGTTGGTTGTTGGAGGTTACGTTGGTCGGAGTGGATTGTTGGCGGGAATTGTATTTGGCGGTGTTTGGTGTTTTTTTCTGTGTGTTTTTTTGAAGTTTATCTTTCCGTTCACTTTTTTTGGTGTGGTTCTTTTATTTGTCGTGTCTTTTTTTGGTATGTTTTTGGCCGTCTGCCTTTTGTTGAATTTGTGTATCCTTCTTTTTGTAAAATTTTGTTCTCTAATTTTTTAACAATTATCCTTTGGTAGGTTTCTTTTGGCTCTGCCCCAACAACCTTTTTATCCGGTGACTTATATATCCTGTATTGGTAAGTTTGGATTTTCACTTGTTTATTAAATGTTCATGTCATTTTTTTCGCAACTTTGTTTCACCTTACAGTTTTTGCCTTTGGTTTTGTGATTCCTAAATGTCTGAACTAATTAGCGCATTTTTCTCTGCTTCTTTTCTGTATTGTAATTGCATACTAGTTAGCGCATTTTTGGCTGGTTATTTTCTGTATTGTAATTGCGTACTAATTAGCACATTTTTGGCTGGTTATTTTCTGTAGTTAAATTGGTTGAGATTTACCGTTAGCAATTTTTTTATTTTTTGGGGCCCAAATTGTGGTAGTCTGCGCACTGTCATTTTGCTCTTTGGAGAAATGTGTGTTTATCCCCTTTTATGTTTTGTATTGTACCCAATTTAGAATCCTAAATGGCCACCCTAAAGTTTTGCATTGTTCTTTTTTTTTTTTTTTAGGCTTGGTAAATCATGACAATACCCTGGCATGTAAGCATCATTGAATTGTATCATAAAGATAAGTATTTTTCATTTTTTTTGGGCCAAAAAACCTTACATTCAATTCTTGCCATTTCAGGTTGATCTTGGTCGGATTGTTGTGGCCATGCTCCTGGAAGCCGACCAACCTAAATCTCGTCCAAGGCGTAGGCATCGTAGGCGTGCAAGGCCCCAGATATATCGAACACATGTCACCCTTTTTGGAATGCCCGATGATGAGGTGTTAAGACACTACCGTCTTCCGCCCCAAATCATCATAGACACTCTCTCATTAATAGAGAGTGATCTTGAGCGGCAAATTGACAGTCCTACAGCAATACCACCACTTACGCAATTTATGGTGGTGTTACATTTCTGTGCCTCAGGATCGTTTCAAACCACGGTGGGAATAGTTGCGGGAATCTCCCAATCCTCCTTTTCCAGGATTCTGAGGGCAGTGATGGAGGCCCTTTTCAAGCACCTCCATCATTTTATTCAAATGCCTTTGGATATGGGTGCCCTTAGTGTGGCCAAGGCCAATTTTTACCAAATAGCTGGCATCCCACACATCATAGGGGTTGTGGATGGTACTCACATACCACTTCAGCCTCCAGCATGGCTGGAGGCCATTTTTAGGAACCGCAAGCACTATCACTCCCTGAATGTAATGGTGGTATGTGATGCCTCCCTCCAGCTCCTGTCCCTGAATGCAAAATTACCCGGGAGTGCACATGACTCATTCGTCATCCGGCAATCAGGGATATGGCAAAAATTAGACAACCTACAAGCTGGTGATGCGTGGCTTCTGGGTAAGTGGAGACCTTTAGTACATAACAATGTTAAGCTTGATACACAGTGATCCTGATGTTGTCACTTTTTTTTCACAGGAGACAGTGGTTACCCTTGCACGCCCTGGCTGCTCACTCCTTATTTGGCTCCCACACCAGGGCCACAAAGTGATTTTAATTCCGCACTTACAGCCACCAGGCAAGTGCTGGAGCACTGTATCGGCCTTTTAAAAGGCCGATTCAGCTGCCTCCACCGTTCCGCTGGCGAGCTCATGCATTTGCCGGATATGGTTTCGAAAATTGTGGTCCTGTGTGGGATATTTCACAACATTGCCATAAGGAGTGGTGTCCCAATGCAGCCAGAGGGTGCCTTGCCTGAGGATGGCCCCCCCGAGGTTGGTCGGAGGTCAGTATGTGGGGGGGCCATACGCGATGATGTGGTGGCGAGATATTTTAGGTAATTATTGGCACAAAAGAAGTTCTTTGACACAATGTGGTAAGGATTTTGGGAGACCATCTAATTAATTTGTTTATTATTTCCATCTTCTGTTTGATTTCATAATCTTTTGGACTGAAACGATGACTACTTCCTGCTACCCAAAGCAAACCTTCATGGGGACACATTGGATATATATTCTGGACCCAATATTGCAACGCCACAATTGTGGAATCATGTTGGCATGCTCATTCGTCAACCAGTTCTTGATTTTTCTTTACTTTTTTCATATGGTGTTTGATGGTTTTTACATTTTGTTATCACTGTGTGTATTGTTTGTGAGCCAACACTTTGTTTTTTTTGTTATGTGGTGAATAAAATTTTTGAATTTGGCAAGCCCTACATTTTCTTGAACATTACAAGCAAGTGTAACCAGGTTCACCCACGTTAAATTTGCTTAAGGGTTAATCCTGTAATGTTGCAATTTGCACAATATTTAACTATGCTTTCTGGGTCCAAACCAACACCAAAAGGTATTATGTAGAATCAGTATGCTTTGGAATCTCGGGCTAAGCAGGTTTCCCCCAAAATTGGAACATGTAAAATGTACTAAGTGAAAAATGTAAAACAAAAAAATTCCCCAAGACGATTGTTAGTGTTAGCTGTTTCATGTGCCTGTTTTCTAAAAATCAACAACACACAATCTTAGTGACATTAGTTGCAAATACTTGCTGCAAGAGTCTACTTATGTAAGTGTAAACAATCTAAGATTTGGAGACAAGGAATGAGACTGAACTCAAATTTTAACTTTTTAATTCTGAAAAATAATTTGGCTCTAAAATAAAAAATTATGGACGCAGGATCCCTGCCATATGATCCTGGACCACCAGCAGGCCAATCACGTGGCCCCGCATCACTTGGACGCACCCGGCTAGGTCCGCCAAACGCCTCTGGTCCTCTGTGGGTTAGAAAATTGTGGGGCTTACTACATAATTTAAGAATCACCCAAAAAAAACAAGCAAAAGAGAGCTCTCAAAAAATGACAATAGTGTGACCAAAAGAACATTTATCCGAAAAAAAACAAAAAAAAATACAAAAAAACACAAAAAAAGACAAGTTTGACTGTTTTGCCATGTGGGATATGTGTATGGGGAAATCAGCAGTAAAAGGTAAAGACAAACAGAGATATAACAAAACTTTTGTCAAACCAAAAAAAGGAAAAGGTACAGACACAGGATTAGATCAACACATTTTAAACAACAAAAAAGGATAAAAGGGAAACATACCGTTCAGAATGACGGCTGGGCCAGAACCAACTCCCTCGTCCTCCTCGGAGGTGGCCAAATTTCCCAACGAGGTGGGAGGGGTGATGACCGATTCCGGCGATGGGGTAGTCACGAGAGGGGTGGTTTGAGGGGAGGGGGAATTGGGATGGAGGGGAAGTAGCACAGAGGGATGTGCAACAGGGTCTGGGCAGGCTGGGGAGGAGGGGGAATTTAGGGTATTTTGGGTGGGGGTTGGGTAGAGGGGACGAGAGCGCCGGCTTTGACGGCGATGATGCCGGAGTCTTCGCTCTGCCCCTAAATGATGGAAAACAAATTGAGGTTAGTTTAGAACATCACCTTGTTAAACGCTAATTGTTTAACCCCAAAAAATGAGAACATGCACATGCAGATATGAGTACAAAGAATAAACAGGCCATACATGAAAACATGCACATGCAGATATGAGTACAAAGAATAAACAGGCCATACATGAAAACATGCACATGCAGATATGAGTACAAAGAATAAACAGGGCATACAAGAAAACAAGCACATGCAGATATGAGTACAAAGAATAAACAGGCCATACATGAAAACATGCACATGCAGTTAGGGCCACAAAGATAAACATGAAAAACAAAGTCAAATAAACTTACTTTCCGCTATCTGCATGCGAAAGCAGGCCAGCAAGCGGGGCGTCCGCCGTTGCAGGTCGGACCACCTGCGCTCCAGCTGGCCGATCTGGTGGCGTGAGCCGAAGGAACGCAGGCGGCCACGTACTTCCGCATATGCGGAACGCTTTTCCCGATTGGTGATGGGGGGAGGCTGGCTGGTGATCCGCCTGTCCATCACCTCGGTTAATACCATGAGCTCGCGCTTGGTGAATGCCGAGGCTCTCATGATGGCAATGGTGTATTTTTAATAAAACAATTTTAATAAAGACCAGAAAAAAATTTTGATTGGCTAATGTATTTGGGTAATTAACAGGACCAATTCTATTGGTTAGTGTATGAGTCATGTGTTCGACAGGGCCACATATCTATTGAGAGTTATGATAGGCTTGATGCAGTGACATGCGTAAGCTAATTTAAATAAAGAAATGAACCCAGTAAAATATGCGTGGGTAAAAACACAGAAAACAAATGGATAATTGCCTCAAACATGTATTTTGACAAATAAAAGCGAATGTTTAAGCCGTACGTATTCTGCAGGTAAACACAAACACGGACAAGAGTAAAGTTTATTGCATGTCAAAATAAAAAAAAAAACAACTTGTGACGAGCAATTAAGCTCATTGATATATTGATTGGCATGATACGATTGAGGGAGGTAGGCAGAATAAACGAGCAGGTAATCGGAATCTGACAGGCCCACTTCCGGTTTGTACTTGTGCGTGCGTTCCCTGCAAGCCACATTGGGGATGTATGCTCGCGATTTGGCATGCTCGTTGGCTAGAGGAGGGGTCGGTAGACTTTGGGGAGCAAGTTTAGCTGCGTTCGAAATTACGAGCGAGCGCTTAAATTAACATATTTCAGTACGTACGCTGAACGTACGAACGGCCACTTGCGTCCGGGTCTGAATGAGGGCCTTAGTGTGTTATGTATGCTAAGTATGTGTTTTTATGGCAGACATATGAAGCGATATATATATTATATATTTCTGTAGCGCAAATGATTACTATTGTAGTACTGTAGTAATCCATGTGGGTATTCATTAATTTTGACAGTAGGGTTATGATTTGGTATCTCGACTATCAGAGAGTTCCAGCACTAATCTTTTAAGAAGGATTTTCACTTCTCATGAATTGTTAGTGTGTGAGTGAATTAAATAAGTTACATGATCCCTTGTATTTCTAAACCAATGTTAAGGCCTTTTGGTGTCAGTGTTCCTAGCATAGTTATCCACATATTTCTTTTATTTTAATGTTTTTGTTGTAATCATCTCCTCTGCATTTTGTTCTTTTTTATATTGCTAAATATGTGAAGAGGCTAAGGTCCTTGTTGTGTACCTGCTTGAAGTGGTGTGAGATGCTATGTAATTCTAAACCTTAACTTATGCTGCACCTACAGTATGTTCTCTTATTCTCTGTTTAAAAGTTTATGTCACATGACAACGTGTTGTATCTTGTATGTTTCACCTGTCACTTTAGACATTACCATGTTGATGGGTCTTGTGGTTTGAGTCCTTTTGTATTGCAGTTCTTGTATTTACATCAATAGAAGAAGCCTTTAGTTTTGTTCTAGGTCATGATCAAGGCTTGTTGTGAGGTATTGTGCTTTATGAAGATGTGGACAAACCTATTTTTAATGTCTGATGCTTTTCTTTATACAACTGATGGTTTTGGTGGTAGAATCTCTATAAGGGTTTCATCTTTTATCAAGATGTTCCAGTGTTTTTTGAATACTTTCTTGATCATCCTAACTTCAGTGTTATATTCTGTTACAGTATGTTTTACAATATTGTTGTCTTTCATGTCTGTTCTGTCATCTTTATTATTGTGTTTCAATAATTCTTCATTGAGTGTCTCTCAGTATGCTGACTCCATTAAATCTTCTTCGTATTCCTTATACAATAGTTCTTGTTTCAGTTTGTTGGCTTGTTTTTTAATTCATCCAGGTTTGTACAGTTTCTGCAAATCTGAGTGAGTTGGCCTTTAGGGATATTTTGAAGTCATTGTGGTGATGTCCACTAGTGATTAAAATGAAAGTTTATGTCAACCTTCTTGTAGTGTACTTTTGTTTATATATACTGTATGTCAAGATTGAGGAATTTGATCACAGTTTTACTGTATTGGGTTGTAAACTGTAGATTCCTGTCTTTGATGTAAGTGAAGGAATTTAGCAGTTGATCATCTGTGCCGTCCCATATAAAAATGACATTGTCTATATATCTTTTCCAGAGGACTAAGCTCACCACAAAACTATTGTTGTTCCAAATCCTCTCATCTTCCCAATGGCTCATAAAAATATTGGCGTAGCTTGGGGCAAACTTGGTCCCCACTGTTGTGCCTTGATTTTGCAAGTAGAAAGTTTCTTCAAACCAGATGTAGTTACTGTATATTGGAGTATGAAATTGATGGCTTGCAGAATGAAATCTACCTGTTGAGGGTCAATGTGGATGTCACAATACAGAAGGTACAAAATACTTTGGATTCCCCATTCACGGTTGAACACTGTGTATAGTGACATGACATAACATAACATGTTACAAACCATCTATTGTTGTTCCATGCTAAATTGCTGAGGACTAGCTTTGTTTGGGTTGTATCTTTCAGGTGAGACTGTTCTTGTATAATATATTTCTGTAAAAGTTGGTGAATGTATTGGGATAGGTTGGAGGTGATTGAATTCATGATGGATATTATTGGTCACCCTGGTGTGTATGTTTTACCTTTTATCTATCTTTGGTAGATAATAAAAAATGGTTATGATAAGTATGATAGGATGTTTGTTGCAAATGACATCACTTTCCTGTTTCCTAAGGATACATTTTTCTATGAGTAGCATAAGGAGTTCTTTTTTGAATGATTCTATATGGTCTTGTTTCAAGCTTTTGTATGTTGTCACTGAGTATTCTGGTGTCCTCTCTTAAATTCTGTAGTTTGTTTTGTCATAAAGGATGACTATTCCTCCTCCTGTATATGCTGGATTTTTTATAATCACTTTGTTGTGTTGTAGGTCTTTAAGAGCTGCTGCTTCTTGTTTAGTTATGTTTTGTGGCTTCTTCTTTTGATATTTAAGTTATTGAAGTAAATCAACTCTGACAATTATTTAAAAAGTATTGATGATATCTACTTTCATGTGGTGAGGATAGAAATTTGACTTGGGTTGTAGATTTATGTGTATGAATTTTGTTTGATGAGGTTTGTGACTCAATATAATTCTTAACAAGGTACTTCTTCAGTGTTTTTTTCCTGGTAAACATTTGCAGATCCAGGTAGGTTTCAAACTTGTTTTATATATTAGATGGTGCAAATCTGAGGTCTTTTTTCAGCATATACCAAAGGAGAAAAGACAAAAGCTGGATTCAAAGTCAGCAAAGTGCATCATGCTTGGCTATTGTCATCATGAGAGCAGAGGATACAGATTGTGGAATCCAAGTACTAGAAAGTTTGTTACAGTAAGTCATGAGATGTTATCTTTAAAGAAACATCACAAATTGAAAAAAAATGGAAGCTGACAAGCAGAGCAAGTACTATAAGTGTCACTGGACAAGCCAGCAGCTGAAGATGTATCTGAGTCAGGAACTATCAGTGTGGAAGTGTAACCACAGAAAACTACCTAAGAGGTATGATGAAAAATTCGGAAACATTGCAGTCAGTAAGTCTCAAGCCAGAACAAAAGTCTAATTGATGTTAATGGAAATCTAAGATAGGCAAAGAGACTTTGCAAGATTTAAAAACCATTTAAGCTTTTAAATGCATTAAAAATCATAATAGTTGCAACTGCCCCAAGTTCATAAATTGTGTGACTGTTAAGGCCTATGCTGGCAATAAAGCAATTTTTTCTTAAGTATCTTCTGAAAAAGACAAGTTAAAGTTATGTGATATGTTGATGCTTTTTCATGTGTTTTACCCAATTTATTTTACAAGTTTCTACAGAAAAGCTGAAATTAAATGTTTATGTAACATGGAGAGTCATGTAGTGAGGGTGGTGTTGAAAGAGGAGTATGCTACTGTGCAGACTCCAGTCTTCTTATCCTTCCAGCAAGGCTTCATGCCCCACCTCAAGATGGCCACAGAGATCTCTACTGAGCATGAACAGGAGCTATCTTCTCTGTTCTGTGTAAAAGTGAAATGGTTGGAGACAGAAGTTTCCTACTTAGCTCCTAGAGTGAACCTGGTTAATACCTGCTAATAAAGCTGTTCCAGCATCTCTGCACCACTACCTGTTTTCAGCTTACACTCGCCAGCTGGTGAACTGTATAGAACCCCACTCCACTCAAGCACCGCTCCATTGCCAGTGTTTGATTAGTGCTGATGTTAGTTCTCTTTATGACATTTTTAAACATATCTAGGGCATTAAAACTGTCTCAGAGAGTCTAAGTTCAACTAATTTGAGGGAGGAATGTAAGGAATTGATTATGATGAGTATTGCTTTTATACTTCAGCATAACTGTTTTCTTTTTAAAGATGAATTTTACATTCAGAAGGCTGGTATTGCAATGGGCACTTGGTTTGCCCCTTGTTATGCTAATAATTTTATGGTCTTATTGGAAGAGGAAATCATTTGAAATACTTACCTATATGGGGCAATCCTGGTGTCCTGGTCACATTACATTGACAACATCTTTTATATGGAAGGGAGATCATACCATCCTTGTGAAATTATGTACCTTTCTAAATGATAATAGATACAATATCAAATTGTCTTTTGATATAAATGAGGCATCAATCAATGTTTTTTAGATATACAGGTTGTTTCTCCCATAGCCAAATATTCCAAAATACTGAATTTTTTGAGCATGAATGAGATAGTAAAACCTTTGTTTTTTGATGGTTCAATTTACACAAACTTTGTTTAAATCAAACAATATTAAAATATTGTATAAAATTACCTGCAGGCTGTGTGTATAAGGTGTATATAAAAGATAAATGCTTTCTGTGTTTAGATTTGGGTTCCATTCCCAAGTTGTTTCTTTATGGTATGCAGTTATTCCAAAATACAGAATATTCCAATATCCAAAATACCCCTGGTCCCAAGCATTTTGGGTATGCGAGACTCAACCTGTAACAGTATATATAAAAGATAAGGAAATCCATACAAAAAAATCAGCTGGACAAAAAATCAACAGACTAGTTATCATACATTACTGCCTATAGCTACCATCATAAGAATTGGATTGATTCAATATCAGGGGACCAATTTAAAATACTAAAATGGAACAGCTGCTATTTAGTTGCCGGTTCAAATCCTGACAACGTGAGGCTGAAAGGAGGAAATCCTGACAGCGGAGGTAAGTAACACTGACCCTCCCCTCAACCCCCCAACCCTAACCCTTCTTTAGGGGTGCCTCACCCTAACCTCCCCCGCTGGTGTCTAACCCTAACCTCCCCCCAGAGGTGCCTAAACCTAACCATCCCTTCCCCTAGCCTAAGCCTAACCCTCCCAGGGGGGTGTCTAAACCTAAGTCCCCCTGGAAGCCCCCTATCCTAACCTTCCCCTCACGGCTAAGAGGACGGGCAACCGGACTTACCTCATTCATTCCCCCCAACCCTAACCCTTCTTTAGGGGTGCCTCACCCTAACATCCCCTGCTAGTGCCTAATCCTAACCTCCCCCCAGAGGTGCCTAAATCTAACCCCCCTCTCCGCTCCCTAGACCTAACCCTCCCAGGGGTGCCTGACACTAATCTCCCCATGGGGGTGCCTAACCCTTCCCCTAGCCTAACCCTAACCCTCCCGGGGGGTGTCTAAACCTAAGTCCCCCTGGAAGCCCCCTATCCTAACCCTCCCCCCCGCGGCTAAGAGGATGGGCACCCGGACTTACCACATTCATTCCCGCATCATCCTGGATACCAGCATCGGGATTATGACAGGCATCGGTATCTCAACACCAGTTATAAATTCCTAGCCGGCATTCTGGCATTGGGATTGTGAGCCGCTGGTCACATAACTACATCCCAAACAAACAACTTCTATTTATAAAAGGGCAATGAATCTAATGTGCAAATTGCTCAGTAGTGCTCATCTTAATGTAACCAATAATCATGGACACATAAAGTTCACAGGTTTCTATAGATGTGGAATGTGTATTGGGTGCAAAAATATTAAAAGTGCAATATATGAATTTATGCCATATCTTGTAAATGCAATACATTTTATATAGGATGGACTACAATACTTTAAAAGCTGAAATAGCAAACATTTGAGAAAAATGAAAAGAGGCCATTCACTTTTAGCACATTTTAAAAGGGTACATGGTTGCTACAAAGAGGGCATACAAAACTTGTATGCCCTCTTTATGCCCTTAAATAACACTCTTATGCCCTTAAATAGGTTCACAAGAATAGAACACATAAAGGCCCTCATTCAGAGCCGTACACTCTGAGCAGAGCGCACGCTCTGAATGAGGGCCGGGCTCCATTTTCATGGAGCGTCCTCCTGGACGCTCGTATAGCTGTGGGTCACCACCCACAGGCTATACGAGCGTGCTTTGTGATGGCCGCGATGGTCGAGACCATCGCGACCATCGAATTTGCGAGCCGGAGCCTGCGGTTGAGGTTTTCAACCGCAAGCTCCGGAGTGATTTTGGCTCTATCAGAGCCAAAATCACTCCCACTGACATCACTAGTGATGTCAGTGGGCCGGCTTCTGACGGGAGGCGTTCCCGTGGGAACGCCCCCATCAGGGAGGCACGCCCCCGGCACGCCCACCAAAGGGGGCGTGCTGTCAATCAACATTGACAGCACGCCCCCTTTGATCGGACACAACGAGCGAAGGACTTTCCTTCGCTCGTCGCGTCTGGCGCATGCGCACGACGGAGCTCCCTCCGTCGTGCGCATGCTCAGTGCATAACATCGACCCACTTGCGAGCGGACAGCCGCTCGCGAGTGGGTCTGAATCAGGCCCAAAGATACTATTAATGTGATTTCTAAAACTGTAATGAAACTTATTTTTCTATATAAAACACAGCCACCTGGGGGTCTAAATAGTGACTTTGAGTAAAAAAAAATTATTATTATTATTTACTAGCCTATACCTGTACCTTGCTATATTTAGTTATCTATATTACGTTATCTATGCCCATCCTATCTGCTTGTTTATGTCTTGTTTTGCATAAGGTTTTTTTATATTTACAATTTTTATATATACATGCTTTTAGATATTTTAATTATGTACTTTTTTCTATTTGTTTATAAAATGGCACCCTGCAGCCAGGATCACTGTTGTGGTGCAACTGGAGCATTTTTTAGATGCTCCTGGCAGGCACCCTGCAGTCTGTGCCGCTGATTAGAACATCCTCAGGAAACTCCAATCAGGCTGTGCTTACCGGCACTGCTAACCCTGCCTCCTCCATGAGGCATAAAGACATTATGCGCCTGACATCATTACATCACTCGCTACGAGTCTTGCCTGCACAGGGCGCTATTTAGCACTGTTTTGGCGCTTCCAGTATCCACAGGTTATCAATTTTTAAGTAAAAAAAACCATGTAGCCCATTTCTACAAATGCTTTCTACAAATAGTTGGATAAATGGCTTAAAATTGCTAAATAAAAAAAGCTTTTTCAATAACACGTGCAGTAACCAATGAGAAATTTTCTTTCAATTTCAATTGCACTTTACTACTAAAAGCTGATTTCCGATTGTTTACTATAGATGTTTATGTCATGCTTTTAAATATTTGTCCAAATTAAGGGCCAGTATAACATTCAAACTAGCAAACAAAAAGTTGTTTAATATCGCTACTGTACTCTCCATTAAATTATAACTTCATAGTAAATAACAAAAGAAAACACTTGTCTGCCAAAAAATATCAATAAATAATATGTCAAGTAAAAATCAATCTTTTTTCATATTTGAAAGCCAATATTAATGTTGAGACTCTGACATTTAATAATCTTTAAATGATACATTTTGTAGATTTGCGTTTAGAAGCTAGACTTTCACGTACTACTCAACAAAAATATTGTTTTACAAAAATGTTTTTAACTACTGTATGTGAATTATGGCTTTCCCCAAAATAAATAAGTAATGTCTCAATTGTACCTGTACTATTATCCCAGTGCTACAGTAAATGCCTAATTTAACTGTTTTATAATGTTGTATTCTTCTTGTGTGTTCCACAAAGTTATAAAAATATTGATCCTCTGTTACTCATAAAAAAATACAGTTTGTGAATTGACTTATTTCACCACCAGTTCTCAGTAAAACTGCCCATAAAATCAGAAATAAATTCAGAATTTAAAATGTACTGGAAATCTGCTGGAGGAACAACATTTGCTGTTTGTTACCATTACTGAACTGCATCAAATAAAGAGAATTTATCAAAATGTGACCTTTGAGCTTAATTGTGTGCAGGAGTCACTTTAATTGAATACTTGCAGCATACTGTACGTGTGACACTCTGAGACTCTGAGAAAACTGCGAATCACAAGCTTCAGGATATTATTATTATTATTATTAATAATAATAATAATAATAATAATAATAAACTATATTTATATGGCACCACATGTGGTCCGCAGTTTCATAAAGAGGGCATACTGTAAGACAGACATACAAAAGATTAGTACACGGTAAAAACAGTATGATATAATAAACAGTACACTACAGTAAAAACAACTAACAAATCACATTGCAACTCTCAGCACAGCTAGGGAAGCAAGGGGAATATTTGGTTTAAGCTGCAACCTGTACCCAGTGGCGTGTGTGCAACTGCTAGGTTTAGAGCTGCAGAAGGAGGTGAAAAAACAGTGAGGGAGTCCAAGATGAACGTGTAGAGTGAGGCTGGTGTACAAGAGTAGTAGGTTGTGAGAGCAGGAGAGAGTAGGGCCCCACTCAACAATATAAAGCGAATGGGGGAGATACAAGAAGTGAGTCAGTGTAAGGGGAGCTGAAAGCAGGAAGTGAGAGTGAGAGTGGGAGAGATGGAGGCGGCCGGAGGGTGACGTAGGCTACATGATCATTTGAAATGATAACTCTTAAAGATTTATAAACCTATTCTTGTTTAGATTTATGTTTGTGCCACTTGGAATACTAATAGTATATTTTTTAATTTGAATTATTTAAGGAACACAAATTTAAATTGTAATTTAAAAAAAATGTTTCTCTCTTTTAGAGGTGTGGATCAAAGGGTATACAGTAAAAAGGTCAACAGTGTGGTGAATATAAAAATGTTGAGCTACTATATTGTTGTAAAAGAATAACAATTGTAGGAAAATAACATTAAACTAAAATAAGGGTTCCAATCAATAGTTCTATAGTAAAAAGGTTGACAGTGTCTAGCTAGACAGCAACTAGAAGACAGGCAATAGGTCTACAGGTACAAAAGTTTAACACACAAAAGGTTGACTAGTTGTAGTCAGATACATGTTAAATGGATTACATAAGAAATAGGGCATTCCCTACTGTATTATATGGATATTTAACATCATTAGAGAGTTTGTGTAATGTAAACATTTTATACAGGTGGCAGAAATACAAAATGATTTCTTAAAGAAATTTACAGAAAGGGGTTTGTAACACAGAGGATTTCCTAACATGCAGAGATGTGATGACATCAGAACTCAGAAGGGGATGGGGACAGGTTAGAAGGGACAGGTTCCAGACGAAAGAGCAGTGTTAAAAGACAGTGGGCCTAATTCAGACCCGCTCGCGAGCGCTCGCAAGCAGGTCGATGGTGCCCTAACGCGCATATGCACGACGGAGGGAGCTCCATCGTGCGCATGCGCAAGACCCGCATAGCGACAGCCAAGCTGTCGCTATGGGTCTTGCACAAAAGGGGGCGTGCTGTCGATGGTGAGTGACAGCACGCCCCCTTTGGTGGGCGTGCCAGGGGCGTTGCTGCCCAGATGGAGGCGTTCCCTTGGGAACGCCTTCCATCTGGAGCCGGCCCCACTGACATCACTAGTGATGTCAGTGGGAGTGCTTTTGGCTCTGATAGAGCCAAAAGCACTCCTGGGCTTGCGGCAGCGAGACCCTACCGCAGGGTCTCATCGCAAGCCCGATGGTCACGATGGTCTTGACCATCGCGACCATCTTTTTGGCCGCTCGCATAAGCTGTGGGTGGTCACCCACAGCTATGCGAGCGGCCAGGAGGCCACTCCATTTTTTTGTAGGAGGGCCCTGATTCAGAGCGAGCGCTCTGGTCAGTGCGTCCAGCTCTGAATCAGGCCCAGTATCCCAAGGCAGAGGGGCAGGGTGATATTGGAAACAGTGCCAGGGAAGGAGGCAAGTTGATAATGGGGAGAAGGCTGGTGGGCCACTTACCAAAGTTGCTGTAGGCTTTGTGCTTCTGTGGTTGTCCCATTCGAGGTTTGACAGACTCACATATGCTACTAACAGCACATGTTGGTCATCTACGACTATTGCTGATTGTGAGACTTCCAGCTGCATCACAAATAATATTCTCTGGCCACTCACTTTATGTGGTATGGCTGAGTGAGAAAGTACTGTATGTATAGTGTCCAACTGTCAATAATTTTCCAGTAGGGGGACATATTTAGTGATTTGTCTTTGGAAATTGCCCTATATGTAAAAATTAAGCTTAAACAATTAATTTAATGTAACACAGTTCTTTCCAATTAATCTTATTTTCTATTACTTTTTATATAAACATTTATTAAAGATGTGTATTTGAATTGCAAAAAATAAACTTTTTTGTTATAGTCAGTATACATGATATGATGGAGATTGCAGTGTTTCCAAAGTCAGCCATAATATATTATGGGCCGTATTCAATTTGGAACGAAAAGCCGTTCTCTGCAAAACTTTTTTGCCGATTACGTAATTTTCACCGATTCCACTTACCCCGTATTCAATCTGTACGACTTTTCGCCGGTGTCAGTGTATCAGACCCGGCGAAAAAGTTTCACCTATGAATAGGTGGCGAGAAAAAGTGCAGAATTGAGGTTTTGTGGTGCAGACTTCCAAAAACCACCCTGCACTCCTTGGACAGGCTCCCAAAGGTAATCTGTGCCAAAAAAATGTTTTGAAAAGTACATTTGGACACCCCCAAAAATTTTGTTGGAGGACAAACTTCTAAACTAGCGAAATTAACTCTGGCGGGGTCCCCAAGTATGCCCCATGTGTTTTTTTGATTGCATGTAGTTGCTGCAGGTGGATTTTTCAAGTTTTTTAAAACTTCATATTAGCAACTTTAAAATATGCTTTCACCCATTTTTATGTACCCCAAATTTGATGGGACTACTCATTTTGCCAAAAAACTTGCTTAATGCTATTCTTCACCACCTTACTATAAACACAAAACAGCACCTATTGAGACAGTTTAAAAACCCCACATACCTTTAGCAAGGCTATTCGGGGGTACCCAAAGTTAGCCCCCATGTCAGAGCATCTTTTGGGGGGTGTCAGGCTGATTTCCCTAAAAATGACAGAACTTTACGCTGAATTCGAATTCGCCAGGTCCTGTTTTCGATGATTTCAAATTGAATACGGGGATGCACAGGCACGAGCACAATACTTTTTTGTCCCTGAAACCAGCAATGCTGGCGAAAAGTCTGGCAATGGACTTTTCGATCCAAATTGAATTCGGCCCTATGTGTGACATAGTTAGTTTTATCATCAACAAAATGATACTGTATATAATTAATTTAGAACGAATATATTTTCAGGCACAATTTAGATTACTAAAAATGTGTTATATGTATATAACTAAAAACACAAAAATAATTTAGCTGTAGTATAGTGGGCTAATGCAGCAAGCCAGTGAAAGTAAGGTTATCAGTTCAAATCCCACCAATAAAATAGAAAAAATAGTAATTAACCCCAAATGGTTTTCTGATTACATTCAGCTTCTATAAAGTATCTAGGTAGCAAATACTCATATAAAATATAAAAAGTAAATATAATAGGATATCTTTTAGAAGCGCAAAATATTAAATGTTAATACAATTTTAATAAGATAAAAGGTACATATATCGAAATATCACATATAAAAATATTAAGAACATTAAAGGTGAAGCTACAAGTCCCAAAGCAGGTATGTTTTGTATGATATGGGAGCAATTAGGGTTTGCTGCATATTCAATTAGTGTATTCCAGCTGAATAAAATCGCACTCAGGCCCTGATTCAGAGCCAGACGCTCTGACAGAGTGCTCGCTCTGAATCTGGGCTGGGCTATTTTTTTTTTAGAGCGGCCTCCTGGCCGCTCGCATAGCTGTGGGTGACCACCCACAGCTATAGCGAGTGGCCAGGAAGATGGTCGCGATGGTCAAGACCATCGCGACCATCAGGGTTGCGACGAGACCCTTGTGGTAGGGTCTCGTTGCCGCAAGCCCCAGAGAGCTTTCGGCTCTAACAGAGCAGAAAGCTCGCCAACTGACATCACTTGTGATGTCAGTGGGGCCGGCCCCAGATGGTAGGCGTTCTCATGGGAATGCCTCCCTCTGGGCAGCCACCCCCCTGGCCCGCCCACCAAAGGGGGCGTGCTGTCAATCAACATTGACAGCACACCCCCTTTGGTGCGAGACCCGGAGTGACGGCTTGCCCGTCGCTATCCGGATCTCGCGCATGCACACGACGGAGCCGGCTCCATTGTGCGCATGCACTCTGGGCCACCATCGACCAGGTTGCGAGCGCTCAGCGCTTGCGACCGGGTCTGAATCAGGCCCTCAGGTTGCTAGTGTTTTTCTATAGATATCAGATTCTTGTTGTGCAGAATTAAGGTGCATACACACGTAACGATTTTTTGAATGATTTAACTATAACGACATCGTTATCGTTCAATCGTTGAAAAAATAGTTCAGTTTCTGAGTTATAACGATGAACGATTATCATTCATGCGCATTCCCGTTTGTAGGTTGTAGTTTTTAGTTCATTCTGACTGACCAACTGAACGATTTTCATTAAGGGAAGTTACAAAAATCGTTTGTAGTTCAAAAAATCGTTCATTACACTTTAAAAAATCTGACAGATAATCTGACAGAAAATCGTTCATAAAATCGTTGGTAACAAAATCGTTGTGTGTGTATGCAGCTTTAAAGGTCCACTTGTATCCAGTATACTGTAGTCTCTTTCAAATATTCAGCAGGCAAAATCCATACACAGTATAGCATATTTAATTTGGAGATGGAATCAAAATTGTATTAACATTTAATATTTTGCACTTCTAAGAGATAATATATTTTATTACTTTTTTAGGTTTATCATCAGTCCAGCAGCAGAGTATCCCTGAAAATTATTTTCAAAAGATAGGGCACATGCGAGATGCCTTGTCATTAGCGACAGATACAGTATTTCCTATTATCTAACTGTGCTTTGATCTGCAGTAACACAGAATGTATAATTAAACATTTTCCTTATTTAAGCCTGAGGGACCTACTTATTGGACTTTTGTATATTGCACCAATGCCACACATGAGGATAAAATCTCTTATAGAGTCCTGATGTTCCAAGTAAAATGTTTTGTAACATTAGAAGAACATCATTTTTCAGTTCTCCCCTCTCTGTGGTGTAAAATTGTTCCCTAATCCTGTCTTTAAATGTCTTGTTGTTCTTCCAGTGCATTACTTTGCTCATTTCCATTAGATTAAATAGATAGCATTTCTAGATTAACAATTAATGTAATGTTTCTTCTGAATTTGAATGTGATTTTCATTTGTACATCATATTAAGAGATAACATTTTCATTGTTAGAGCAATTACTTTCTGTATAGGATAAATTGTTTTTTTTTTTTTTAAAGTATACCTAACTCAAGTGTACAGTTTGAGATCAAGAGGTAACAAAAGCCAGTATTTTATTATTTTTTGTACATTTATATATTTTAATATTCATTTACCTGTCTTTTTAAGACAGATGGCAGTAGCTGACCAGTGCTATCACAGTGAACAGATTATGGGCCAGATTCAATTACCTGCGGTACTTACCCTGTAGAAGTGCCCGGGGTTATTCAGTTGCAGCCCGTGACAGCCTACAGTAAGCCCGCAAGCTGTACTTACTGTAGCGCAGATTTCAATTCCCCTCAAACCTACCCCCTCCTAAGGCTCGTAAAGAAATCCACCAGTAGGGCTTTTCACCGTTATCACAGCTGCGGAAATGGGCTTGAAATTGAATAACTACAGGCATTACAGCCTTAGGCTAAGTTTCACGGCTAATTAAATACGACCCTATACTGTATGTTTGTAACCTAAACAGCAATAGACCTATGATGCTAGTGCAGACACTTCTTGAGGTGAAAGTATACAAGGATTGTATCATAAAAGGCTAATGCTTTTGTAACATGCTATTTGAAGTACTGTTCCTCATTCATATGACAGCACCTTTGATCTATGGTGGGAGTCATTTTTAAAACATCAAGAAAATTAAACATTGGGGTACCTTGATAGTGTATAGAAAGGCTTTTCTTGTCCAGTCGTCCTGATGATTCTTCTGGTAAATAGTGGAATTTCAGACTCCACAAAACCATTACATAAGTATTGCTCATTTTCTAGTACAAACTCAGTAAAATATGTTCCTGCCATTAACTATCACCTTCCAAACCTAACAGGTCATGATCAGAATCTAGTAGCACTTTCTTCATGTGGAAAAGATATGTAATTGAGGTGAAGACGTTACCCATATGACGTAATAAAGTTATTTATGTAAATCCTTAGGAACTACTGTATATTGTTATGTTATGGCAATACACTCTACTGTACAGTATAACCTCTTTAATATTTAGTTTCAAATACTAGCCCTATCTTTACTTAGTGACTAGGTAAGATTTTCAGGGAGTGATATTCTGAGTTAAATGTGAAAACTGTAACTTAAACCTGTATTTGGACATTGTAACTTTAAATATTTTTTTTTTTAAATAAAGTCAGAATCTTAGTTTCAGAGTAATCATGTAAATACATTTATCAATTCATGATTACCTCCATGCACATGGGTCCCTCACTCAATATCACAGACATTACATTGCGGGTATAACGGATTTACCTTTCTATTAGCTCAGTATACAGACTGTAACTATAGCCCCTATCACACTAGTGGTTGTTGTAGTTGCTCCAATACAACTTACCTCTTAACCTCATCTTAACCTCATCTCATTGCAACTGCTAATCTGCTTCTAGCCCCTTTCACTCTTGCTAGTAATGCTGTACATACTGTTTACAGCTTGTGTCTTTGTGCATTGCAGTGCAGCCTGATAGGGGGCATACCTCTCAATAGGCACTGTCCTTAAGGTGCCTACACACTTGGCGATTTATTACATGATTTGCCCGATTTCGATGAATCATGGTGACAAATTCTGTACAATATGCCCAAATCGTGAGTTTCACGAGGCTGATGCGCGTTCCCACTCATCATACATCACATCTTCAGATCTGCCGTACTATAGGGTAGCTTTGCCAATCTGGGACACGATGTGGTGCCGATCGTGAGTACTTTTTACTCACGATCTATTGCACGATACATTGTATATTGCATATTTTGAATGACAGGACCCTGTATACGCCCAATCACCATCTTGTTAAGCATCATTGATTGAAGGAGAAGGAGGCGATTGCACAACTAGTTTTCTATTCCTGGTTTCGGTGAGTATTGCTACTGCAATCCCACTGCTCACCAATGTGTGTCATCCACCTACCCACCAATGTCAGCGATCCACATATAAATGCATAACTCAGCACCGCCCACCGAAATGGGGTGGGCAGTGGCTGCTTCATGCATTATACTCCCATGCCCACCAATGTGTGCCACCCACCTACCCACCAATGTGTGCCACCCACCTATAAATGCATGACCCAGCCACAGCCTGATGAAATGAGGCGGGCGGTGGCTGGGTCATGCATTATACTCCTATGCCCACTAATGTGCACCACCCACCTACCCACCAATGTGTGCCAACCACCTATAAATGCAAGACACAGCCACAGCCTGCCGAAATGAGGCGGGTGGTGGCTGGGTCATCCATTATACTCCTATGCCCACCCACCTACCCACTCACTGCCCACCAATGTCACGGCCCACCCAATAAATAGCTAGAAAACATGAAAACACTCCAAATATATTAAAACACCATAAACAAATATATTTGAACAACATAAACAAATATATTTCAACAACATAAACAAATGTAATATATTTGTTTATGTTGCTGTAATATATTTGTTTATGATGTTGTAATATAACACCATAAACAAATATATTGCAACAACATAAACAAATATATTGCAACAACATAAACAAATATATTACATCAGCATAAACAAATATATTAAAAACCTGTAAAAAACATATTAAAATACCATCACAAACATTAAAATCCTGTAAAAAAACATATTAAAACAATATTAAAATATTTAACATTAACAACATTAAAAATCACAAAACAATTTACAATTATTGCTAAAAATGTATATGTCCATATTTTTCTGCTTCCTAGTAATGTCTATGGATAGCGAGCAAGCGTTTGTGACTGGATTCCTGGAGATCCTGCAGTCCAAAGAATGTCTATGGTGGATAAACTGTAGACAATACCATAATAAGTCCCAAAAATTGGCAGCTTTGGAGGTGTTGTTGCAGTACACCAAATTGTTTTTAGTGGATGCTACCCTGAAAACAGTCCACCAGAAAATCCAGAACTTGCGTATTGGGGTACGTCAACGAAAATAAAAAAGTAGACGATTCCAAAAGGTCCGGAGCGGGCATTGATGACGTGCATCATCCAACGCTGTGGTACTATAACTTGATAAGCTTCTCCAGTGATCAGGAGCCACAATGCCAGTCTGTTGTTCTGATGGCCGAGCAAGAGGGAGAAGAGGCAGCAGAAGTGAGTGTACCATCTGAGGAAGTTTTGGTAAGTAGAGACACAGTTCATAAATCAAAACCTTTTATTTTTTTAAGAAAAAACATTTTAGATCAATCCCAAATGTCCACTATAGTCAGTTATCTGACAGACAGTCCTCCTGCTATCGCACCGCACATGGTCCAATGAAATAGGCCATATATTCCTCCCTCACTTCTTTGGCACGTGTGGTTGATGTTGTTGGAATTGAAGGTGCAGACACTGATGTAAACTGGGTAATCTCCTCCAGATGTTCTACATCTTCTGGTCTGGCTGTGACTGGTCCTGTGTAGTTTTTCTTCACAATAAGTTATGCAGCACACAGCACGCCATCACGACCCAGTATATCTTGTCCACACATAGGTTTATGGTGGTGTGGAAAATGCGGAACCGGTTGCTCAGTATTCCAAATGCATTTTCCACAATGCGCCGTGCCCATATAGACGATAGTTGCAGATCCTCTTCGCTCTGGTCAGGCCCCTCTGTGCAAATGGCTTCATCACATGTTCATGTAAAGCAAAAGCCTTGTCTGCGATGAAAACGTAATTTAGGCCGTGCTTTGTCTCATCCAGTGATGGCAAGTTGAGGGTTTTCTTGGTGAGTCTCTAGTAGAATGCCGTCTGTTTGAAGGACCCACCATCTGAAGCACAGCCATTCTTGCTAACATCCACAAACAAAAATTCATAGTTGACATTCACCACTGCCATGAGAACGATGCTGAAGAAGCCTTTATAGTTGTAGTAATATGATCCGGTGTTGGCAGGTGGGTTGATGCATATATGTTTTCCATCGATGGCTCCTCCGCAGTTAGGGAAATTCCAACGTTGTTCAAACGCTTCAACGATGCTCTTCCACTCATCCACGATGTTTGGAAACTAGAAAAATAGTAAAAAATGGGTTAAAACATGACTATAATATTTTTTTCTACATTTTTTTTCTATACAGACTCCCACCCAAGAGCCTGATATGTCCTCAACGCCGGACATCAGTGTGATCGGGGACTGCTAGGTGGATACTGCATTCCCATTGCCAATGACCATTCAACCCCCCCATCATCTTCCGCACCTCCCCAAAGGAAAAATAAAAGGCAGGGGGAAAAGCAGCAGCACTACACAGAGCAGGAGGACATATTCCTGCATCAAGCTGAACGCATCCTGCAAAAACAGCCAGATAACATTAATGATTCACAGCTCATATCAATAGCACAATGCGTAAACCGGATGACCCAACAAAGAAGAATTTCCAGAGGCTGGTATATGAGCTCTTAATAAGGTCACTAAATTCAAATTTGCAGGGGTCAACATACATAGCAGACCTACTTCTGTATTCACCTGCCCCAACCACCTCTGTGAGGCACCCCAGCCCATTTGGAGGCTACTCCCCCACCCAGTACCCCATCCACAAGCCAGATTATCTATACTGCTCTGCTGGAGGCAGATGATGCTTTGTTCCATTATTAGCAATTGTAATGTGTTTTTTATTATTATTGTTGCCTGTACTATCACCAAATTTTACCACTCCCAATAGGTATTGTATGGTATATGGTGGTGATGTCGCTGATTGGACAAGGTCACTGCACACATGGTGCAAGTACAGATTGATGGAAGCCGGGGCCACAATCTGTACTTGTGCCATGTGTGTATTGGCCTGTTTAATTTGGTGTCTGACCCACCGTATAGCATACAGCAGCACCTATTGGGATTTATACAATTTGGTGATAATGCTGTTTTCTACATTTTATATGCATTATTTAAGATTTATATATTAAAAAAACTATTTTTTTTTATTTACTACTGTGCAGTGTTGTTGGCACAGTGTTGTTAATGCCTTCTTATTGGATGACAACGCAGTTATATAAAGAATTAAAAAAACAAAACAAAAAAACAACAACTTTTTTCTTTCACAAGAAACAAATGTGTAGTGTGTAGCGATAGCCTTGCAGGTGTCCGGGATGATAACACCCAAAGACTGAGGGGAGATTAGGGTCCCAAACTTCAGGTCTTCCAGTGACCTTCCTGTAGCCAGGTACCTCAGGGTAGGCATCAGCCTCTCTTCAGCAGGGATTGCCCTCTGCAGCCTTGTGTCCTGCATCCGGATGTGGGGGGTCACCATACTCAGCAACTCCTGGAAGGTGTCGTCATCCATGCACAGGTAGTTGCGGTAGTCGTCCGGGTTGTTCTCCTTGATCTCCATCAGCAGGGATATGTGAGAGCGGGTATCCCTTTGCAGCAGCCACTCCTTGGTCCAGCATGCTCTCCTCCTTCGCTGGGCCCTCTCCTTCACCACCTTGAGCCCAGCATAGGCCACCATCACTATACCGATAGGGCTCCATCAGCACAGAATTCAGGAACAGGATAGAATGCAGGTAGGTAACACACACTTGCAGGTAGAACATACTTTGTAAAAGGCAAGCCAAATACAAAGCAGAGCACAGTAGCAATGTACAGGGGTTCAGCAGGTATTATTATTATTATTATTATTATTATTATTATTATTATTATTATTATCTTTTATTTATATGGCACCACAAGGGTTCCACAGTGCCTTGCAAAGTACAGAAACAAATGAGCACACAAGACAACAATTATTAACAGTACAGACAATGCAGGACAAGTACATGATTTATAAACAATGCTGCATAACACCTAAATAAGCAGCAGGGTGTCAGTAACCAAGTTTTAGGTGCCATTGTAAATGAAAGTAAAAGTAAGGCAAGAAGAAGCACGTTAAGGAAGAGGGCCCTGCTTGCGACAGCTTACATTCTAAGGGTATACACCTCGCCTCACTACTAGCAGAGCAGAATGTGCACAGGGTTAAAATGGCGGCTGCTTTTTATACCCCCTAGCTAGCCCCACCCATTATTTAAATTTCCCACCAATCGTGAGGATCCTCGTGTGTTGTTTGGTAAACTCACGATCTATCGGGCATGATCTCATGATTTGGACTTCGATCGTGAGATCGTCAATCAATTTGGCAGCTTTTTTTACCTAATCGTGCCCACAACTGCCTGGGAGCTCCCGGGGAGAGTTCAGGGGAAATCGTAGACAATGTCGGATCGTGAGCACATCGCCAAGTGTGTAGGTACCTTTACTGTGCAGGACAGCAAGACCTATGTATCAAGCGGTTTGTTACATAAAATTATGCAGAAACTGCAGTTTCTACATAATTTTACGTTTTGTTCCTATGTACTAATGTCACAATGCAGGAGATTAGCACTTCAGATCGCAGTCCCCATTATTATCAATGGGGACTACGATCTGACCCCTATGTACTAAATTCCAAAAGCAAAGCATTTCGGAATCAGTATGACTTACCGCCAGCCGCATGGTTCAAACCCCGACATGGGAAGCCCGGCAGTGAAGATCCTGACATATAAGTATTTTTTGTATTTACTAACCTAGCCTCCCACCATAACCCTAACCCTCCCTTAGGGGTGCCTAACCCTAACCTCCCCCAAGTGCCTAACCCCAAACCCCCCTCTAAGTGCCTAAACCTAACCCCCCCTTCCCTGCAGCCTAACCCTAAGTCTCCTGGGGGGGCTTAACCTTAATCTTCCCCCGGGGGTGCCTAACCCTAAACCCCCCCTTACCCTAGCCTAACCCTTACCTCCTGGGGGGGGTGCTTAACCCTATGTCCCTCCCGGGAGCCCCTAACCTAACCCTCCCCCCCGGCTGTCCGCGCCCAGCTTACCTTCGATCGATAAGCCGGGTGTCGGGCTCCCACTGTATGTCTAATGACAGGCATCTAGATTTAGACGGTCGGGATTCTGATGGTCGGCATTAAAACCATCGGCATCCCGACTGCATCCCAAGCTTTCATAGTTTAGCCGGGGTAGTTTACACCATCTCGAGATGCTGTAAACTGCTGTAAGCCTATGGAGGCTCCAGGGGCAAGAAAGAGATCATTTGATCTCTCTCTTGCAGTCTCTGGCCGGCTCTGGAAGCTGACGCTGTGCACATGTGCAGTGCCAGCTTTTCCCTACAATTTGGATATAAGTAACAGGGACAGCAGTTACCAAATACTCTGTCCATTCAAGTTCCCCTTTGTACTGTACATAGTGGGGATATTTTCATATAAAATAAAAATATACCCTGAGAGTTGGATACATAATTATTGTGGCAGTTCCGCGATTATTAGTACATAGGCCCTCATTCAGAGGTGCTCGCAAAATGCGAGCGCTCGTTCTGAATATGGGCGGCCACTTGTATTTTGAAGTGCGGCCTCCTGGTCACTAGCTAAGCTGTAGGTTACCACCCACAGCTTTAGCGATAGACCAGCTTGCGACAAGACCCTAAGTTTGGGCCTCGGCAGCCACAAGCCCCAGGAAGCTTCCTTGTCTGATTGAGCAGGAAGCTCCCCACTGACATCACTGCTGATGTCAGTGCGGCCGCCCACAAAACGGCACGCCTCAGCTTGTGCAACCACCCCCCCACCACGCCTACAAAACGGGGCAAGCTGTCGATCAACATCGACAGCCGGCCCTTTTGTAGTGAGCTCCTGAGCAAGAGAATTTCTCTCTCGCTCCGGGGCTTGCGCACATGCAGTGCGGCCACTGTGCGTGCGCAGGACTTAAAACATCGACTCACTTGCGAGCGGCTCAGCGCTTGCAAGCGGGTCTGAATGAGGTCCATAGACACATAAGTCCCCCCAACCTGTAATTTACTTTCCCACCATCTCTCACAAAGCTTCACAAACAAATGAGGTTACAATGGATTCTTTTTAAAATCATAATATGTTTAGATTGTCTGTCTTGATAATACAGTTGCACTGTTAAGTTTTTAGAATCTGCTGATTTAATGTCTGTTAAATGGGGCTGCAGTTAGCATAGCTATGAAAAGAAAGCCATTTGTATCTGTAATATTTTACCATTGTGGTTTACAACATCCTCATTGTCCTGAGCAGATGTATTATGTATGCCGTTCTTGACTGTTTGCAGTGATTTCATTGTGCATGACTATACATTATTTTTCACTGTTCTAAAAGCTCATAAATAGTTTATTAATTCCTGCCAGGTTTTTTTTTTTGTTTGATTTGAAGGGATGTTGCTTTATAGAGAAGTAGAATGCAGTCTATATGAAAATTAGTCTAATTTTAAAGGGAAGCATGTCAGTATCTCATAGATTAGAAATGAAGTCTAAGTAAGCAACTATGTGAGACTACCAGAGACCCTTTAGATACAGGTTCCAATGATGTTAGGTAGTATATTTCTGTTGTTACAGTATGTCTTTTAGACTAATCTTGTAACATCATGATTCTAAATACTGTGGAACTGATGCAGAAATGATTACAAGTTGCATCTGATGTACTGCAAAACACACTCCAAAACCCCCCGGATATTTTGCTACCCATGCAGAACTGCCTGATAACAGAAGATGCACCAATCTCGGCACACCACACAAAATGCGCCTGCTTACTCCAACAGATAATAGGAGAAGCACATGGAATATGACAGGAGGTATGACTTCACAGTGAGTAAAAATATTTAAAAATCACAATGGCTCTGTCTGCTGAACACTGATTGTATCTTCTTCACCAACAATGTCAAACAAACAGAATGTGCTTAAGAATTTTATAAAAGATAAAATAAAGTTTGTTCTAAATTGGGATTTGTTTTGGTAACCGTCTGTGGGGTCTATTTACTAAGCAGTGTTAGGAGACAGAGTGAAAAGTAATAAGGTGTATGAATACCTAATAATCTTTACACCCTAAATGTCGCTATTTAGCGTTGTAAGTTGCACAAGAAATAATTGCTTTCTAGACTTTGAATGTGGCTCCAAAGCACAAAAAGTTATTATTCACATAAAAAGCATTACGCTGTGATCGAAATACAATTAGCGCAAAAGATTATACATAAACAAGGTACAGTCGATATATATGCAGGTGCACCGGTCCCAGTTACAGTCATCTATCCAGAGGTCTGTGGTCATCCAAGAGAATGGCTACTAACTGGGACCGGGACACAGGCTATATACCCTAACAGATCATGATAACAACAATGTAGACAGACAAACATTAATCCATTGGTTCTTGCTCTTGGTCTCTGTAGTACGCTGTAGTTCATAGGACAGTTCACTAGAGGTATCTCCCAATTCTCCAGATTGCATTGTCTTTCTTTAATTGATTTAAACTAGATAGAGACACTACATTACAGTGTATACATTTTAACCAATAATTTTGTATATTCCATAACCATCAAACGCAAGATGCGACTCCCTCGGTGATAGGTTCAGATATCTGGAAATAAACAGTGTGTCAGTTTAGTACCAAACATGCCATGTCTATCATGTTGTATACCATTAATATCAAATACAAGCATTTTATATCATAATTAATAACTTTAATATAAACCATAATGTGCAGGAACCTTTTATGAGTGTGTGTATATTTATGATTATATGTAAGTATGTGTTGTATGTCTACATGCAGAATAAAAGGTGAGCTGTATGCTAGGGTTGTGTACAATGCAAAACATGCATTGTGTGTGTGTTTTTTTATTTACAAAAGCAATTGTGTATATGTGTGCACGCATTGTGGATACATATGCGATCGTTTAAGTGCATATGTATATATATGTACTGACGAGTGATTACATGTATCTAGCTTGCATACGCGGAAATATCCATACCACCATGAGGGATTCCAAAAGGGTGCAAGGCATTTCCAGGAGGAGGACACATTACATGCTATTGAATTAGCGGTATCTGGTATGCAGCCTCTATATAATTATTGCGCTATTTATAAGAACATATTACACTATATATACCTTTTCTCTAATGAGCTCTTTATAAGGTGTTCCAGTTGATGACATCCCATTTAAACGTATCCACTTTGAATCACCCATCCCTGGAGTTCAGATAAGCCCAAAAGATTATCGATACCACTGAATTTTAAATACTACACTATTAGGCGCATGTCTTATTAAACCTCTGTTTCAGAACCGCTCCATCCATTAGCCAAAACGGACCCCAAGAGGACTGCTGCCGCCTGTAACTAAGGATCAGTGTTTTGCACAGAATTCTATCCACAATCACATATTGCACTTCACTTGTTACACATTTGTGTAATTTTACCTTTAACTTAGGGAGTTAGTGTTTTTTGTGCACTGTCCATACACTCCACACACCTAAATTACCTTGGCACATTTGGGTAGCAGCCGTAAACAAATCCCCCTTCTAATTTGATTTTTTACTAAAAAATTAAGATGTTTAGAACACAAGGCTTGGGAAATAAAAGATCCAATACTTGTCAAAAAATCTTCAATGAGGATCCCTGCCTAAATACGAGTGTACCAAATGATGATGTAGATGCATTTTTTTGGGATATTGAAAAACTACTTATAAAAGAATCAAAAATTTGGTGGGATATAAAGGGTTTGGAGTTTTCCATGAAAGCCAATAGAATCCCCAGAGGGTTACATATAACTAAAACTCCAAGCTTTGGCTTAGATAACCCCATCTTTTCTGAGAAATGGGATAATATCCTCCATGAGTGTTCTTTGAACCTCATGAAACTAAATTTAGAAGAAAAAAACACCACTTGGAAAGTACAGAACAACAGATTAAAAGTAAAGAAAGTATGTTCTTTTCTCATAAAGAGAAAGAAGAGTTTAAAATAAATGAAACAGTCCTACAAAAAAAGCTAGAAAGAGTCGAAAATGAGGTCATCAAAATTAAGGAGAAAAAATTTGTCAGAGACAAACTTGACTATGATAACAATAGAGTTGAAAATTGGAGTCGCTTCAAAACTCACCCTAATAATCAATTTAAAAATGATAATCACATACATAGAGAATGGACCAAACCACCCAAAAAATACAGGAACTTTAAACCTAAACCAAGTCCTATATACAGAGAAGGACCCCTAACAGGACCCCACTAACAGTGACAGTGATTTTTTATCCCCCACTCCCACTCCCTACCAAAGGAGAATGTACAAAAAGACAATGCTCAAAGAGCAATCACGATTAGCATCCCCCCTAAAACACATAGGTAGGAGAGCAGGATGCAGAACAAGAACCAAAAAGAAGGAACATGTACAGATAATAAAACAGGTTAAAGAGCAGGGTATTTTTATTTTTAATATTTCAGATCACCAGCTGTCAAATGCAGAAATTTCTCTTCTGAGCAATGGATTGAATTTGCCCCAGTTCATAAAAGCAACAAATTTCAGACATATATAAATCTCAATAAATTTGTTAGAAAACTAACTTTAAAAAGACATTTCTTGCGAAAAGACGCTGCAGTAGTTTCCAACTATGAATTACAGTCCTCTAAATCTGGCCTTAAACCAGCCTCAACATTTTGCCCATTAGAATCTAAATGTAGCAATATTTCAATGTTTTATGACATGACAAAAAAGGATCTAATTGATACAAAATCTGATTTACCTCTAAGGAATAATCTAACACAATCAGAAAAACAGGCCCTGAAGTCTCTTGAAACCAATAAGGATATAATGTTGAAACAAGCAGACAAAGGAAGAGGCCTGGTTATTATGAATCTATCTGATTATACCAAAGAAGCTGTGCGGCTCCTGGGAGACCAGAATTCATATAAACCTCTCACTAGAGATCCAACTGAGGATTTCGTAAACCTTCTAAGAGACACACTAGTAAAAGGCCTACATACAAATATTTTAACAAAAAATGAATATCAATACCTTATGCAATCAAACCCAGTAATCCCAATTTTTCCCATCTGCCAAAAATCCATAAAGATCAAAAAAATCCACCGGGCAGACCTATAACAGCTGGTATCAACTCATTAACTTCACATATCTCAGAATATGTTGATATCTTTCTAAACAAATACGTTAAAGAACTTCCATCATACCTAAAAGATACCACAAGTCTTTTAAATTTAATACAAGGGATGCACTGGAATATGGAGTTTTTATGGGCTACTATTGATGTACAGTCATTGTACACATGCATAAAACATCCAAAAGGCATTGAGTCATGTAAAAAGTTTTTAGATCAAGACCCCTTATTAATACCCAACACAAACATTTTATCTGTGAATTGATCTTTTTTATTTTAACCCACAACTATTTTAAATTTTTAGATCAATTTTACTTACAAATATGTGGTACTGCTATGGGTACTATTTTCGCTCCTAGTTATGCAAATCTCCTTATGGGGGCCTGGGAATCAGAGTTCATTTTTGATAAAAATCCTTTTAAAGATAAAATACATCTATATAAACATTATATCAATGATATTATTTTTATATGGAAAGGCTCAGAAGAGGATTTTAAATGTTTTATGGATTTTATCAATGAAAATGATTTTAATTTGAAATTTACTTATAATTTACAAAGAAATAAAATAGAATTTCTAGATATCATTCTTGAAGGATCCGAGACCAATATTTCCACTAGCACATTTATCAAATCAGTAGATACAAATAGTTATCTACACTATGACAGTGGACATGTAAAGAGTTGGAAAGATAACATTCCTTACTCCCAATTTCACCACATTAAAAGAAATTGTAGTAACAATGGAGTATGCTCACAACAGCTGAAAGTGTTTGCAGAGATGTTTTGAGATCATAAATACCCGGAATCAATCATCTCTAAAGCTATGTCTAAAACAGAAGCTGTAGAAAGGAAGGATCTTTTACAGTATAAAGATGCAAATAAGAGAAAAGAGGATATGATCCCCTTCTTGACCCAATTCAGCAATGAGGAGAAAAGAATTAGACAAGTTCTAAACAAGCATTGGTTTATTTTACAAATGGACCCAGTCTTATCTAGCATTCTACCCGAGAAACCGATGATTATATTAAGGAAGGCAAAAAATTTAAATGACATTCTAGCTCCCAGCATGCTTAGACACACAGGACCTCATTCAGAGTCGGTCGTAGCGGCCGCACGGTCGTACGGCCAACGACCGCAAAATCTGACCGTAAGGCAGGTCGATCGTAAACAAAGTGACACCCATTCATTAGCACTGCACCTCCTCTAGCTACCGACTGATCTGATCAAACGAACGAGTCAATCGTAGTCAGGCGCTGTCAGTCGCTGTATGCTAATTATGTTCTGATGTTTGCGGCCGTATGTGCTGTTTTGATGGTCACATGTCATGTTTACATGGACTATCGATCAGCTTGTTATTAGCTTGTTGTCAATTATCTAATTAAGTGTTTAACTCTTGCTGTTCTTTAAAACAAGTTTTTTAATATGTGTCAATAAACTTTATTGTTCATTTCGTGGGTGTTTTCTCCGTTCTCTTTTTTTTCACACAATTTAAAAAACATAGTAAGGTTTATTATCTGTGAATGTACTTTTACTAATTGTGTTAACTTTAGAAATGCATGTGCATTTTGCGTTAGGATCATTTGCAATCTTATGTTTGCAATTGCACACTGGGTGTTTTCGCCAATCAAATCTGACCTTATTTTTTGGGGCACATGATTAAAGGATTGGCAAATAGTGTTTTTTTTTGGAAACTGAGTAAATATTTTAGCCAATCATCTTTTTTTTAGCCCATGTATATTTCGTGTTTTCTGAAAATTCGGCCATTGCCATCATGAGAGCCGTGACCTTTACCAGGAAAGAATTATTGATTCTCGTCCAGATCATGGACAGGCGGATTACGACCACACAGCCGCCCATTTCCAACTGCTTAAAGCGGGCGGCCTATGCGGAGGTGAGGCGAGCCCTATGAAGTGTGGGATACAGGCGCAATATAGCACAATTAGAGAGGCGGTGGTCAGATCTGCGAAGCCGGTCTCCTGTCCTTTTGCGGAATTTGTGGGCGCGACTACACAGACGTAAGTATGCGTTTGTATAAATGGAATAATTAGTAGACTGTTCAAAATGTATGTTCCTTTTCCAATCTTTTAGTTAATGTTAAAAAACCCTCCTGTATGTTGTCCCTATTGTCCTGAATGTGTAAAGTGTACTTGTATTGTGTAGCCGAAATAGAAAACTAAACTTTTTTTTTTTAATATCTTTAAATTTTAGAAACACAGTGGAGACAGAGAAGGGCACACAGAATTGGAGGAAATGCAGGTCCCAACCTGCAGCCCTCACCCTCACCTTCCCCATCCGCTCAACCCAGCCCTCCCTCCCCACCACCATACTCCCCCAGTAACCCTCCCTCCCTCTTCCAATCCTCCCTGAGTATTGCTCCCTCCCCTGCCCACTCATCCCAAATTACCACTCCCGTGGCCGAGTCCACATCCCAAATATCCCCTCCGTTTGATCTTTGCCATTCCATTTCCCCTCCCACCATTCCCCCAACTCCAAATTACTCCCCATCACCAACACCATCTCCTGCACCATCTACATCGGGGGTTTTGCTTCAACACTCTGATGGCATGTGTATAAAAAAAATTTTTTTTTTGGTGTTATTGTTATCCATTTTTTGTAAACATTTTTGGGCATTGTTTTTTTTTTGTTTAATTTCAGTATGGGTGTCAAAATCATTGTGCAGTAATGCTGTTATTCAAAATTTCGAGCTTATGTTTTGTGCCTGGGCCTTTTTTTGTTTTGGGGAGCCCAAAAATGTATGCCTTTTGGGTTTTCCAAATTTTTTTGATTTTGTTGTGAAAAATGATTACATTTGGAAAAGTATTTTATATTTAAAACAAACATGTCACAGAACTTGGCAAGGTGCTAGGAACCAGACTACCCTTGTTAATGTTGTGTACACTGTGTTTAAAATGTACTAAGATGTAACTTCATTAGGAAAAGTGATGTTTTACACCATAAAAGTATCAACATATTAATAATGTTGTGTGGATGAAACTTTCAAACACACCCTAACATCATTGTGTTTAACCACTTTTTGGGACATTGACTAATGTGTAATGTTCAAATGTTGGTAATTTTTCATAAGTTTAAAAACAAAAAAAAATTGTTTCTGTCCACAGATCTAACCCACATCCTGGTGCAAATTAGGGAGGAGTTGAGAACAACAAGTGGCCATTTATTGGAGGCCTACTGCTGCCTCCAACGTATTGTGGGAAGTTTGGATCAATTTTAGTTTTTGATTATAATCTTTGTAGTTTTAAAAAATTATTATATTACATTAAAGTTTTTGTTGCAAAAACATTTGTCCTCTTTTTTTTAACAAATTAAAGGGTGTATTTCAGCATTTAAAACACTTTGTGAACAAAGCTGGGTGCCTTTCCATGGTGTAACAAATTCAAAAATGTTTTTGTAAACCTTAAGAACATTTGCAGTAATGTTGTTTAAAAGTTTTGTTTGGGTTTGGCCTACATTATTTACCTCAAAATGGCTTTCCTAAAAAAAATAACAACAAACATTTTTTTTAGGAAACAATTTTATTAACTAACAAACATGTTGCAACATGCTTCTACTCGTAAAAAGCATTTCATCACAGAATCACACATAAAAAATGTCCACAGGGTTTTTCCAAATAAAATATCTGGCTTACTCAGACATAAACAATAATAGTAAAAAACAAACAGACAATTTTGATGGAAAAATACAACATTAAAGAAAAGGCAAATTAACTAAAAATGTTGGGGTATATCCGGTCAAAATTTGTTAGTTGTCCAAAAACAGTACAGGGTATTGCCAATGGGTTCCATTAGTTTTGCAGTTTTGGAAAGTGTTTGGATTTGGATGGAAGAAAAAGAAAACAAAAAATTAGGTACACCTTAAAATACTTTTGCTCGAAGTGTAAAAAACAAACTAAATGTAAAAATTATTACCTAAAAAATCGAGAAACAACAGATTCGCATCAGGCCCCCCCAACAGCATCACAACACCTTCCTCCGGGGGCCATCCTCGGGCAAGGCATCCTCTGGCTGCATGGGTACTCGACTCCTTATTGCAGTGTTGTGTAAAATCCCACACAGGACCACAATGCGAGAAACCATATCCGGCGAGTACATGAGGGCACCACCAGAGTGATGGAGACACCAGAACCGGCCGTTTAAAATGCAGATACAGCACTCCACTACCTGCCTGGTGGCAGTAAACGCGGCATTATATAGAGTTTGGGGCCCTGGTGTGGGATTCAAATAAGAAGTCAGCAGCCAGGGCATGCAAGGATATCCACCATCACCTGATGGAAATGGAACACCAAAAGATACATAAATTGACCATGAAAACATGTTGACACTATTACTATAGCTACATCCTTGATTATACTTACCAAGAAGCCACGCATCACCAGCTTGCAGTGTGCTTAATTTTGGCCAAATCCCTGAATGCTGGATCATGTGTGCATCATGGCTGCAGCCTGGAAATTTGGCATTCAGGGAGAGGATCTGGAGGGAGGCATCACATAGCACCATTACATTAAGCGAATGGAAATGTTTTCGGTTCCTATATATTTGTTCCCTGCATGCAGGGGGCTGAAGTGCTATGTGAGTGCTATCCACTACCCCTATGACATGTGGAAAGCCTGCAATCTCAAAAAACTTCTGCTTTACCACATCAAGGGCTTCCGTATCTAAAGGCATACTAATAAAATATGCTATATGATTAAAGAATGCATATAGCACACGCCTCAGGATCCGTGAAAATGAGGGCTGAGAGAGTCCACCCACCAGCCCCACAGTGGTTTGGAAGAACCCAGAGGTGCAGAAATGTAACACCGCCAACAACTGTGTAAGTGATGAGATTGCTGTTGGAATGTGAATCTGACTTTCTAGATCATTCTTTATTATATAAAGAGTGTCAAGGATAATATATGGAGGCAGGTGATAAGTGGTTACAACCACATCATCAGGCATTCCAAAAAGGGGGACACATGTTCTATATATCTTGGCCCTTGCACGCCTCCTATGCCTATGCCCAGGAGGAGGCTGAGGAAGGTTGGGTGGGGGGCAACATGGCCACTATTAGCTGGCCCACTTCACTCTGTAAATTTTGAAAAACCCCAAAAAATTTTTTGGAGAATGATTTTTGAATATTTTCCCCAAAATACTTAGCTTTGTAATAATGGTGCATACTCTTACAGGGTCGGGCAGTGCCATCTTCAGGAATCCCTACAGGTGTGTTTGGTGTACGGTTTTTTTGGGGGGGAAGAAAAAGAAAATAATATTATATTTTTTAAAAACCACTATTACTACTATTATAGTTAAAACAAACCTTAACTTTTCAAATGGCCAAATGGGTTTAGATAAGAAAGATAAATTCAAAAATAACTTGCAGTAGGCTGGCACACTTACTGGAGGCTTCAAATAACTTTGGATTTTTGATCCACCAAAAGCACGGCAACCCAAACACACCAAGTAACCAGGTTTGGGAAATGTATGCCCCAAACAAAATTAGAAATAAAAAACCAACACCACAATCCTAAAAAAAAAAAACCACCACCCCAAATAAAAAAAAAAAAAAAAAACCACCAAACAAAAGAAAATAAAAAATAAAAACCACCACCCTAAATAAAATCAAAAATAAAAACCAGCACCCAAACCAAAAAAAAAAAAAAAAAACACCTAAAAAAAATATTAATCCACCACCCAAACCAAAATAACCAAAAAAAACAAACAAAAACTACAAAAGAAAAAACAACCACCCAAAAAAATAAAAAAAATAAAAAAAAACTCCCCAAAAAAACACTCAAACAACACACACAAGCACCACTCCAAAGACACACAAACACCACTCAAACAACACACAAAAGCACCACTCAAAAAACACACAAGCACCACTCAAACAACACACAAAAGCACCACTCAAACAACACACAAAAGCACCACTTAAACAACACACAAAAGCACCACTCAAACAACACACAAAAGCACCACTCCAAAAACACACAAGCACCTCTCAAACAACACACAAAAGCTCCACTCAAACAACACACACAAACACCACTCAAACAACACACAAAAGCACCACTCAAACAACACACACAAGCACCACTCAAACAACACACACAAACACCACTCAAACAACACACAAAAGCACCACTCAAACAACACACAAAAGCACCACTCAAACAACACACAAAAGCACAACTCTAAAAACACACAAAAGCACCAATCCAAAAACACACAAGCACCACTCAAACAACACACAAAAGCACCACTCAAACAACACACAAAAGCACCATTCCAAAAACACACAAGCACCACTCAAACACACAAAAGCTCCACTCAAACAACACACACAAACACCACTCAAACAATACACAAAAGCACCACGCACCACGCAAACAACACACAAATGCACCTCTCCAAAAACACACAAGCACCACTCAAACAACACACAAAAGCACCACTCAAACAACACACAAAAGCACCATTCCAAAAACACACAAGCACCACTCAAACAACACACAAAAGAACCACTCAAACAACACACACAAACACCACTCAAACAACACACAAAAGCAACACTCCAAAAACACACAAGCACCACTCAAACAACACACAAAAGCGCCACTCAAACAACACGCAAAAGCACCACTCCAAAAACACACAAGCACCACTCAAACACACAAAAGCACCACTCAAACAACACACACAAACACCACTTAAACAACACACAAAAGCACCACTCAAACAACACACAAAAGCACCACTCCAAAAACACACAAGCACAACTCAGACAACACACAAAAGCACCACTCAATCAACACACAAAAGTACCATTCCAAAAACACACAAGCACCACTCAAACAACACACAAAAGCACAACTCAAACAACACACACAAGCACCACTCAAACAACACACACAAACACCACTCAAACAACACACAAAAGCACCACTCAAACAACACACAAAAGAACCACTCAAACAACACACAAAAGCACCATGCCAAAAACACACAAAAGCACCACTTCAAAAACACACAAGCACCACTCAAACAACACACAAAAGCTCCACTCAAACAACATACACAAACACCACTCAAACAACACACAAAAGCACCACTCAAACAACACACAAAAGCACCACTACAAAAACACCCAAGCACCACTCAAACAACACACAAAAGCACCACTCAATCAACACACAAAAGCACCATTCCAAAAACACACAAGCAACACTCAAACAATACACAAAAGCACCACTCAAACAACGCACACAAACACGACTCAAACAACACTCAAAAGCACCACTCCAAAAACACACAAGCACAACTCAAACAACACACAAAAGCACCACTCCTAAAACACACAAGCACCACTCAGAGAACACACAAAAGCACCACTCAAACAACACACAAAAGCACCATTCCAAAAACACACAAGCATCACTCAAACAACACACAAAAGTACCACTCAAACAACACACACAAACACCACTCAAACAACACACAAAAGCACCACTCCAAAAACAGACATCCACCACTCAAACAACACACAAAAGCACCACTCAAACAACACACACAAGCACCACTCAAAAGCACCACTCCAAAAACAGACAAGCACCACTCAAACAACACACAAAAGCACCACTAAAGCAACACACACAAGCACCACTCAAACAACACACACAAACACCACTCAAACAACACACAGAAGCACCACTCAAACAACACACAAAAGTACCACTCCAAAAACAGACAAGCACCACTCATACAACACACAAAAGCACCACTCAGACAACACACACAAGCACCACTCAAACAACACACACAAACACCAATCAAACAACACACAAAAGCACCACTCAAACAACACACACAAGCGCCACTCCAAAAACACACAAGCACCACTCAAACAACACACAAAAGCTCCACTCAAACAACATACACAAACACCACTCAAACAACACACAAAAGCACCACTCAAACAACACACAAAAGCACCACTCCAAAAACACCCAAGCACCACTCAAACAACACACAAAAGCACCACTCAATCAACACACAAAAGCACCATTCCAAAAACACACAAGCACCACTCAAACAATACACAAATGCACCACTCAAACAACGCACACAAACACCACTCAAACAACACACAAAAGCACCACTCCAAAAACACACAAGCACCACTCAAACAACACACAAAAGAACCACTCCTAAAACACACAAGCACCACTCAGAGAACACACAAAAGCACCACTCAAACAACACACAAAAGCACCATTCCAAAAACACACAAGCACCACTCAAACAACACACAAAAGCACCACTCAAACAACACACACTAACACCACTCAAACAACACATAAAAGCACCACTCCAAAAACAGACAAGCACCAATCAAACAACACACAAAAGCACCACTCAAACAACACACAAAAGCACCATTCCAAAAACACACAAGCACCAATCAAACAACACACAAAAGCACCACTCAAACAACACACACAAGCACCACTCAAAAGCACCACTCCAAAAACAGACAAGCACCACTCAAACAACACACAAAAGCACCACTAAAGCAACACACACAAGCACCACTCAAACAACACACACAAACACCACTCAAACAACACACAGAAGCACCACTCAAACAACACACACAAACACCACTCAAACAACACACAAATCCACCACTCAAACAGCACACAAAAGCACCACTCAAACAACACACAAAAGTACCACTCCAAAAACAGACAAGCACCACTCATACAACACACAAAAGCACCACTCAGACAACACACACAAGCACCACTCAAACAACACACACAAACACCAATCAAACAACACACAAAAGCACCACTCAAACAACACACACAAATGCCACTCCAAAAACACACAAGCACCACTCAAACAACACACAAAAGCTCCACTCAAACAACACACACAAACACCACTCAAACAACACACAAAAGCACCACTCAAATAACACACAAAAGCACCACTCCAAAAACACACAAGCACCACTCAAACAACACACAAAAGCACCACTTAAACAACAAACCAAAAGCACCATTCCAAAAACCCACAAGAACCACTCAAACAACACACAAAAGCTCCACTCAAACAACACACACAAACACCACTCAAACAACACACAAAAGCACCACTCAAACAACACACAAAAGAACCACTCAAACAACACACAAAAGCACCACTCCAAAAACACACAAAAGCACCACTTCAAAAACACACAAGCACCACTCAAACAACACACAAAAGCTCCACTCAAACAACATACAAAAACACCACTCAAACAACACACAAAAGCACCACTCAAACAACACACAAAAGCACCACTCCAAAAACACCCAAGCACCACTCAAACAACACACAAAAGCACCACTCAATCAACACACAAAAGCACCATTCCAAAAACACACAAGCACCACTCAAACAACACACAAAAGCACCACTCATACAACACACACAAACACCACTCAAACTACACACAAAAGCACCACTAGAAAAACAGACAAGCACCACTCAAACAACACACAAAAGCACCACTCAAACAACACACACAAGCACCACTCAAAAGCACCACTCCAAAAACAGACAAGCACCACTCAAAAAACACACAAAAGCACCACTAAAGCAACACACACAAGCACCACTCAAACAACACACACAAACACCACTCAAACAACACACAAAAGCACCACTCAATCAACACACAAAAGCACCATTCCAAAAACACACAAGCACCACTCAAACAATACACAAAAGCACCACTCAAACAACGCACACAAACACCACTCAAACAACACACAAAAGCACCACTCCAAAAACACACAAGCACCACTCAAACAACACACAAAAGCACCACTCCTAAAACACACAAGCACCACTCAGAGAACACACAAAAGCACCACTCAAAAGCACCACTCAAACAACATACACAAGCACCACTCAAACAACACACAAAAGCATCACTCAAACAACACACAAAAGCACCACTCCAAAAACACACAAGCGCCTCTCAAACAACACACAAAAGCTCCACTCAAACAACACACACAAACACCACTCAAACAACACACAAAAGCACCACTCAAACAACACACACAAGCACCACTCAAACAACACACACAAACACCACTCAAACAACACACAGAAGCACCACTCAAACAACACACACAAACACCACTCAAACAACACACAAATCCACCACTCAAACAGCACACAAAAGCACCACTCAAACAACACACAAAAGTACCACTCCAAAAACAGACAAGCACCACTCATACAACACACAAAAGCACCACTCAGACAACACACACAAGCACCACTCAAACAACACACACAAACACCAATCAAACAACACACAAAAGCACCACTCAAACAACACACACAAATGCCACTCCAAAAACACACAAGCACCACTCAAACAACACACAAAAGCTCCACTCAAACAACACACACAAACACCACTCAAACAACACACAAAAGCACCACTCAAATAACACACAAAAGCACCACTCCAAAAACACACAAGCACCACTCAAACAACACACAAAAGCACCACTTAAACAACAAACCAAAAGCACCATTCCAAAAACCCACAAGAACCACTCAAACAACACACAAAAGCTCCACTCAAACAACACACACAAACACCACTCAAACAACACACAAAAGCACCACTCAAACAACACACAAAAGAACCACTCAAACAACACACAAAAGCACCACTCCAAAAACACACAAAAGCACCACTTCAAAAACACACAAGCACCACTCAAACAACACACAAAAGCTCCACTCAAACAACATACAAAAACACCACTCAAACAACACACAAAAGCACCACTCAAACAACACACAAAAGCACCACTCCAAAAACACCCAAGCACCACTCAAACAACACACAAAAGCACCACTCAATCAACACACAAAAGCACCATTCCAAAAACACACAAGCACCACTCAAACAACACACAAAAGCACCACTCATACAACACACACAAACACCACTCAAACTACACACAAAAGCACCACTAGAAAAACAGACAAGCACCACTCAAACAACACACAAAAGCACCACTCAAACAACACACACAAGCACCACTCAAAAGCACCACTCCAAAAACAGACAAGCACCACTCAAAAAACACACAAAAGCACCACTAAAGCAACACACACAAGCACCACTCAAACAACACACACAAACACCACTCAAACAACACACAAAAGCACCACTCAATCAACACACAAAAGCACCATTCCAAAAACACACAAGCACCACTCAAACAATACACAAAAGCACCACTCAAACAACGCACACAAACACCACTCAAACAACACACAAAAGCACCACTCCAAAAACACACAAGCACCACTCAAACAACACACAAAAGCACCACTCCTAAAACACACAAGCACCACTCAGAGAACACACAAAAGCACCACTCAAAAGCACCACTCAAACAACATACACAAGCACCACTCATACAACACACAAAAGCATCACTCAAACAACACACAAAAGCACCACTCCAAAAACACACAAGCGCCTCTCAAACAACACACAAAAGCTCCACTCAAACAACACACACAAACACCACTCAAACAACACACAAAAGCACCACTCAAACAACACACACAAGCACCACTCAAACAACACACACAAACACCACTCAAACAACACACAAAAGCACCACTCAAACAACACACAAAAGCACCACTCAAACAACACACAAAAGCACAACTCTAAAAACACACAAAAGCACCAATCCAAAAACACACAAGCACCACTCAAACAACACACAAAAGCACCACTCAAACAACACACAAAAGCACCATTCCAAAAACACACAAGCACCACTCAAACACACAAAAGCTCCACTCAAACAATACACAAAAGCACCACGCACCACGCAAACAACACACAAAAGCACCTCTCCAAAAACACACAAGCACCACTCAAACAACACACAAAAGCACCACTCAAACAACACACAAAAGCACCATTCCAAAAACACACAAGCACCACTCAAACAACACACAAAAGAACCACTCAAACAACAGACACAAACACCACTGAAACAACACACAAAAGCACAACTCCAAAAACACACAAGCACCACTCAAACAACACACAAAGGCACCACTCAAACAACACACACAAACACCACTTAAACAACACACAAAAGCACCACTCAAACAACACACAAAGGCACCACTCCAAAAACACGCAAAAGCACCACTCAGAGAACACACAAAAGCACCACTCAAACAACACACAAAAGTACCATTCCAAAAACACACAAGCACCACTCAGAGAACACACAAAAGCACCACTCAAACAACATACAAAAGTACCATTCCAAAAACACACAAGCACCACTCAAACAACACACAAAAGCACCACTCAAACAACACACACAAACACCACTCAAAAGCACCACTCCAAAAACAGACAAGCACCACTCAAACAACACACAAAAGCACCACTAAAGCAACACACACAAGCACCACTCAAACAACACACACAAACACCACTCAAATAACACACAAAAGCACCACTCAAACAACACACACAAACACTACTCAAACAACACACAAAACCACCACTCAAACAGCACACAAAAGCACCACTCAAACAACACACAAAAGTACCACTCCAAAAACAGACAAGCACCACTCATACAACACACAAAAAAAACCACTCAGACAACACACACAAGCACCACTCAAACAACACACACAAACACCACTCAAACAACACACAAAAGCACCACTCAAACAACACAAACAAACGCCACTCCAAAAACACACAAGCACCACTCAAACAACACACACAAGCACCACTCAAACAACACACACAAACACCACTCAAATATCACAGAAAAGCACCACTCAAACAACACACACAAACACCACTCAAACAACACACAAAAGCACCACTCAAACACACAAAAGCACCACTCAAACAACACACACAAACACCACTTAAACAACACACAAAAGCACCACTCAAACAACACACAAAAGCACCACTCCAAAAACACACAAGCACAACTCAGACAACACACAAAAGCACCACTCAATCAACACACAAAAGTACCATTCCAAAAACACACAAGCACCACTCAAACAATACACAAAAGCACAACTCAAACAACACACACAAGCACCACTCAAACAACACACACAAACACCACTCAAACAACACACAAAAGCACCACTCAAACAACACACAAAAGAACCACTCAAACAACACACAAAAGCACCACGCCAAAAACACACAAAAGCACCACTTCAAAAACACACAAGCACCACTCAAACAACACACAAAAGCTCCACTCAAACAACATACACAAACACCACTCAAACAACACACAAAAGCACCACTCAAACAACACACAAAAGCACCACTCCAAAAACACCCAAGCACCACTCAAACAACACACAAAAACACCACTCAATCAACACACAAAAGCACCATTCCAAAAACACACAAGCACCACTCAAACAACACACAAAGGCACCACTCAAACAACACACACAAACACCACTTAAACAACACACAAAAGCACCACTCAAACAACACACAAAGGCACCACTCCAAAAACACGCAAAAGCACCACTCAGAGAACACACAAAAGCACCACTCAAACAACACACAAAAGTACCATTCCAAAAACACACAAGCACCACTCAGAGAACACACAAAAGCACCACTCAAACAACATACAAAAGTAACATTCCAAAAACACACAAGCACCACTCAAACAACACACAAAAGCACCACTCAAACAACACACACAAACACCACTCAAAAGCACCACTCCAAAAACAGACAAGCACCACTCAAACAACACACAAAAGCACCTCTAAAGCAACACACACAAGCACCACTCAAACAACACACACAAACACCACTCAAATAACACACAAAAGCACCACTCAAACAACACACACAAACACCACTCAAACAACACACAAAACCACCACTCAAACAGCACACAAAAGCACCACTCAAACAACACACAAAAGTACCACTCCAAAAACAGACAAGCACCACTCATACAACACACAAAAAAAACCACTCAGACAACACACACAAGCACCACTCAAACAACACACACAAACACCACTCAAACAACACACAAAAGCACCACTCAAACAACACAAACAAACGCCACTCCAAAAACACACAAGCACCACTCAAACAACACACACAAGCACCACTCAAACAACACACACAAACACCACTCAAATATCACACAAAAGCACCACTCAAACAACACACACAAACACCACTCAAACAACACACAAAAGCACCACTCAAACACACAAAAGCACCACTCAAACAACACACACAAACACCACTTAAACAACACACAAAAGCACCACTCAAACAACACACAAAAGCACCACTCCAAAAACACACAAGCACAACTCAGACAACACACAAAAGCACCACTCAATCAACACACAAAAGTACCATTCCAAAAACACACAAGCACCACTCAAACAACACACAAAAGCACCACTCAAACAACACACACAAACACCACTCAAACAACACACAAAACCACCACTCAAACAGCACACAAAAGCACCACTCAAACAACACACAAAAGTACCACTCCAAAAACAGACAAGCACCACTCATACAACACACAAAAAAAACCACTCAGACAACACACACAAGCACCACTCAAACAACACACACAAACACCACTCAAACAACACACAAAAGCACCACTCAAACAACACAAACAAACGCCACTCCAAAAACACACAAGCACCACTCAAACAACACACACAAGCACCACTCAAACAACACACACAAACACCACTCAAATATCACAGAAAAGCACCACTCAAACAACACACACAAACACCACTCAAACAACACACAAAAGCACCACTCAAACACACAAAAGCACCACTCAAACAACACACACAAACACCACTTAAACAACACACAAAAGCACCACTCAAACAACACACAAAAGCACCACTCCAAAAACACACAAGCACAACTCAGACAACACACAAAAGCACCACTCAATCAACACACAAAAGTACCATTCCAAAAACACACAAGCAACACTCAAACAATACACAAAAGCACAACTCAAACAACACACACAAGCACCACTCAAACAACACACACAAACACCACTCAAACAACACACAAAAGCACCACTCAAACAACACACAAAAGAACCACTCAAACAACACACAAAAGCACCACGCCAAAAACACACAAAAGCACCACTTCAAAAACACACAAGCACCACTCAAACAACACACAAAAGCTCCACTCAAACAACATACACAAACACCACTCAAACAACACACAAAAGCACCACTCAAACAACACACAAAAGCACCACTCCAAAAACACCCAAGCACCACTCAAACAACACACAAAAGCACCACTCAATCAACACACAAAAGCACCATTCCAAAAACACACAAGCACCACTCAAACAACACACAAAGGCACCACTCAAACAACACACACAAACACCACTTAAACAACACACAAAAGCACCACTCAAACAACACACAAAGGCACCACTCCAAAAACACGCAAAAGCACCACTCAGAGAACACACAAAAGCACCACTCAAACAACACACAAAAGTACCATTCCAAAAACACACAAGCACCACTCAGAGAACACACAAAAGCACCACTCAAACAACATACAAAAGTACCATTCCAAAAACACACAAGCACCACTCAAACAACACACAAAAGCACCACTCAAACAACACACACAAACACCACTCAAAAGCACCACTCCAAAAACAGACAAGCACCACTCAAACAACACACAAAAGCACCTCTAAAGCAACACACACAAGCACCACTCAAACAACACACACAAACACCACTCAAATAACACACAAAAGCACCACTCAAACAACACACACAAACACCACTCAAACAACACACAAAACCACCACTCAAACAGCACACAAAAGCACCACTCAAACAACACACAAAAGTACCACTCCAAAAACAGACAAGCACCACTCATACAACACACAAAAAAAAACACTCAGACAACACACACAAGCACCACTCAAACAACACACACAAACACCACTCAAACAACACACAAAAGCACCACTCAAACAACACAAACAAACGCCACTCCAAAAACACACAAGCACCACTCAAACAACACACACAAGCACCACTCAAACAACACACACAAACACCACTCAAATATCACACAAAAGCACCACTCAAACAACACACACAAACACCACTCAAACAACACACAAAAGCACCACTCAAACACACAAAAGCACCACTCAAACAACACACACAAACACCACTTAAACAACACACAAAAGCACCACTCAAACAACACACAAAAGCACCACTCCAAAAACACACAAGCACAACTCAGACAACACACAAAAGCACCACTCAATCAACACACAAAAGTACCATTCCAAAAACACACAAGCACCACTCAAACAACACACAAAAGCACAACTCAAACAACACACACAAGCACCACTCAAACAACACACACAAACACCACTCAAACAACACACAAAAGCACCACTCAAACAACACACAAAAGAACCACTCAAACAACACACAAAAGCACCACGCCAAAAACACACAAAAGCACCACTTCAAAAACACACAAGCACCACTCAAACAACACACAAAAGCTCCACTCAAACAACATACACAAACACCACTCAAACAACACACAAAAGCACCACTCAAACAACACACAAAAGCACCACTCCAAAAACACCCAAGCACCACTCAAACAACACACAAAAGCACCACTCAATCAACACACAAAAGCACCATTCCAAAAACACACAAGCACCACTCAAACAATACACAAAAGCACCACTCAAACAACGCACACAAACACCACTCAAACAACACTCAAAAGCACCACTCCAAAAACACACAAGCACAACTCAAACAACACACAAAAGCACCACTCCTAAAACACACAAGCACCACTCAGAGAACACACAAAAGCACCACTCAAACAACACACAAAAGCACCATTCCAAAAACACACAAGCATCACTCAAACAACACACAAAAGTACCACTCAAACAACACACACAAACACCACTCAAACAACACGCAAAAGCACCACTCCAAAAACAGACATCCACCACTCAAACAACACACAAAAGCACCACTCAAACAACACACACAAGCACCACTCAAAAGCACCACTCCAAAAACAGACAAGCACCACTCAAACAACACACAAAAGCACCACTAAAGCAACACACACAAGCACCACTCAAACAACACACACAAACACCACTCAAACAACACACAGAAGCACCACTCAAACAACACACACAAACACCACTCAAACAACACACAAATCCAACACTCTAACAGCACACAAAAGCACCACTCAAACAACACACAAAAGTACCACTCCAAAAACAGACAAGCACCACTCATACAACACACAAAAGCACCACTCAGACAACACACACAAGCACCACTCAAGCAACACACACAAACACCAATCAAACAACACACAAAAGCACCACTCAAACAACACACACAAACGCCACTCCAAAAACACACAAGCACCACTCAAACAACACACAAAAGCTCCACTCAAACAACATACACAAACACCACTCAAACAACACACAAAAGCACCACTCAAACAACACACAAAAGCACCACTCCAAAAACACCCAAGCACCACTCAAACAACACACAAAAGCACCACTCAATCAACACACAAAAGCACCATTCCAAAAACACACAAGCACCACTCAAACAATACACAAATGCACCACTCAAACAACGCACACAAACACCACTCAAACAACACACAAAAGCACCACTCCAAAAACACACAAGCACCACTCAAACAACACACAAAAGAACCACTCCTAAAACACACAAGCACCACTCAGAGAACACACAAAAGCACCACTCAAACAACAGACAAAAGCACCATTCCAAAAACACACAAGCACCACTCAAACAACACACAAAAGCACCACTCAAACAACACACACAAACACCACTCAAACAACACATAAAAGCACCACTCCAAAAACAGACAAGCACCACTCAAACAACACACAAAAGCACCACTCAAACAACACACACAAGCACCACTCAAAAGCACCACTCCAAAAACAGACAAGCACCACTCAAACAACACACAAAAGCACCACTAAAGCAACACACACAAGCACCACTCAAACAACACACACAAACACCACTCAAACAACACACAGAAGCACCACTCAAACAACACACACAAACACCACTCAAACAACACACAAATCCACCACTCAAACAGCACACAAAAGCACCACTCAAACAACACACAAAAGTACCACTCCAAAAACAGACAAGCACCACTCATACAACAAACAAAAGCACCACTCAGACAACACACACAAGCACCACTCAAACAACACACACAAATACCAATCAAACAACACACAAAAGCACCACTCAAACAACACACACAAACGCCACTCCAAAAACACACAAGCACCACTCAAACAACACACAAAAGCTCCACTCAAACAACACACACAAACACCACTCAAAAAACACACAAAAGCACCACTCAAATAACACACAAAAGCACCACTCCAAAAACACACAAGCACCACTCAAACAACACACAAAAGCACCACTTAAACAACAAACCAAAAGCACCATTCCAAAAACCCACAAGAACCACTCAAACAACACACAAAAGCTCCACTCAAACAACACACACAAACACCACTCAAACAACACACAAAAGCACCACTCAAACAACACACAAAAGAACCACTCAAACAACACACAAAAGCACCACTCCAAAAACACACAAAAGCACCACTTCAAAAACACACAAGCACCACTCAAACAACACACAAAAGCTCCACTCAAACAACATACACAAACACCACTCAAACAACACACAAAAGCACCACTCAAACAACACACAAAAGCACCACTCCAAAAACACCCAAGCACCACTCAAACAACACACAAAAGCACCACTCAATCAACACACAAAAGCACCATTCCAAAAACACACAAGCACCACTCAAACAACACACAAAAGCACCACTCATACAACACACACAAACACCACTCAAACTACACACAAAAGCACCACTCCAAAAACAGACAAGCACCACTCAAACAACACACAAAAGCACCACTCAAACAACACACACAAGCACCACTCAAAAGCACCACTCCAAAAACAGACAAGCACCACTCAAAAAACACACAAAAGCACCACTAAAGCAACACACACAAGCACCACTCAAACAACACACACAAATACCACTCAAACAACACACAAAAGCACCACTCAATCAACACACAAAAGCACCATTCCAAAAACACACAAGCACCACTCAAACAATACACAAAAGCACCACTCAAACAACGCACACAAACACCACTCAAACAACACACAAAAGCACCACTCCAAAAACACACAAGCACCACTCAAACAACACACAAAAGCACCACTCCTAAAACACACAAGCACCACTCAGAGAACACACAAAAGCACCACTCAAAAGCACCACTCAAACAACATACACAAGCACCACTCAAACAACACACAAAAGCATCACTCAAACAACACACAAAAGCACCACTCCAAAAACACACAAGCACCTCTCAAACAACACACAAAAGCTCCACTCAAACAACACACACAAACACCACTCAAACAACACACAAAAGCACCACTCAAACAACACACACAAGCACCACTCAAACAACACACACAAACACCACTCAAACAACACACAAAAGCACCACTCAAACAACACACAAAAGCACCACTCAAATAACACACAAAAGCACAACTCTAAAAACACACAAAAGCACCAATCCAAAAACACACAAGCACCACTCAAACAACACACAAAAGCACCACTCAAACAACACACAAAAGCACCATTCCAAAAACACACAAGCACCACTCAAACACACAAAAGCTCCACTCAAACAACACACACAAACACCACTCAAACAATACACAAAAGCACCACGCACCACGCAAACAACACACAAAAGCACCTCTCCAAAAACACACAAGCACCACTCAAACAACACACAAAAGCACCACTCAAACAACACACAAAAGCACCTTTCCAAAAACACACAAGCACCACTCAAACAACACACAAAAGAACCACTCAAACAACACACACAAACACCACTGAAACAACACACAAAAGCACCACTCCAAAAACACACAAGCACCACTCAAACAACACACAAAGGCACCACTCAAACAACACACACAAACACCACTTAAACAACACACAAGAGCACCACTCAAACAACACACAAAGGCACCACTCCAAAAACACGCAAAAGCACCAATCAGAGAACACACAAAAGCACCACTCAAACAACACACAAAAGTACCATTCCAAAAACACACAAGCACCACTCAGAGAACACACAAAAGCACCACTCAAACAACATACAAAAGTACCATTCCAAAAACACACAAGAACCACTCAAACAACACACAAAAGCACCACTCAAACAACACACACAAACACCACTCAAAAGCACCACTCCAAAAACAGACAAGCACCACTCAAACAACACACAAAAGCACCACTAAAGCAACACACACAAGCACCACTCAAACAACACACACAAACACCACTCAAATAACACACAAAAGCACCACTCAAACAACACACACAAACACCACTCAAACAACACACAAAACCACCACTCAAACAGCACACAAAAGCACCACTCAAACAACACACAAAAGTACCACTCCAAAAACAGACAAGCACCACTCATACAACACACAAAAAAAACCAATCAGACAACACACACAAGCACCACTCAAACAACACACACAAACACCACTCAAACAACACACAAAAGCACCACTCAAACAACACAAACAAACGCCACTCCAAAAACACACAAGCACCACTCAAACAACACACACAAGCACCACTCAAACAACACACACAAACACCACTCAAATATCACACAAAAGAACCACTCAAACAACACACACAAACACCACTCAAACAACACACAAAAGCACCACTCAAACAACACTCAAAAGCACCACTCCAAAAACACACAAGCACCACTCAAACAACACACAAAAGCACCACTTAAACAACACACAAAAGCACCATTCCAAAAACACTCAAGAACCACTCAAACAACACATAAAAGCTCCAATCAAACAACACACACAAACACCACTCAAACAACACACAAAAGCACCACTCAAACAACACACAAAAGCACCACTCAAACAACACACACAAGCACCACTCAAACAACACACAAAAGCACCACTCAAACAACACACAAAAGCACCATTCCAAAAACACACAAGCACCTCTCAAACAACACACAAAAGCACCACTCAAACAACACACACAAACACCACTCAAACAACACACAAAAGCAACACTCCAAAAACACACAAGCACCACTCAAACAACACACAAAAGCACCACTCAAACAACACGCAAAAGCACCACTCCAAAAACACACAAGCACCACTCAAACACACAAAAGCACCACTCAAACAACACACACAAACACCACTTAAACAACACACAAAAGCACCACTCAAACAACACACAAAAGCACCACTCCAAAAACACACAAGCACAACTCAGACAACACACAAAAGCACCACTCAATCAACACACAAAAGTACCATTCCAAAAACACACAAGCACCACTCAAACAACACACAAAAGCACAACTCAAACAACACACAAAAGCACCACTCAATCAACACACAAAAGCACCATTCCAAAAACACACAAGCACCACTCAAACAACACACAAAAGCACCACTCATACAACACACACAAACACCACTCAAACTACACACAAAAGCACCACTCCAAAAACAGACAAGCACCACTCAAACAACACACAAAAGCACCACTCAAACAACACACACAAGCACCACTCAAAAGCACCACTCCAAAAACAGACAAGCACCACTCAAAAAACACACAAAAGCACCACTAAAGCAACACACACAAGCACCACTCAAACAACACACACAAATACCACTCAAACAACACACAAAAGCACCACTCAATCAACACACAAAAGCACCATTCCAAAAACACACAAGCACCACTCAAACAATACACAAAAGCACCACTCAAACAACGCACACAAACACCACTCAAACAACACACAAAAGCACCACTCCAAAAACACACAAGCACCACTCAAACAACACACAAAAGTACCACTCCTAAAACACACAAGCACCACTCAGAGAACACACAAAAGCACCACTCAAAAGCACCACTCAAACAACATACACAAGCACCACTCAAACAACACACAAAAGCATCACTCAAACAACACACAAAAGCACCACTCCAAAAACACACAAGCACCTCTCAAACAACACACAAAAGCTCCACTCAAACAACACACACAAACACCACTCAAACAACACACAAAAGCACCACTCAAACAACACACACAAGCACCACTCAAACAACACACACAAACACCACTCAAACAACACACAAAAGCACCACTCAAACAACACACAAAAGCACCACTCAAATAACACACAAAAGCACAACTCTAAAAACACACAAAAGCACCAATCCAAAAACACACAAGCACCACTCAAACAACACACAAAAGCACCACTCAAACAACACACAAAAGCACCATTCCAAAAACACACAAGCACCACTCAAACACACAAAAGCTCCACTCAAACAACACACACAAACACCACTCAAACAATACACAAAAGCACCACGCACCACGCAAACAACACACAAAAGCACCTCTCCAAAAACACACAAGCACCACTCAAACAACACACAAAAGCACCACTCAAACAACACACAAAAGCACCTTTCCAAAAACACACAAGCACCACTCAAACAACACACAAAAGAACCACTCAAACAACACACACAAACACCACTGAAACAACACACAAAAGCACCACTCCAAAAACACACAAGCACCACTCAAACAACACACAAAGGCACCACTCAAACAACACACACAAACACCACTTAAACAACACACAAGAGCACCACTCAAACAACACACAAAGGCACCACTCCAAAAACACGCAAAAGCACCAATCAGAGAACACACAAAAGCACCACTCAAACAACACACAAAAGTACCATTCCAAAAACACACAAGCACCACTCAGAGAACACACAAAAGCACCACTCAAACAACATACAAAAGTACCATTCCAAAAACACACAAGAACCACTCAAACAACACACAAAAGCACCACTCAAACAACACACACAAACACCACTCAAAAGCACCACTCCAAAAACAGACAAGCACCACTCAAACAACACACAAAAGCACCACTAAAGCAACACACACAAGCACCACTCAAACAACACACACAAACACCACTCAAATAACACACAAAAGCACCACTCAAACAACACACACAAACACCACTCAAACAACACACAAAACCACCACTCAAACAGCACACAAAAGCACCACTCAAACAACACACAAAAGTACCACTCCAAAAACAGACAAGCACCACTCATACAACACACAAAAAAAACCAATCAGACAACACACACAAGCACCACTCAAACAACACACACAAACACCACTCAAACAACACACAAAAGCACCACTCAAACAACACAAACAAACGCCACTCCAAAAACACACAAGCACCACTCAAACAACACACACAAGCACCACTCAAACAACACACACAAACACCACTCAAATATCACACAAAAGAACCACTCAAACAACACACACAAACACCACTCAAACAACACACAAAAGCACCACTCAAACAACACTCAAAAGCACCACTCCAAAAACACACAAGCACCACTCAAACAACACACAAAAGCACCACTTAAACAACACACAAAAGCACCATTCCAAAAACACTCAAGAACCACTCAAACAACACATAAAAGCTCCAATCAAACAACACACACAAACACCACTCAAACAACACACAAAAGCACCACTCAAACAACACACAAAAGCACCACTCAAACAACACACACAAGCACCACTCAAACAACACACAAAAGCACCACTCAAACAACACACAAAAGCACCATTCCAAAAACACACAAGCACCTCTCAAACAACACACAAAAGCACCACTCAAACAACACACACAAACACCACTCAAACAACACACAAAAGCAACACTCCAAAAACACACAAGCACCACTCAAACAACACACAAAAGCACCACTCAAACAACACGCAAAAGCACCACTCCAAAAACACACAAGCACCACTCAAACACACAAAAGCACCACTCAAACAACACACACAAACACCACTTAAACAACACACAAAAGCACCACTCAAACAACACACAAAAGCACCACTCCAAAAACACACAAGCACAACTCAGACAACACACAAAAGCACCACTCAATCAACACACAAAAGTACCATTCCAAAAACACACAAGCACCACTCAAACAACACACAAAAGCACAACTCAAACAACACACAAAAGCACCACTCAATCAACACACAAAAGCACCATTCCAAAAACACACAAGCACCACTCAAACAATACACAAAAGCACCACTCAAACAACGCACACAAACACCACTCAAACAACACTCAAAAGCACCACTCCAAAAACACACAAGCACCACTCAAACAACACACAAAAGCACCACTCCTAAAACACACAAGCACCACTGAGAGAACACACAAAAGCACCACTCAAACAACACACAAAAGCACCATTCCAAAAACACACAAGCATCACTCAAACAACACACAAAAACACCACTCAAACAACACACACAAACACCACTCAAACAACACACAAAAGCACCACTCCAAAAACAGACATCCACCACTCAAACAACACACAAAAGCACCACTCAAACAACACACACAAGCACCACTCAAAAGCACCACTCCAAAAACAGACAAGCACCACTCAAACAACACACAAAAGCACCACTAAAGCAACACACACAAGCACCACTCAAACAACACACACAAACACCACTCAAACAACACACAGAAGCACCACTCAAACAACACACACAAACACCACTCAAACAACACACAAATCCACCACTCAAACAGCACACAAAAGCAACACTCAAACAACACACAAAAGTACCACTCCAAAAACAGACAAGCACCACTCATACAACACACAAAAGCACCACTCAGACAACACACACAAGCACCACTCAAACAACACACACAAACACCAATCAAACAACACACAAAAGCACCACTCAAACAACACACACAAACGCCACTCCAAAAACACACAAGCACCACTCAAACAACACACAAAAGCTCCACTCAAACAACATACACAAACACCACTCAAACAACACACAAAAGCACCACTCAAACAACACACAAAAGCACCACTCCAAAAACACCCAAGCACCACTCAAACAACACACAAAAGCACCACTCAATCAACACACAAAAGCACCATTCCAAAAACACACAAGCACCACTCAAACAATACACAAAAGCACCACTCAAACAACGCACAAAAACACCACTCAAACAACACACAAAAGCACCACTCCAAAAACACACAAGCACCACTCAAACAACACACAAAAGCACCACTCCTAAAACACACAAGCACCACTCAGAGAACACACAAAAGCACCACTCAAACAACACACAAAAGCACCATTCCAAAAACACACAAGCACCACTCAAACAACCCACAAAAGCACCACTCAAACAACACACACAAACACCACTCAAACAACACATAAAAGCACCACTCCAAAAACAGACAAGCACCACTCAAACAACACACAAAAGCACCACTCAAACAACACACACAAACACCACTCAAAAGCACCACTCCAAAAACAGACAAGCACCACTCAAACAACACACAAAAGCACCACTAAAGCAACACACACAAGCACCACTCAAACAAAACACACAAACACCACTCAAACAACACACAAAAGCACCACTCCAAAAACACACAAGCACCACTCAAACAACACACAAAAGCACCACTCCTAAAACACACAAGCACCACTCAGAGAACACACAAAAGCACCACTCAAAAGCACCACTCAAACAACATACACAAACACCACTCAAACAACACACAAAAGCATCACTCAAACAACACACAAAAGCACCACTCCAAAAACACCCAAGCACCACTCAAACAACACACAAAAGCACCACTCAATCAACACACAAAAGAACCATTCCAAAAACACACAAGCACCACTCAAACAATACACAAAAGCACCACTCAAACAACGCACACAAACACCACTCAAACAACACACAAAAGCACAACTCCAAATACACACAAGCACCACTCAAACAACACACAAAAGGACCACTCCAAAAACGAACAAAAGCACCACTCCAAAAACACACAAGCACCACTCAAACAACACACAAAAGCACCACTCCTAAAACACACAAGCACTACTCAGAGAACACACAAAAGCACCACTCAAACAACACACACTTACACCACTTAAACAACACACAAAAGCACCTCTCAAACAACACACAAAAGCACCACTCCAAAAACACACAAGCACCACTCAAACAACACACAAAAGCACCACTCAATCAACACAGAAAAGCACCATTCCAAAAACATACAAGCACCACTCAAACAATACACAAAAGCACCACTCAAACAACGTACACAAACACCACTCAAACAACACACAAAAGCACCACTCCAAAAACACACAAGCACCACTCAAACAACACACAAAAGCACCACTCAAACAACACACAAAAGCACCACTCCAAAAACACACAAGCACCACTCAAACAACACACAAAAGCACCACTCCTAAAACACAGAAGCACCACTCAGAGAACACACAAAAGCACCACTCAAACAACACACAAAAGCACCATTCCAAAAACACACAAGCACCACTCAAACAACACACAAAAGCACCACTGAAACAACACACACAAACACCACTCAAACAACACACAAAAGCACCACTCCAAAAACAGACAAGCACCACTCAAACAACACACAAAAGCACCACTCAAACAACACACACAAGCACCACTCAAACAACACACACAAACACCACTCAAACAACACACAAAAGCACCACTCAAATAACACACACAAACACCACTCAAACAACACACAAAAGCACCACTCAAACAACACACAAAAGCACCACTCCAAAAACACACAAAAGCACCACTCCAAATACACACAAGCACCACTCAAACAACACACAAAAGCACCACTCAAACAACACACAAAAGTACCATTCCAAAAACACACAAGCACCACTCAAACAACACACAAAAGCACCACTCAAACAACACACACAAACACCACTCAAAAGCACCACTCCGAAAACAGACAAGCACCACTCAAACAACACACAAAAGCACCACTAAAGCAACACACACAAGCACCACTCAAACAACACACACAAACACCACTCAAATAACACACAAAAGCACCACTCAAACAACACACACAAACACCACTCAAACAACACACAAAACCACCACTCAAACAGCACACAAAAGCACCACTCAAACAACACACAAAAGTACCACTCCAAAAACAGACAAGCACCACTCATAAAACACACAAAAGCACCACTCAGACAACACACACAAGCACCACTCAAACAACACACACAAACACCACTCTAACAACACACAAAAGCACCACTCAAACAACACACACAAACGCCACTCCAAAAACACACAAGCACCACTCAAACAACACACACAAGCACCACTCAAACAACACACACAAACACCACTCAAATAACACACAAAAGCACCACTCAAACAACACACACAAACACCACTCAAACAACACACAAAAGCACCACTCAAACAACACACAAAAGCACCACTCCAAAAACACACAAGCACCACTCAAACAACACACAAAAGCACCACTTAAACAACACACAAAAGCACCATTCCAAAAACACTCAAGAACCACTCAAACAACACATAAAAGCTCCAATCAAACAACACACACAAACACCACTCAAACAACACACAAAAGCACCACTCAAACAACACACAAAAGCACCACTCAAACAACACACACAAGCACCACTCAAACAACACACAAAAGCACCACTCAAACAACACACAAAAGCACCATTCCAAAAACACACAAGCACCTCTCAAACAACACACAAAAGCACCACTCAAACAACACACACAAACACCACTCCAAAAACACACAAGCACCACTCAAACAACACACAAAAGCACCACTCAAACAACACGCAAAAGCACCACTCCAAAAACACACAAGCACCACTCAAACACACAAAAGCACCACTCAAACAACACACACAAACACCACTTAAACAACACACAAAAGCACCACTCAAACAACACACAAAAGCACCACTCCAAAAACACACAAGCACAACTCAGACAACACACAAAAGCACCACTCAATCAACACACAAAAGTACCATTCCAAAAACACACAAGCACCACTCAAACAACACACAAAAGCACAACTCAAACAACACACACAAGCACCACTCAAACAACACACACAAACACCACTCAAACAACACACAAAAGCACCACTCAAATAACACACAAAAGAACCACTCAAACAACACACAAAAGCTCCACTCAAACAACATACACAAACACCACTCAAACAACACAAAAAAGCACCACTCAAACAACACACAAAAGCACCACTCCAAAAACACCCAAGCACCACTCAAACAACACACAAAAGCACCACTCAATCAACACACAAAAGCACCATTCCAAAAACACACAAGCACCACTCAAACAATACACAAAAGCACCACTCAAACAACGCACACAAACACCACTCAAACAACACTCAAAAGCACCACTCCAAAAACACACAAGCACCACTCAAACAACACACAAAAGCACCACTCCTAAAACACACAAGCACCAGTCAGAGAACACACAAAAGCACCACTCAAACAACACACAAAAGCACCATTCCAAAAACACACAAGCATCACTCAAACAACACACAAAAGCACCACTCAAACAACACACACAAACACCACTCAAACAACACACAAAAGCACCACTCCAAAAACAGACATGCACCACTCAAACAACACACAAAAGCACCACTCAAACAACACACACAAGCACCACTCAAAAGCACCACTCCAAAAACAGACAAGCACCACTCAAACAACACACAAAAGCACAACTAAAGCAACACACACAAGCACCACTCAAACAACACACACAAACACCACTCAAACAACACACAGAAGCACCACTCAAACAACACACACAAACACCACTCAAACAACACACAAATCCACCACTCAAACAGCACACAAAAGCACCACTCAAACAACACACAAAAGTACCACTCCAAAAACAGACAAACACCACTCATACAACACACAAAAGCACCACTCAGACAACACACACAAGCACCACTCAAACAACACACACAAACACCAATCAAACAACACACAAAAGCACCACTCAAACAACACACACAAACGCCACTCCAAAAACACACAAGCACCACTCAAACAACACACAAAAGCTCCACTCAAACAACATACACAAACACCACTCAAACAACACACAAAAGCACCACTCAAACAACACACAAAAGCACCACTCAAACAACACGCAAAAGCACCACTCCAAAAACACACAAGCACCACTCAAACACACAAAAGCACCACTCAAACAACACACACAAACACCACTTAAACAACACACAAAAGCACCACTCAAACAACACACAAAAGCACCACTCCAAAAACACACAAGCACAACTCAGACAACACACAAAAGCACCACTCAATCAACACACAAAAGTACCATTCCAAAAACACACAAGCACCACTCAAACAACACACAAAAGCACAACTCAAACAACACACACAAGCACCACTCAAACAACACACACAAACACCACTCAAACAACATACAAAAGCACCACTCAAATAACACACAAAAGAACCACTCAAACAACACACAAAAGCTCCACTCAAACAACATACACAAACACCACTCAAACAACACAAAAAAGCACCACTCAAACAACACACAAAAGCACCACTCCAAAAACACCCAAGCACCACTCAAACAACACACAAAAGCACCACTCAATCAACACACAAAAGCACCATTCCAAAAACACACAAGCACCACTCAAACAATACACAAAAGCACCACTCAAACAACGCACACAAACACCACTCAAACAACACTCAAAAGCACCACTCCAAAAACACACAAGCACCACTCAAACAACACACAAAAGCACCACTCCTAAAACACACAAGCACCACTCAGAGAACACACAAAAGCACCACTCAAACAACACACAAAAGCACCATTCCAAAAACACACAAGCATCACTCAAACAACACACAAAAGCACCACTCAAACAACACACACAAACACCACTCAAACAAAACACAAAAACACCACTCCAAAAACAGACATGCACCACTCAAACAACACACAAAAGCACCACTCAAACAACACACACAAGCACCACTCAAAAGCACCACTCCAAAAACAGACAAGCACCACTCAAACAACACACAAAAGCACAACTAAAGCAACACACACAAGCACCACTCAAACAACACACACAAACACCACTCAAACAACACACAGAAGCACCACTCAAACAACACACACAAACACCACTCAAACAACACACAAATCCACCACTCAAACAGCACACAAAAGCACCACTCAAACAACACACAAAAGTACCACTCCAAAAACAGACAAACACCACTCATACAACACACAAAAGCACCACTCAGACAACACACACAAGCACCACTCAAACAACACACACAAACACCAATCAAACAACACACAAAAGCACCACTCAAACAACACACACAAACGCCACTCCAAAAACACACAAGCACCACTCAAACAACACACAAAAGCTCCACTCAAACAACATACACAAACACCACTCAAACAACACACAAAAGCACCACTCAAACAACACACAAAAGCACCACTCCAAAAACACCCAAGCACCACCCAAACAACACACAAAAGCACCACTCAATCAACACACAAAAGCACCATTCCAAAAACACACAAGCACCACTCAAGCAATACACAAAAGCACCACTCAAACAACGCACACAAACACCACTCAAACAACACACAAAAGCACCACTCCAAAAACACACAAGCACCACTCAAACAACACACAAAAGCACCACTCCTAAAACACACAAGCACCACTCAGAGAACACACAAAAGCACCACTCAAACAACACACAAAAGCACCACTCCAAAAACACACAAGCACCACTCAAACAACACACAAAAGCACCACTCAAACAACACACACAAACACCACTCAAACAACACATAAAAGCACCACTCCAAAAACAGACAAGCACCACTCAAACAACACACAAAAGCACCACTCAAACAACACACACAAGCACCACTCAAAAGCACCACTCCAAAAACAGACAAGCATAAGCTCAAACAACACACAAAAGCACCACTAAAGCAACACACACAAGCACCACTCAAACAACACACACAAACACCACTCAAACAACACACAGAAGCACTACTCAAACAACACACACAAACACCACTCAAACAACACACAAATCCACCACTCAAACAGCACACAAAAGCACCACTCAAACAACACACAAAAGTACCACTCCAAAAAAAGACAAGCACCACTCATACAACACACAAAAGCACCACTCAGACAACACACACAAGCACCACTCAAACAACACACACAAACACCAATCAAACAACACACAAATGCACCACTCAAACAACACACACAAACGCCACTCCAAAAACACACAAGCACCACTCAAACAACACACAAAAGCTCCACTCAAACAACACACACAAACACCACTCAAACAACACACAAAAGCACCACTCAAATAACAAACAAAAGCACCACTCCAAAAACACACAAGCACCACTCAAACAACACACAAAAGCTCTACTTAAACAACACACAAAAGCACCATTCCAAAAACCCACAAGAATCACTCAAACAACACACAAAAGCTCCACTCAAACAACACACACAAACACCACTCAAACAACACACAAAAGCACCACTCAAACAACACACAAAAGAACCACTCAAACAACACACAAAAGCACCACTCCAAAAACACACAAAAGCACCACTTCAAAAACACACAAGCACCACTCAAACAACACACAAAAGCTCCACTCAAACAACATACACAAACACCACTCAAACAACACACAAAAGCACCACTCAAACAACACACAAAAGCACCACTCCAAAAACACCCAAGCACCACTCAAACAACACACAAAAGCACCACTCAATCAACACACAAAAGCACCATTCCAAAAACACACAAGCACCACTCAAACAACACACAAAAGCACCACTCCAAAAACAGACAAGCACCACTCAAACAACACACAAAAGCACCACTCAAACAACACACACAAGCACCACTCAAAAGCACCACTCCAAAAACAGACAAGCACCACTCAAAAAACACACAAAAGCACCACTAAAGCAACACACACAAGCACCACTCAAACAACACACACAAACACCACTCAAACAACACACAAAAGCACCACTCAATCAACACACAAAAGCACCATTCCAAAAACACACAAGCACCACTCAGAGAACACACAAAAGCACCACTCAAAAGCACCACTCAAACAACATACACAAACACCACACAAACAACACACAAAAGCATCACTCAAACAACACACAAAAGCACCATTCCAAAAACACACAAGCACCACTCAGAGAACACACAAAAGCACCACTCAAAAGCACCACTCAAACAACATACACAAACACCACTCAAACAACACACAAAAGCATCACTCAAACAACACACAAAAGCACCACTCCAAAAACACCCAAGCACCACTCAAACAACACACAAAAGCACCACTCAATCAACACACAAAAGCACCATTCCAAAAACACACAAGCACCACTCAAACAATACACAAAAGCACCACTCAAACAACGCACACAAACACCACTCAAACAACACACAAAAGCACAACTCCAAATACACACAAGCACCACTCAAAAAACACACAAAAGGACCACTCCAAAAACGAACAAAAGCACCACTCCAAAAACACACAAGCACCACTCAAACAACACACAAAAGCACCACTCCTAAAACACACAAGCACTACTCAGAGAACACACAAAAGCACCACTCAAACAACACACAAAAGCACCATTCCAAAAACACACAAGCACCACTCAAACAACACACAAAAGCACCACTCAAACAACACACACAAACACCACTCAAACAACACACAAAAGCACCACTCCAAAAACAGACAAGCACCACTCAAACAACACACAAAAGCACCACTCAAACAACACACACAAGCACCACTCAAAAGCACCACTCCAAAAACAGACAAGCACCACTCAAACAACACACAAAAGCACCACTAAAGCAACACACACAAGCACCACTCAAACAACACACACAAACACCACTCAAACAACACACAAAAGCACCACTCAATCAACACACAAAAGCACCATTCCAAAAACACACAAGCACCACTCAAACAATACACAAAAGCACCACTCAAACAACGCACACAAACATCACTCAAACAACACACAAAAGCACCACTCCAAAAACACACAAGCACCACTCAAACAACACACAAAAGCACTACTCCTAAAACACTCAAGCACCACTCAGAGAACACACAAAAGCACCACTCAAAAGCACCACTCAAACAACATACACAAACACCACTCAAACAACACACAAAAGCACCACTCAAACAACACACAAAAGCACCACTCCAAAAACACCCAAGCACCACTCAAACAACACACAAAAGCACCACTCAATCAACACACAAAAGCACCATACCAAAAACACACAAGCACCACTCAAACAATACACAAAAGCACCACTCAAACAACGCACACAAACACCACTCAAACAACACACAAAAGCACCACTCCAAATACACACAAGCACCACTCAAACAACACACAAAAGGACCACTCCAAAAACACACAAAAGCACCACTCCAAAAACACACAAGCACCACTCAATCAACACACAAAAGCACCACTCCTAAAACACACAAGCACAACTCAGAGAACACACAAAAGCACCACTCAAACAACACACAAAAGCACCATTCCAAAAACACACAAGCACCACTCAAACAACACACAAAAGCACCACTTAAACAACACACACAAAAACCACTCAAACAACACACAAAAGCACCACTCCAAAAACAGACAAGCACCACTCAAACAACACACAAAAGCACCACTCAAACAACACACACAAGCACCACTCAAAAGCACCACTCCAAAAACAGACAAGCACCACATAAACTACACACAAAAGCACCACTAAAGCAACACACACAAGCACCACTCAAACAACACACAAAAGCACCACTTAAACAACACACACAAACACCACTCAAACAACACACAAAAGCACCACTCCAAAAACAGACAAGCACCACTCAAACAACACACAAAAGCACCACTCAAACAACACACACAAGCACCACTCAAAAGCACCACTCCAAAAACAGACAAGCACCACATAAACAACACACAAAAGCACCACTAAAGCAACACACACAAGCACCACTCAAACAACACACAAAAGTACCACTCCAAAAACAGACAAGCACCACTCATACAACACACAAAAGCACCACTCATACAACACACAAAAGCACCACTCAGACAACACACACAAGCACCACTCAAACAACACACACAAACACCAATCAAACAACACACAAATGCACCACTCAAACAACACACACAAACGCCACTCCAAAAACACACAAGCACCACTCAAACAACACACAAAAGCTCCACTCAAACAATACACACAAACACCACTCAAACAACACACAAAAGCACCACTCAAATAACAAACAAAAGCACCACTCCAAAAACACACAAGCACCACTCAAACAACACACAAAAGCTCTACTTAAACAACACACAAAAGCACCATTCCAAAAACCCACAAGAATCACTCAAACAACACACAAAAGCTCCACTCAAACAACACACACAAACACCACTCAAACAACACACAAAAGCACCACTCAAACAACACACAAAAGAACCACTCAAACAACACACAAAAGCACCACTCCAAAAACACACAAAAGCACCACTTCAAAAACACACAAGCACCACTCAAACAACACACAAAAGCTCCACTCAAACAACATACACAAACACCACTCAAACAACACACAAAAGCACCACTCAAACAACACACAAAAGCACCACTCCAAAAACACCCAAGCACCACTCAAACAACACACAAAAGCACCACTCAATCAACACACAAAAGCACCATTCCAAAAACACACAAGCACCACTCAAACAACACACAAAAGCACCACTCCAAAAACAGACAAGCACCACTCAAACAACACACAAAAGCACCACTCAAACAACACACACAAGCACCACTCAAAAGCACCACTCCAAAAACAGACAAGCACCACTCAAAAAACACACAAAAGCACCACTAAAGCAACACACACAAGCACCACTCAAACAACACACACAAACACCACTCAAACAACACACAAAAGCACCACTCAATCAACACACAAAAGCACCATTCCAAAAACACACAAGCACCACTCAGAGAACACACAAAAGCACCACTCAAAAGCACCACTCAAACAACATACACAAACACCACACAAACAACACACAAAAGCATCACTCAAACAACACACAAAAGCACCATTCCAAAAACACACAAGCACCACTCAGAGAACACACAAAAGCACCACTCAAAAGCACCACTCAAACAACATACACAAACACCACTCAAACAACACACAAAAGCATCACTCAAACAACACACAAAAGCACCACTCCAAAAACACCCAAGCACCACTCAAACAACACACAAAAGCACCACTCAATCAACACACAAAAGCACCATTCCAAAAACACACAAGCACCACTCAAACAATACACAAAAGCACCACTCAAACAACGCACACAAACACCACTCAAACAACACACAAAAGCACAACTCCAAATACACACAAGCACCACTCAAAAAACACACAAAAGGACCACTCCAAAAACGAACAAAAGCACCACTCCAAAAACACACAAGCACCACTCAAACAACACACAAAAGCACCACTCCTAAAACACACAAGCACTACTCAGAGAACACACAAAAGCACCACTCAAACAACAAACAAAAGCACCATTCCAAAAACACACAAGCACCACTCAAACAACACACAAAAGCACCACTCAAACAACACACACAAACACCACTCAAACAACACACAAAAGCACCACTCCAAAAACAGACAAGCACCACTCAAACAACACACAAAAGCACCACTCAAACAACACACACAAGCACCACTCAAAAGCACCACTCCAAAAACAGACAAGCACCACTCAAACAACACACAAAAGCACCACTAAAGCAACACACACAAGCACCACTCAAACAACACACACAAACACCACTCAAACAACACACAAAAGCACCACTCAATCAACACACAAAAGCACCATTCCAAAAACACACAAGCACCACTCAAACAATACACAAAAGCACCACTCAAACAACGCACACAAACATCACTCAAACAACACACAAAAGCACCACTCCAAAAACACACAAGCACCACTCAAACAACACACAAAAGCACTACTCCTAAAACACTCAAGCACCACTCAGAGAACACACAAAAGCACCACTCAAAAGCACCACTCAAACAACATACACAAACACCACTCAAACAACACACAAAAGCACCACTCAAACAACACACAAAAGCACCACTCCAAAAACACCCAAGCACCACTCAAACAACACACAAAAGCACCACTCAATCAACACACAAAAGCACCATACCAAAAACACACAAGCACCACTCAAACAATACACAAAAGCACCACTCAAACAACGCACACAAACACCACTCAAACAACACACAAAAGCACCACTCCAAATACACACAAGCACCACTCAAACAACACACAAAAGGACCACTCCAAAAACACACAAAAGCACCACTCCAAAAACACACAAGCACCACTCAATCAACACACAAAAGCACCACTCCTAAAACACACAAGCACAACTCAGAGAACACACAAAAGCACCACTCAAACAACACACAAAAGCACCATTCCAAAAACACACAAGCACCACTCAAACAACACACAAAAGCACCACTTAAACAACACACACAAAAACCACTCAAACAACACACAAAAGCACCACTCCAAAAACAGACAAGCACCACTCAAACAACACACAAAAGCACCACTCAAACAACACACACAAGCACCACTCAAAAGCACCACTCCAAAAACAGACAAGCACCACATAAACAACACACAAAAGCACCACTAAAGCAACACACACAAGCACCACTCAAACAACACACAAAAGCACCACTTAAACAACACACACAAACACCACTCAAACAACACACAAAAGCACCACTCCAAAAACAGACAAGCACCACTCAAACAACACACAAAAGCACCACTCAAACAACACACACAAGCACCACTCAAAAGCACCACTCCAAAAACAGACAAGCACCACATAAACAACACACAAAAGCACCACTAAAGCAACACACACAAGCACCACTCAAACAACACACAAAAGTACCACTCCAAAAACAGACAAGCACCACTCATACAACACACACAAGCACCACTCAGACAACACACACAAGCACCACTCAAACAACTCACACAAACACCAATCAAACAACACACAAAAGCACCACTCAAACAACACACAAAAGAACCACGCAAACAACACACAAAAGCACCACTCCAAAAACACACAAGCACCACTCAAACAACACACAAAAGCACCACTTAAACAACACACAAAAGCACCACTCAAACACACAAAGCACCACTCCAAAAACACACAAGCACCACTCAAACAACACACAAAAGCACCACTTAAACAACACACAAAAGCACCATTCCAAAAACACACAAGAACCACTCAAACAACACACAAAAGCTCCACTCAAACAACACACACAAACACCACTCAAACAACACACAAAAGCACCACTCAAACAACACACAAAAGCACCACTCAAACAACACACAAAAGCACCACTCAAACAACACACACAAGCACCACTCAAACAACACACAAAAGCACCACTCAAACAACACACAAAAGAACCATTCCAAAAACACACAAGCACCACTCAAACAACACACAAAAGCACCACTCAAACAACACACACAAACACCACTCAAACAACACACAAAAGCACCACTCCAAAAACACACAAGCACCACTCAAACAACACACAAAAGCACCACTCAAACAACACGCAAAAGCACCACTCCAAAAACACACAAGCACCACTCAAACACACAAAAGCACCACTCAAACAACGCACACAAACACCACTTAAAAAACACACAAAAGCACCACTCAAACAACACACAAAAGCACCACTCCAAAAACACACAAGCACAACTCAGACAACACACAAAAGCACCACTCAAACAACACACACAAGCACAACTCAAACAACACACACAAGCACCACTCAAACAACACACACAAACACCACTCAAACAACACACAAAAGCACCACTCAAACAACACACAAAAGAACCACTCAAAAAACACACAAAAGCACCACTCCAAAAACACACAAAAGCACCACTCCAAAAACACACAAGCACCACTCAAACAACACAGAAAAGCTTCACTCAAACAACATACACAAACACCACTCAAACAACACACAAAAGCACCTCTCAAACAACACACAAAAGCACCACTCCAAAAACACACATGCACCACTCAAACAACACACAAAAGCACCACTCAATCAACACACAAAAGCACCATTCCAAAAACACACAAGCACCACTCAAACAATACACAAAAGCACCACTCAAACAACGCACACAAATACCACTCAAACAACACACAAAAGCACCACTCCAAAAACACACAAGCACCACTCAAACAACACACAAAAGCACCACTCAAACAATACACAAAAGCACCACTCCAAAAACACACAAGCACCACTCAAACAACACACAAAAGCACCACTCCTAAAACACAGAAGCACCACTCAGAGAACACACAAAAGCACTACTCAAACAACACACAAAAGCACCATTCCAAAAACACACAAGCACCACTCAAACAACACACACAAGCACCACTCAAACAACACACACAAACACCACTCAAACAACACACAAAAGCACCACTCAAACAACACACACAAACACCACTCAAACAACACACAAAAGCACCACTCAAACAACACACAAAAGCACCACTCCAAAAACACACAAGCACCACTCAAACAACACACAAAAGCACCACTTAAACAACACACAAAAGCACCACTCAAACACACAAAGCACCACTCCAAAAACACACAAGCACCACTCAAACAACACACAAAAGCACCACTTAAACAACACACAAAAGCACCATTCCAAAAACACACAAGAACCACTCAAACAAAACACAAAAGCTCCACTCAAACAACACACACAAACACCACTCAAACAACACACAAAAGCACCACTCAAACAACACACAAAAGCACCACTCAAACAACACACACAAGCACCACTCAAACAACACACAAAAGCACCACTCAAACAACACACAAAAGAACCATTCCAAAAACACACAAGCACCACTCAAACAACACACAAAAGCACCACTCAAACAACACACACAAACACCACTCAAACAACACACAAAAGCACCACTCCAAAAACACACAAGCACCACTCAAACAACACACAAAAGCACCACTCAAACAACACGCAAAAGCACCACTCCAAAAACACACAAGCACCACTCAAACACACAAAAGCACCACTCAAACAACGCACACAAACACCACTTAAAAAACACACAAAAGCACCACTCAAACAACACACAAAAGCACCACTCCAAAAACACACATGCACCACTCAAACAACACACAAAAGCACCACTCAATCAACACACAAAAGCACCATTCCAAAAACACACAAGCACCACTCAAACAATACACAAAAGCACCACTCAAACAACGCACACAAATACCACTCAAACAACACACAAAAGCACCACTCCAAAAACACACAAGCACCACTCAAACAACACACAAAAGCACCACTCAAACAACACACAAAAGCACCACTCCAAAAACACACAAGCACCACTCAAACAACACACAAAAGCACCACTCCTAAAACAGAGAAGCACCACTCAGAGAACACACAAAAGCACTACTCAAACAACACACAAAAGCACCATTCCAAAAACACACAAGCACCACTCAAACAACACACAAAAGCACCACTGAAACAACACACACAAACACCACTCAAACAACACACAAAAGCACCACTCCAAAAACAGACAAGCACCACTCAAACAACACACAAAAGCACCACTCAAACAACACACACAAGCACCACTCAAACAACACACACAAACACCACTCAAACAACACACAAAAGCACCACTCAAACAACACACACAAACACCACTCAAACAACACACAAAAGCACCACTCAAACAACACACAAAAGCACCACTCCAAAAACACACAAAAGCACCACTCCAAAAACACACAAAAGCACCACTACAAAAACACACAAGCACCACTCAAATAACACACAAAAGCACCACTAAAACAACTCACACAAACACCACTCAAACAACACACAAAAGCACCACTCCAAAAACACACAAGCACCACTCAAACAACACACAAAAGCACCACTCAATCAACACACAAAAGCACTACTCCTAAAACACACAAGCACAACTCAGAGAACACACAAAAGCACCACTCAAACAACACACAAAAGCACCATTCCAAAAACACACAAGCACCACTCAAACAACACACAAAAGCACCACTTAAACAACACACACAAACACCACTCAAACAACACACAAAAGCACCACTCCAAAAACAGACAAGCACCACTCAAACAACACACAAAAGCACCACTCAAACAACACACACAAGCACCACTCAAAAGCACCACTCCAAAAACAGACAAGCACACATAAACAACACACAAAAGCACCACTAAAGCAACACACACAAGCACCACTCAAACAACACACAAAAGTACCACTCCAAAAACAGACAAGCACCACTCATACAACACACAAAAGCAGCACTCAGACAACACACACAAGCACCACTCAAACAACTCACACAAACACCAATCAAACAACACACAAAAGCACCACTCAAACAACACACAAAAGAACCACGCAAACAACACACAAAAGCACCACTCCAAAAACACACAAGCACCACTCAAACAACACACAAAAGCACCACTTAAACAACACACAAAAGCACCACTCAAACACACAAAGCACCACTCCAAAAACACACAAGCACCACTCAAACAACACACAAAAGCACCACTTAAACAACACACAAAAGCACCATTCCAAAAAAACACACAAGAACCACTCAAACAACACACAAAAGCTCCACTCAAACAACACACACAAACACCACTGAAACAACACACAAAAGCACCACTCAAACAACACACAAAAGCACCACTCAAACAACACACACAAGCACCACTCAAACAACACACAAAAGCACCACTCAAACAACACACAAAAGAACCATTCCAAAAACACACAAGCACCACTCAAACAACACACAAAAGCACCACTCAAACAACACACACAAACACCACTCAAACAACACACAAAAGCACCACTCCAAAAACATACAAGCACCACTCAAACAACACACAAAAGCACCACTCAAACAACACGCAAAAGCACCACTCCAAAAACACACAATCACCACTCAAACACACAAAAGCACCACTCAAACAACGCACACAAACACCACTTAAAAAACACACAAAAGCACCACTCAAACAACAAACAAAAGCACCACTCCAAAAACACACAAGCACAACTCAGACAACACACAAAAGCACCACTCAAACAACACACACAAGCACAACTCAAACAACACACACAAGCACCACTCAAACAACACACACAAACACCACTCAAACAACACACAAAAGCACCACTCAAACAACACACAAAAGAACCACTCAAACAACACACAAAAGCACCACTCCAAAAACACACAAAAGCACCACTCCAAAAACACACAAGCACCACTCAAACAACACAGAAAAGCTTCACTCAAACAACATACACAAACACCACTCAAACAACACACAAAAGCACCTGTCAAACAACACACAAAAGCACCACTCCAAAAACACACATGCACCACTCAAACAACACACAAAAGCACCACTCAATCAACACACAAAAGCACCATTCCAAAAACACACAAGCACCACTCAAACAATACACAAAAGCACCACTCAAACAACGCACACAAATACCACTCAAACAACACACAAAAGCACCACTCCAAAAACACACAAGCACCACTCAAACAACACACAAAAGCACCACTCAAACAACACACAAAAGCACCACTCCAAAAACACACAAGCACCACTCAAACAACACACAAAAGCACCACTCCTAAAACACAGAAGCACCACTCAGAGAACACACAAAAGCACTACTCAAACAACACACAAAAGCACCATTCCAAAAACACACAAGCACCACTCAAACAACACACAAAAGCACCACTGAAACAACACACACAAACACCACTCAAACAACACACAAAAGCACCACTCCAAAAACAGACAAGCACCACTCAAACAACACACAAAAGCACCACTCAAACAACACACACAAGCACCACTCAAACAACACACACAAACACCACTCAAACAACACACAAAAGCACCACTCAAACAACACACACAAACACCACTCAAACAACACACAAAAGCACCACTCAAACAACACACAAAAGCACCACTCCAAAAACACACAAAAGCACCACTCCAAAAACACACAAAAGCACCACTCCAAATACACACAAGCAACACTCAAACAACACACAAAAGCACCACTCAAGCTACACACACAAACACCACTCAAACAACACACAAAAGTACCACTCCAAAAACAGACAAGCACCACTCATACAACACACAAAAGCAGCACTCAGACAACACACACAAGCACCACTCAAACAACTCACACAAACACCAATCAAACAACACACAAAAGCACCACTCAAACAACACACAAAAGAACCACGCAAACAACACACAAAAGCACCACTCCAAAAACACACAAGCACCACTCAAACAACACACAAAAGCACCACTTAAACAACACACAAAAGCACCACTCAAACACACAAAGCACCACTCCAAAAACACACAAGCACCACTCAAACAACACACAAAAGCACCACTTAAACAACACACAAAAGCACCATTCCAAAAAAACACACAAGAACCACTCAAACAACACACAAAAGCTCCACTCAAACAACACACACAAACACCACTCAAACAACACACAAAAGCACCACTCATACAACACACAAAAGCACCACTCAAACAACACACACAAGCACCACTCAAACAACACACAAAAGCACCACTCAAACAACACACAAAAGAACCATTCCAAAAACACACAAGCACCACTCAAACAACACACAAAAGCACCACTCAAACAACACACACAAACACCACTCAAACAACACACAAAAGCACCACTCCAAAAACATACAAGCACCACTCAAACAACACACAAAAGCACCACTCAAACAACACGCAAAAGCACCACTCCAAAAACACACAAGCACCACTCAAACACACAAAAGCACCACTCAAACAACGCACACAAACACCACTTAAAAAACACACAAAAGCACCACTCAAACAACACACAAAAGCACCACTCCAAAAACACACAAGCACAACTCAGACAACACACAAAAGCACCACTCAAACAACACACACAAGCACAACTCAAACAACACACACAAGCACCACTCAAACAACACACACAAACACCACTCAAACAACACACAAAAGCACCACTCAAACAACACACAAAAGAACCACTCAAACAACACACAAAAGCACCACTCCAAAAACACACAAAAGCACCACTCCAAAAACACACAAGCACCACTCAAACAACACAGAAAAGCTTCACTCAAACAACATACACAAACACCACTCAAACAACACACAAAAGCACCTGTCAAACAACACACAAAAGCACCACTCCAAAAACACACATGCACCACTCAAACAACACACAAAAGCACCACTCAATCAACACACAAAAGCACCATTCCAAAAACACACAAGCACCACTCAAACAATACACAAAAGCACCACTCAAACAACGCACACAAATACCACTCAAACAACACACAAAAGCACCACTCCAAAAACACACAAGCACCACTCAAACAACACACAAAAGCACCACTCAAACAACACACAAAAGCACCACTCCAAAAACACACAAGCACCACTCAAACAACACACAAAAGCACCACTCCTAAAACACAGAAGCACCACTCAGAGAACACACAAAAGCACTACTCAAACAACACACAAAAGCACCATTCCAAAAACACACAAGCACCACTCAAACAACACACAAAAGCACCACTGAAACAACACACACAAACACCACTCAAACAACACACAAAAGCACCACTCCAAAAACAGACAAGCACCACTCAAACAACACACAAAAGCACCACTCAAACAACACACACAAGCACCACTCAAACAACACACACAAACACCACTCAAACAACACACAAAAGCACCACTCAAACAACACACACAAACACCACTCAAACAACACACAAAAGCACCACTCAAACAACACACAAAAGCACCACTCCAAAAACACACAAAAGCACCACTCCAAAAACACACAAAAGCACCACTCCAAATACACACAAGCAACACTCAAACAACACACAAAAGCACCACTCAAGCAACACACACAAACACCACTCAAACCACACAAAAAAGCACCACTCAAACAACACACAAAAGCACCTCTTAAACAACACACAAAAGCACCACTCCAAAAACACACAAAAGCACCACTCCAAAAACACACAAAAGCACCACTACAAAAACACACAAGCACCACTCAAATAACACACAAAAGCACCACTAAAACAACTCACACAAACACCACTCAAACAACACACAAAAGCACCACTCCAAAAACACACAAGCACCACTCAAACAACACACAAAAGCACCACTCAAACAACACGCAAAAGCACCACTCAAACACACAAAAGCACCACTCAAACAACACACACTTACACCACTTAAACAACACTCAAAAGCACCACTCAAACAACACACAAAAGCATCACTCCAAAAACACACAAGCACAACTCAGGCAACACACAAAAGCACCACTCAAACAACACACAAAAGCACCACTCCAAAAACAGACAAGCACCACTCAAACAACACACAAAAGCACCACTCAAACAACACGCAAAAGCACCACTCCAAAAACACACAAGCACCACTCAAACACACAAAAGCACCACTCAAACAACACACACAAACACCACTTAAACAACACACAAGCACCACTCAAACAACACACAAAAGCTTCACTCAAACAACATACACAAACACCACTCAAACAACACACAAAAGCACCTCTCAAACAACACACAAAAGCACCACTCCAAAAACACACAAGCACCACTCAAACAACACACAAAAGCACCACTCAATCCACACACAAAAGCACCATTCCAAAAACACACAAGCACCACTCAAACAATACACAAAAGCACCACTCAAACAACGTACACAAACACCACTCAAACAACACACAAAAGCACCACTCCAAAAACACACAAGCACCACTCAAACAACACACAAAAGCACCACTCAAACAACACACAAAAGCACCACTCCAAAAACACACAAGCACCACTCAAACAACACACAAAAGCACCACTCCTAAAACACAGAAGCACCACTCAGAGAACACACAAAAGCACCACTCAAACAACACACAAAAGCACCATGCCAAAAACACACAAGCACCACTCAAACAACACACAAAAGCACCACTGAAACAACACACACAAACACCACTCAAACAACACACAAAAGCACCACTCCAAAAACAGACAAGCACCACTCAAACAACACACAAAAGCACCACTCAAACAACACACACAAGCACCACTCAAACAACACACACAAACACCTCTCAAACAACACACAAAAGCACCACTCCAAAAACAGACAAGCACCACTCAAATAACACACAAAAGCGCCACTCAAACAACACGCAAAAGCACCACTCCAAAAACACACAAGCACCACTCAAACACACAAAAGCACCACTCAAACAACACACACAAACACCACTTAAACAACACACAAGCACCACTCAAACAACACACAAAAGCTTCACTCAAACAACATACACAAACACCACTCAAACAACACACAAAAGCACCTCTCAAACAACACACAAAAGCACCACTCCAAAAACACACAAGCACCACTCAAACAACACACAAAAGCACCATTCCAAAAACACACAAGCACCACTCAAACTATACACAAAAGCACCACTCAAACAACGCACACAAACACCACTCAAACAACACAGAAAAGCACCACTCCAAAAACACACAAGCACCACTCAAACAACACACAAAAGCACCACTCAAACAACACACAAAAGCACCACTCCAAAAACACACAAGTACCACTCAAACAACACACAAAAGCACCACTCCTAAAACACAGAAGCACCACTCAGAGAACACACAAAAGCACCACTCAAACAACACACAAAAGCACCACTCAAACCACACACAAAAGCACCACTCAAACAACACACAAAAGCACCACTCAAACAACACACAAAAGCACCACTCCAAAAACACACAAAAGCACCACTCCAAAAACACACAAAAGCACCACTACAAAAACACACAAGCACCACTCAAATAACACACAAAAACCACTCAAACAACACACAAAAGCACCACTCCAAAAACACACAAGCACCACTCAAACAACTCACAAAAGCACCACTCAAACAACATGCAAAAGCACCACTCAAACACACAAAAGCACCACTCAAACAACACACAAAAGCATCACTCCAAAAACACACAAGCACAACTCAGGCAACACACAAAAGCAACAATCAAACAACACACAAAAGCACCACTCCAAAAACAGACAAGCACCACTCAAACAACACACAAAAGCACCACTCAAACAACACGCAAAAGGACCACTCCAAAAACACACAAGCACCACTCAAACACACAAAAGCACCACTCAAACAACACACACAAACACCACTTAAACAACACACAAGCAGCACTCAAACAACACACAAAAGCTTCACTCAAACAACATACACAAACACCACTCAAACAACACACAAAAGCACCTCTCAAACAACACACAAAAGCACCACTCCAAAAACACACAAGCACCACTCAAACAACACACAAAAGCACCACTCAATCAACACACAAAAGCACCATTCCAAAAACACACAAGCACCTCTCAAACAATACACAAAAGCACCACTCAAACAACGCACACAAACACCACTCAAACAACACACAAAAGCACCACTCCAAAAACACACAAGCACCACTCAAACAACACACAAAAGCACCACTCAAACAACACACAAAAGCACCACTCCAAAAACACACAAGCACCACTCAAACAACACACAAAAGCACCACTCCTAAAACACAGAAGCACCACTCAGAGAACACACAAAAGCTCCACTCAAACAATACACACACAAACACCACTCAAACAACACACAAAAGCACCACTCAAACAACACACAAAAGCACCACTCCAAAAACACACAAAAGCACCACTCCAAATACACACAAGCACCACTCAAACAACACACAAAAGCACCACTCAAACAACACACACAAACACCACTCAAACCACACACAAAAGCACCACTCAAACAACACACAAAAGCACCACTCAAACAACACACAAAAGCACCACTCCAAAAACACACAAAAGCACCACTCCAAAAACACACAAAAGCACCACTACAAAAACACACAAGCACCACTCAAATAACACACAAAAGCACCACTAAAACAACTCACACAAACACCACTCAAACAACACACAAAAGCACCACTCCAAAAACACACAAGCACCACTCAAACAACACACAAAAGCACCACTCAAACAACACGCAAAAGCACCACTCAAACACACAAAAGCACCACTCAAACAACACACACATACACCACTTAAACAACACACAAAAGCACCACTCAAACAACACACAAAAGCATCACTCCAAAAACACACAAGCACCACTCAAACAACACACAAAAGCACCACTCAAACAACACGCAAAAGCACCACTCCAAAAACACACAAGCACCACTCAAACACACAAAAGCACCACTCAAACAACACACACAAACACCACTTAAACAACACACAAAAGCACCACTCAAACAACACACAAAAGCACCACTCCAAAAACAAACAAGCACAACTCAGACAACACACAAAATCACCACTCAAACAACACACAAATGTACCATTCCAAAAACACACAAGCACCACTCAAACAACACACAAAAGCACAACTCAAACAACACACACAAGCACCACTCAAACAACACATACAAACACCACTCAAACAACACACAAAAGCACCACTCAAACAACACACAAAAGAACCACTCAAACAACACACAAAAGCACCACTTCAAAAACACACAAAAGCACCACTCCAAAAACACACAAGCACCACTCAAACAACACACAAAAGATACACTCAAACAACATACACAAACACCACTCAAACAACACACAAAAGCACCACTCAAACAACACACAAAAGCACCACTCCAAAAACACACAAGCACCACTCAAACAACACACAAAAGCACCACTCAATCAACACACAAAAGCACCATTCCAAAAACACACAAGCACCACTCAAACAATACACAAAAGCACCACTCAAACAACGCACACAAACACCACTCAAACAACACATAAAAGCACCACTCCAAAAACACACAAGCACCACTCAAACAACACACAAAAGCACCACTCAAACAACACAAAAAAGGACCACTCCAAAAACACACAAAAGCACAACTCCAAAAACACACAAGCACCACTCAAACAACACACAAAAGCACCACTCCTAAAACACAAAAACACCACTCAGAGAACACAAAAAAGCACCACTCAAACAACACACAAAAGCACCATTCCAAAAACACACAAGCACCACTCAAACAACACACAAAAGCACCACTCAAACAACACACACAAACACCACTCAAACAACACACAAAAGCACCACTCTAAAAACAGACAAGCACCAATCAAACAACACACAAAAGCACCACTCAAACAACACACACAAGCACCACTCAAAAGCACCACTCCAAAAACAGACAAGCACCACTCAAACAACACACAAATCCACCACTCAAACAGCACACAAAAACACCACTCAAACAACACACAAAAGTACCACTCCAAAAACACACAAGCACCACTCAAACAACACACAAAAGCTTCACTCAAACAACATACACAAACACCACTCAAACAACACACAAAAGCACCTCTCAAACAACACACAAAAGCACCACTCCAAAAACACACAAGCACCACTCAAACAACACACAAAGGCACCATTCCAAAAACACACAAGCACCACTCAAACAATACACAAAAGCACCACTCAAACAACGCACACAAACACCACTCAAACAACACACAAAAGCACCACTCCAAAAACACACAAGCACCACTCAAACAACACACAAAAGCACCACTCAAACAACACACAAAAGCACCACTCCAAAAACACACAAGCACCACTCAAACAACACACAAAAGCACCACTCCTAAAACACAGAAGCACCACTCAGAGAACACACAAAAGCACCACTCAAATAACACACAAAAGCACCATTCCAAAAACATACAAGCACCACTCAAACAACACACAAAAGCACCACTGAAACAACACTCACAAACACCACTCAAACAACACACAAAAGCACCACTCCAAAAACAGACAAGCACCACTCAAACAACACACAAAAGCCCCACTCAAACAACACACACAAGCACCACTCAAACAACACACACAAACACCACTCAAACAACACACAAAAGCACCACTCAAACCACACACAAAAGCACCACTCAAACAACACACAAAAGCACCACTCAAACAACACACAAAAGCACCACTCCAAAAACACACAAAAGCACCACTCCAAAAACACACAAAAGCACCACTACAAAAACACACAAGCACCACTCAAATAACACACAAAAACCACTCAAACAACACACAAAAGCACCACTCCAAAAACACACAAGCACCACTCAAACAACACACAAAAGCACCACTCAAACAACACGCAAAAGCACCACTCAAACACACAAAAGCACCACTCAAACAACACACACATACACCACTTAAACAACACACAAAAGCACCACTCAAACAACACACAAAAGCATCACTCCAAAAACACACAAGCACAACTCAGGCAACACACAAAAGCACCACTCAAACAACACAAAAAAGCACCACTCCAAAAACAGACAAGCACCACTCAAACAACACACAAAAGCACCACTCAAACAACACGCAAAAGCACCACTCCAAAAACACACAAGCTCCACTCAAACACACAAAAGCACCACTCAAACAACACACACAAACACCACTTAAACAACACACAAGCACCACTCAAACAACACACAAAAGCTTCACTCAAACAACATACACAAACACCACTCAAACAACACACAAAAGCACCTCTCAAACAACACACAAAAGCACCACTCCAAAAACACACAAGCACCACTCAAACAACACACAAAAGCACCACTCAATCAACACACAAAAGCACCATTCCAAAAACACACAAGCACCTCTCAAACAATACACAAAAGCACCACTCAAACAACGCACACAAACACCACTCAAACAACACACAAAAGCACCACTCCAAAAACACACAAGCACCACTCAAACAACACACAAAAGCACCACTCAAACAACACACAAAAGCACCACTCCAAAAACACACAAGCACCACTCAAACAACACACAAAAGCACCACTCCTAAAACACAGAAGCACCATTCAGAGAACACACAAAAGCACCACTCAAACAACACACAAAAGCACCATTCCAAAAACACACAAGCACCACTCAAACAACACACAAAAGCACCACTGAAACAACACACACAAACACCACTCAAACAACACACAAAAGCACCTCTCCTAAAACAGACAAGCACCACTCAAACAACACACAAAAGCACCACTCAAACAACACACACAAGCACCACTCAAACAACACACACAAACACCACTCAAACAACACACAAAAGCACCACTCAAACAACACACACAATCACCACTCAAACAACACACAAAAGCACCACTCCAAAAACACACAAAAGCACCACTCCAAATACACACAAGCACCACTAAACAACACACAAAAGCACCACTCAAACAACACACACAAACACCACTCAAACCACACACAAAAGCACCACTCAAACAACACACAAAAGCACCACTCAAACAACACACAAAAGCACCACTCCAAAAACACACAAAAGCACCACTCCAAAAACACACAAAAGCACCAATACAAAAACACACAAGCACCACTCAAATAACACACAAAAGCACCACTATAACAACTCACACAAACACCACTCAAACAACTCACAAAAGCACCACTCCAAAAACACACAAGCACCACTCAAACAACACACAAAAACACCACTCAATCAACACGCAAAAGCACCACTCAAACACACAAAAGCACCACTCAAACAACACACACATACACCACTTAAACAACACACAAAAGCACCACTCAAACAACACACAAAAGCATCACTCCAAAAACACACAAGCACAACTCAGGCAACACACAAAAGCACCACTCAAACAACACACAAAAGCACCACTCCAAAAACACACAAGCACCACTCAAACAACACACAAAAGCACCACTCAAACAACACGCAAAAGCACCACTCCAAAAACACACAAGCACCACTCAAACACACAAAAGCACCACTCAAACAACACACACAAACACCACTTAAACAACACACAAAAGCACCACTCAAACAACACACAAAAGCACCACTCCAAAAACAAACAAGCACAACTCAGACAACACACAAAAGCACCACTCAAACAACACACAAATGTACCATTCCAAAAACACACAAGCACCACTCAAACAACACACAAAAGCACAACTCAAACAACACACACAAGCACCACTCAAACAACACATACAAACACCACTCAAACAACACACAAAAGCACCACTCAAACAACACACAAAAGAACCACTCAAACAACACACAAAAGCACCACTCCAAAAACACACAAAAGCACCACTCCAAAAACACACAAGCACCACTCAAACAACACACAAAAGATACACTCAAACAACATACACAAACACCACTCAATCAACACACAAAAGCACCACTCAAACAACACACAAAAGCACCACTCCAAAAACACACAAGCACCACTCAAACAACACACAAAAGCACCACTCAATCAACACACAAAAGCACCATTCCAAAAACACACAAGCACCACTCAAACAATACACAAAAGCACCACTCAAACAACGCACACAAACACCAGTCAAACAACACACAAAAGCACCACTCCAAAAACACACAAGCACCACTCAAACAACACACAAAAGCACCACTCAAACAACACAAAAAAGGACCACTCCAAAAACACACAAAAGCACCACTCCAAAAACACACAAGCACCACTCAAACAACACACAAAAGCACCACTCAAACAACACACAAAAGCACCACTCCAAAAACACACAAAAGCACCACTCCAAATACACACAAGCACCACTCAAACAACACACAAAAGCACCACTCAAACAACACACACAAACACCACTCAAACCACACACAAAAGCACCACTCAAACAACACACAAAAGCACCACTCAAACAACACACAAAAGCACCACTCCAAAAACACACAAAAGCACCACTCCAAAAACACACAAAAGCACCACTACAAAAACACACAAGCACCACTCAAATAACACACAAAAGCACCACTAAAACAACACACAAAAGCACCACTCAAACACACAAAAGCACCACTCAAACAACACACACTTACACCACTTAAACAACACACAAAAGCACCACTCAAACAACACACAAAAGCATCACTCCAAAAACACACAAGCACAACTCAGGCAACACACAAAAGCACCACTCAAACAACACACAAAAGCACCACTCCAAAAACACACAAGCACCACTCAAACAACACACAAAAGCACCACTCAAACAACACGCAAAAGCACCACTCCAAAAACACACAAGCACCACTCAAACACACAAAAGCACCACTCAAACAACACACACAAACACCACTTAAACAACACACAAAAGCACCACTCAAACAACACACAAAAGCACCACTCCAAAAACAAACAAGCACAACTCAGACAACACACAAAAGCACTACTCAAACAACACACAAATGTACCATTCCAAAAACACACAAGCACCACTCAAACAACACACAAAAGCACAACTCAAACAACACACACAAGCACCACTCAAACAACACATACAAACACCACTCAAACAACACACAAAAGCACCACTCAAACAACACACAAAAGAACTACTCAAACAACACACAAAAGCACCACTCCAAAAACACACAAAAGCACCACTCCAAAAACACACAAGCACCACTCAAACAACACACAAATGATACACTCAAACAACATACACAAACACCACTCAAACAACACACAAAAGCACCACTCAAACAACACACAAAAGCACCACTCCAAAAACTCACAAGCACCACTCAAACAACACACAAAAGCACCACTCAATCAACACACAAAAGCACCATTCCAAAAACACACAAGCACCACTCAAACAATACACAAAAGCACCACTCAAACAACGCACACAAACACCACTCAAACAACACACAAAAGCACCACTCCAAAAACACACAAGCACCACTCAAACAACACACAAAAGCACCACTCAAACAACACAAAAAAGGACCACTCCAAAAACACACAAAAGCACCACTCCAAAAACACACAAGCACCACTCAAACAACACACAAAAGCACCACTCCTAAAACACACAAACACCACTCAGAGAACACACAAAAGCACCACTCAAACAACACACAAAAGCACCATTCCAAAAACACACAAGCACCACTCAAACAACACACAAAAGCACCACTCAAACAACACACAAAAGCACCACTCCAAAAACACACAAAAGCACCACTCCAAAAACACACAAAAGCACCACTACAAAAACACACAAGCACCACTCAAATAACACACAAAAACCACTCAAACAACACACAAAAGCACCACTCCAAAAACACACAAGCACCACTCAAACAACTCACAAAAGCACCACTCAAACAACATGCAAAAGCACCACTCAAACACACAAAAGCACCACTCAAACAACACACACATACACCACTTAAACAACACACAAAAGCACCACTCAAACAACACACAAAAGCATCACTCCAAAAACACACAAGCACAACTCAGGCAACACACAAAAGCAACAATCAAACAACACACAAAAGCACCACTCCAAAAACAGACAAGCACCACTCAAACAACACACAAAAGCACCACTCAAACAACACGCAAAAGGACCACTCCAAAAACACACAAGCACCACTCAAACACACAAAAGCACCACTCAAACAACACACACAAACACCACTTAAACAACACACAAGCACCACTCAAACAACACACAAAAGCTTCACTCAAACAACATACACAAACACCACTCAAACAACACACAAAAGCACCTCTCAAACAACACACAAAAGCACCACTCCAAAAACACACAAGCACCACTCAAACAACACACAAAAGCACCACTCAATCAACACACAAAAGCACCATTCCAAAAACACACAAGCACCTCTCAAACAATACACAAAAGCACCACTCAAACAACGCACACAAACACCACTCAAACAACACACAAAAGCACCACTCCAAAAACACACAAGCACCACTCAAACAACACACAAAAGCACCACTCAAACAACACACAAAAGCACCACTCCAAAAACACACAAGCACCACTCAAACAACACACAAAAGCACCACTCCTAAAACACAGAAGCACCACTCAGAGAACACACAAAAGCTCCACTCAAACAATACACACACAAACACCACTCAAACAACACACAAAAGCACCACTCAAACAACACACAAAAGCACCACTCCAAAAACACACAAAAGCACCACTCCAAATACACACAAGCACCACTCAAACAACACACAAAAGCACCACTCAAACAACACACACAAACACCACTCAAACCACACACAAAAGCACCACTCAAACAACACACAAAAGCACCACTCAAACAACACACAAAAGCACCACTCCAAAAACACACAGAAGCACCACTCCAAAAACACACAAAAGCACCACTACAAAAACACACAAGCACCACTCAAATAACACACAAAAGCACCACTAAAACAACTCACACAAACACCACTCAAACAACACACAAAAGCACCACTCCAAAAACACACAAGCACCACTCAAACAACACACAAAAGCACCACTCAAACAACACGCAAAAGCACCACTCAAACACACAAAAGCACCACTCAAACAACACACACATACACCACTTAAACAACACACAAAAGCACCACTCAAACAACACACAAAAGCATCACTCCAAAAACACACAAGCACCACTCAAACAACACACAAAAGCACCACTCAAACAACACGCAAAAGCACCACTCCAAAAACACACAAGCACCACTCAAACACACAAAAGCACCACTCAAACAACACACACAAACACCACTTAAACAACACACAAAAGCACCACTCAAACAACACACAAAAGCACCACTCCAAAAACAAACAAGCACAACTCAGACAACACACAAAAGCACCACTCAAACAACACACAAAAGCACCACTCCAAAAACACACAAGCACCACTCAAACAACACACAAAAGCACCACTCAAACAACACGCAAAAGCACCACTCCAAAAACACACAAGCACCACTCAAACACACAAAAGCACCACTCAAACAACACACACAAACACCACTTAAACAACACACAAAAGCACCACTCAAACAACACACAAAAGCACCACTCCAAAAACAAACAAGCACAACTCAGACAACACACAAAAGCACCACTCAAACAACACACAAATGTACCATTCCAAAAACACACAAGTACCACTCAAACAACACACAAAAGCACAACTCAAACAACACACACAAGCACCACTCAAACAACACATACAAACACCACTCAAACAACACACAAAAGCACCACTCAAACAACACACAAAAGAACCACTCAAAAAACACACAAAAGCACCACTTCAAAAACACACAAAAGCACCACTCCAAAAACACACAAGCACCACTCAAACAACACACAAAAGATACACTCAAACAACATACACAAACACCACTCAAACAACACACAAAAGCACCACTCAAACAACACACAAAAGCACCACTCCAAAAACACACAAGCACCACTCAAACAACACACAAAAGCACCACTCAATCAACACACAAAAGCACCATTCCAAAAACACACAAGCACCACTCAAACAATACACAAAAGCACCACTCAAACAACGCACACAAACACCACTCAAACAACACATAAAAGCACCACTCCAAAAACACACAAGCACCACTCAAACAACACACAAAAGCACCACTCAAACAACACAAAAAAGGACCACTCCAAAAACACACAAAAGCACAACTCCAAAAACACACAAGCACCACTCAAACAACACACAAAAGCACCACTCCTAAAACACAAAAACACCACTCAGAGAACACACAAAAGCACCACTCAAACAACACACAAAAGCACCATTCCAAAAACACACAAGCACCACTCAAACAAAACACAAAAGCACCACTCAAACAACACACACAAACACCACTCAAACAACACACAAAAGCACCACTCTAAAAACAGACAAGCACCAATCAAACAACACACAAAAGCACCACTCAAACAACACACACAAGCACCACTCAAAAGCACCACTCCAAAAACAGACAAGCACCACTCAAACAACACACAAATCCACCACTCAAACAGCACACAAAAACACCACTCAAACAACACACAAAAGTACCACTCCAAAAACACACAAGCACCACTCAAACAACACACAAAAGCTTCACTCAAACAACATACACAAACACCACTCAAACAACACACAAAAGCACCTCTCAAACAACACACAAAAGCACCACTCCAAAAACACACAAGCACCACTCAAACAACACACAAAAGCACCATTCCAAAAACACACAAGCACCACTCAAACAATACACAAAAGCACCACTCAAACAACGCACACAAACACCACTCAAACAACACACAAAAGCACCACTCCAAAAACACACAAGCACCACTCAAACAACACACAAAAGCACCACTCAAACAACACACAAAAGCACCACTCCAAAAACACACAAGCACCACTCAAACAACACACAAAAGCACCACTCCTAAAACACAGAAGCACCACTCAGAGAACACACAAAAGCACCACTCAAATAACACACAAAAGCACCATTCCAAAAACACACAAGCACCACTCAAACAACACACAAAAGCACCACTGAAACAACACTCACAAACACCACTCAAACAACACACAAAAGCACCACTCCAAAAACAGACAAGCACCACTCAAACAACACACAAAAGCCCCACTCAAACAACACACACAAGCACCACTCAAACAACACACACAAACACCACTCAAACAACACACAAAAGCACCACTCAAACCACACACAAAAGCACCACTCAAACAACACACAAAAGCACCACTCAAACAACACACAAAAGCACCACTCCAAAAACACACAAAAGCACCACTCCAAAAACACACAAAAGCACCACTACAAAAACACACAAGCACCACTCAAATAACACACAAAAACCACTCAAACAACACACAAAAGCACCACTCCAAAAACACACAAGCACCACTCAAACAACACACAAAAGCACCACTCAAACAACACGCAAAAGCACCACTCAAACACACAAAAGCACCACTCAAACAACACACACATACACCACTTAAGCAACACACAAAAGCACCACTCAAACAACACACAAAAGCATCACTCCAAAAACACACAAGCACAACTCAGGCAACACACAAAAGCACCACTCAAACAACACACAAAAGCACCACTCCAAAAACAGACAAGCACCACTCAAACAACACACAAAAGCACCACTCAAACAACACGCAAAAGCACCACTCCAAAAACACACAAGCACCACTCAAACACACAAAAGCACCACTCAAACAACACACACAAACACCACTTAAACAACACACAAGCACCACTCAAACAACACACAAAAGCTTCACTCAAACAACATACACAAACACCACTCAAACAACACACAAAAGCACCTCTCAAACAACACACAAAAGCACCACTCCAAAAACACACAAGCACCACTCAAACAACACACAAAAGCACCACTCAATCAACACACAAAAGCACCATTCCAAAAACACACAAGCACCTCTCAAACAATACACAAAAGCACCACTCAAACAACGCACACAAACACCACTCAAACAACACACAAAAGCACCACTCCAAAAACACACAAGCACCACTCAAACAACACACAAAAGCACCACTCAAACAACACACAAAAGCACCACTCCAAAAACACACAAGCACCACTCAAACAACACACAAAAGCACCACTCCTAAAACACAGAAGCACCACTCAGAGAACACACAAAAGCACCACTCAAACAACACACAAAAGCACCACTGAAACAACACACACAAACACCACTCAAACAACACACAAAAGCACCACTCCTAAAACAGACAAGCACCACTCAAACAACACACAAAAGCACCACTCAAACAACACACACAAGCACCACTCAAACAACACACACAAACACCACTCAAACAACACACAAAAGCACCACTCAAACAACACACACAATCACCACTCAAACAACACACAAAAGCACCACTCCAAAAACACACAAAAGCACCACTCCAAATACACACAAGCACCACTCAAACAACACACAAAAGCACCACTCAAACAACACACACAAACACCACTCAAACCACACACAAAAGCACCACTCAAACAACACACAAAAGCACCACTCAAACAACACACAAAAGCACCACTCCAAAAACACACAAAAGCACCACTCCAAAAACACACAAAAGCACCAATACAAAAACACACAAGCACCACTCAAATAATACACAAAAGCACCACTAAAACAACTCACACAAACACCACTCAAACAACACACAAAAGCACCACTCCAAAAACACACAAGCACCACTCAAACAACACACAAAAACACCACTCAATCAACACGCAAAAGCACCACTCAAACACACAAAAGCACCACTCAAACAACATACACATACACCACTTAAACAACACACAAAAGCACCACTCAAACAACACACAAAAGCATCACTCCAAAAACACAAAAGCACAACTCAGGCAACACACAAAAGCACCACTCAAACAACACACAAAAGCACCACTCCAAAAACACACAAGCACCACTCAAACAACACACAAAAGCACCACTCAAACAACATGCAAAAGCACCACTCCAAAAACACACAAGCACCACTCAAACACACAAAAGCACCACTCAAACAACACACACAAACACCACTTAAACAACACACAAAAGCACCACTCAAACAACACACAAAAGCACCACTCCAAAAACAAACAAGCACAACTCAGACAACACACAAAAGCACCACTCAAACAACACACAAATGTACCATTCCAAAAACACACAAGCACCACTCAAACAACACACAAAAGCACAACTCAAACAACACACACAAGCACCACTCAAACAACACATACAAACACCACTCAAACAACACACAAAAGCACCACTCAAACAACACACAAAAGAACCACTCAAACAACACACAAAAGCACCACTCCAAAAACACACAAAAGCACCACTCCAAAAACACACAAGCACCACTCAAACAACACACAAAAGATACACTCAAACAACATACACAAACACCACTCAATCAACACACAAAAGCACCACTCAAACAACACACAAAAGCACCACTCCAAAAACACACAAGCACCACTCAAACAACACACAAAAGCACCACTCAATCAACACACAAAAGCACCATTCCAAAAACACACAAGCACCACTCAAACAATACACAAAAGCACCACTCAAACAACGCACACAAACACCAGTCAAACAACACACAAAAGCACCACTCCAAAAACACACAAGCACCACTCAAACAACACACAAAAGCACCACTCAAACAACACAAAAAAGGACCACTCCAAAAAAACACAAAAGCACCACTCCAAAAACACACAAGCACCACTCAAACAACACACAAAAGCACCACTCAAACAACACACAAAAGCACCACTACAAAAACACACAAAAGCACCACTCCAAATACACACAAGCACCACTCAAACAACACACAAAAGCACCACTCAAACAACACACACAAACACCACTCAAACCACACACAAAAGCACCACTCAAACAACACACAAAAGCACCACTCAAACAACACACAAAAGCACCACTCCAAAAACACACAAAAGCACCACTCCAAAAACACACAAAAGCACCACTACAAAAACACACAAGCACCACTCAAATAACACACAAAAGCACCACTAAAACAACACACAAAAGCACCACTCAAACACACAAAAGCACCACTCAAACAACACACACATACACCACTTAAACAACACACAAAAGCACCACTCAAACAACACACAAAAGCATCACTCCAAAAACACACAAGCACAACTCAGGCAACACACAAAAGCACCACTCAAACAACACACAAAAGCACCACTCCAAAAACACACAAGCACCACTCAAACAACACACAAAAGCACCACTCAAACAACACGCAAAAGCACCACTCCAAAAACACACAAGCACCACTCAAACACACAAAAGCACCACTCAAACAACACACACAAACACCACTTAAACAACACACAAAAGCACCACTCAAACAACACACAAAAGCACCACTCCAAAAACAAACAAGCACAACTCAGACAACACACAAAAGCACTACTCAAACAACACACAAATGTACCATTCCAAAAACACACAAGCACCACTCAAACAACACACAAAAGCACAACTCAAACAACACACACAAGCACCACTCAAACAACACATACAAACACCACTCAAACAACACACAAAAGCACCACTCAAACAACACACAAAAGAACTACTCAAACAACACACAAAAGCACCACTCCAAAAACACACAAAAGCACCACTCCAAAAACACACAAGCACCACTCAAACAACACACAAAAGATACACTCAAACAACATACACAAACACCACTCAAACAACACACAAAAGCACCACTCAAACAACACACAAAAGCACCACTCCAAAAACTCACAAGCACCACTCAAACAACACACAAAAGCACCACTCAATCAACACACAAAAGCACCATTCCAAAAACACACAAGCACCACTCAATCAATACACAAAAGCACCACTCAAACAACGCACACAAACACCACTCAAACAACACACAAAAGCACCACTCCAAAAACACACAAGCACCACTCAAACAACACACAAAAGCACCACTCAAACAACACAAAAAAGGACCACTCCAAAAACACACAAAAGCACCACTCCAAAAACACACAAGCACCACTCAAACAACACACAAAAGCACCACTCCTAAAACACACAAACACCACTCAGAGAACACACAAAAGCACCACTCAAACAACACACAAAAGCACCATTCCAAAAACACACAAGCACCACTCAAACAACACACAAAAGCACCACTCAAACAACACACACAAACACCACTCAAACAACACACAAAAGCACCACTCTAAAAACAGACAAGCACCAATCAAACAACACACAAAAGCACCACTCAAACAACACACACAAGCACCACTCAAAAGCACCACTCCAAAAACAGACAAGCACCACTCAAACAACACACAAAAGCACCACTAAAGCAACACACACAAGCACCACTCAAACAACACACAAATCCACCACTCAAACAGCACACAAAAACACCACTCAAACAACACACAAAAGTACCACTCCAAAAACACACAAGCACCACTCAAACAACACACAAAAGCTTCACTCAAACAACATACACAAACACCACTCAAACAACACACAAAAGCACCTCTCAAACAACACACAAAAGCACCACTCCAAAAACACACAAGCACCACTCAAACAACACACAAAAGCACCATTCCAAAAACACACAAGCACCACTCAAGCAATACACAAAAGCACCACTCAAACAACGCACACAAACACCACTCAAACAACACACAAAAGCACCACTCCAAAAACACACAAGCACCACTCAAACAACACACAAAAGCACCACTCAAACAACACGCAAAAGCACCACTCCAAAAACACACAAGCACCTCTCAAACACACAAAAGCACCACTCAAACAACACACACAAACACCACTTAAACAACACACAAAAGCACCACTCAAACAACACACAAAAGCACCACTCCAAAAACAAACAAGCACAACTCAGACAACACACAAAAGCACCACTCAAACAACACACAAATGTACCATTCCAAAAACACACAAGCACCACTCAAACAACACACAAAAGCACAACTCAAACAACACACACAAGAACCACTCAAACAACACACAAAAGCACCACTCAAACAACACACAAAAGAACCACTCAAACAACACACAAAAGCACCACTCCAAAAACACACAAAATCACCACTCCAAAAACACACAAGCACCACTCAAACAACACACAAAAGATACACTCAAACAACATACACAAACACCACTCAAACAACACACAAAAGCACCACTCAAACAACACACAAAAGCACCACTCCAAAAACACACAAGCACCACTCAAACAACACACAAAAGCACCACTCAATCAACACACAAAAGCACCATTCCAAAAACACACAAGCACCACTCAAACAATACACAAAAGCACCACTCAAACAACGCACACAAACACCACTCAAACAACACACAAAAGCACCACTCCAAAAACACACAAGCACCACTCAAACAACACACAAAAGCACCACTCAAACAACACAAAAAAGGACCACTCCAAAAACACACAAAAGCACCACTCCAAAAACACACAAGCACCACTCAAACAACACACAAAAGCACCACTCCTAAAACACACAAACACCACTCAGAGAACACACAAAAGCACCACTCAAACAACACACAAAAGCACCATTCCAAAAACACACAAGCACCACTCAAACAACACACAAAAGCACCAGTCAAACAACACACACAAACACCACTCAAACAACACACAAAAGCAACACTCTAAAAACAGACAAGCACCAATCAAACAACACACAAAAGCACCACTCAAACAACACACACAAGCACCACTCAATAGCACCACTCCAAAAACAGACAAGCACCACTCAAACAACACACAAAAGCACCACTAAAGCAACACACACAAGCACCACTCAAACAACACACAAATCCACCACTCAAACAGCACACAAAAACACCACTCAAACAACACACAAAAGTACCACTCCAAAAACACACAAGCACCACTTAAACAACACACAAAAGCTTCACTCAAACAACATACACAAACACCACTCAAACAACACACAAAAGCACCTCTCAAACAACACACAAAAGCACCACTCCAAAAACACACAAGCACCACTCAAACAACACACAAAAGCACCATTCCAAAAACACACAAGCACCACTCAAACAATACACAAAAGCACCACTCAAACAACGCACACAAACACCACTCAAACAACACACAAAAGCACCACTCCAAAAACACACAAGCACCACTCAGACAACACACAAAAGCACCACTCAAACAACACACAAATGTACCATTCCAAAAACACACAAGCACCACTCAAACAACACACAAAAGCACAACTCAAACAACACACACAAGCACCACTCAAACAACACACAAAAGCACCACTCAAACGACACACAAAAGAACCACTCAAACAACACACAAAAGCACCACTCCAAAAACACACAAAATCACCACTCCAAAAACACACAAGCACCACTCAAACAACACACAAAAGATACACTCAAACAACATACACAAACACCACTCAAACAACACACAAAAGCACCACTCAAACAACACACAAAATCACCACTCCAAAAACACACAAGCACCACTCAAACAACACACAAAAGCACCACTCAATCAACACACAAAAGCACCATTCCAAAAACACACAAGCACCACTCAAACAATACACAAAAGCACCACTCAAACAACGCACACAAACACCACTCAAACAACACACAAAAGAACCACTCCAAAAACACACAAGCACCACTCAAACAACACACAAAAGCACCACTCAAACAACACAAAAAAGGACCACTCCAAAAACACACAAAAGCACCACTCCAAAAACACACAAGCACCACTCAAACAACACACAAAAGCACCACTCCTAAAACACACAAACACCACTCAGAGAACACACAAAAGCACCACTCAAACAACACACAAAAGCACCATTCCAAAAACACACAAGCACCACTCAAACAACACGCAAAAGCACCAGTCAAACAACACACACAAACACCACTCAAACAACACACAAAAGCAACACTCTAAAAACAGACAAGCACCAATCAAACAACACACAAAAGCACCACTCAAACAACACACACAAGCACCACTCAAAAGCACCACTCCAAAAACAGACAAGCACCACTCAAACAACACACAAAAGCACCACTAAAGCAACACACACAAGCACCACTCAAACAACACACAAATCCACCACTCAAACAGCACACAAAAACACCACTCAAACAACACACAAAAGTACCACTCCAAAAACACACAAGCACCACTTAAACAACACACAAAAGCTTCACTCAAACAACATACACAAACACCACTCAAACAACACACAAAAGCACCTCTCAAACAACACACAAAAGCACCACTCCAAAAATACACAAGCACCACTCAAACAACACACAAAAGCACCATTCCAAAAACACACAAGCACCACTCAAACAATACACAAAAGCACCACTCAAACAACGAACACAAACACCACTCAAACAACACACAAAAGCACCACTCCAAAAACACACAGGCACCACTCAAACAACACACAAAAGCACCACTCAAACAACACACAAAAGCACCACTCCAAAAACACACAAGCACCACTCAAACAACACACAAAAGCACCACTCCTAAAACACAGAAGCACCACTCAGAGAACACACAAAAGCACCACTCAAACAACACACAAAAGCACCATTCCAAAAACACACAAGCACCACTCAAACAACACACAAAAGCACCACTGAAACAACACACACAAACACCACTCAAACAACACACAAAAGCACCACTCCAAAAACAGACAAGCACCACTCAAACAACACACAAAAGCACCACTCAAACAACACACACAAGCACCACTCAAACAACACACACAAACACCACTCAAACAACACACAAAAGCACCACTCAAACCACACACAAAAGCACCACTCAAACAACACACAAAAGCACCACTCAAACAACACACAAAAGCACCACTCCAAAAACACACAAAAGCAACACTCCAAAAACACACAAAAGCACCACTACAAAAACACACAAGCACCACTCAAATAACACACAAAAACCACTCAAACAACACACAAAAGCACCACTCCAAAAACACACAAGCACCACTCAAACAACACACACAAGCACCACTCAAACAACACGCAAAAGCACCACTCAAACACACAAAAGCACCACTCAAACAACACACACATACACCACTTAAACAACACACAAAAGCATCACTCCAAAAACACACAAGCACAACTCAGGCAACACACAAAAGCACCACTCAAACAACACACAAAAGCACCACTCCAAAAACAGACAAGCACCACTCAAACAACACACAAAAGCACCACTCAAACTACACGCAAAAGCACCACTCCAAAAACACACAAGCACCACTCAAACACACAAAAGCACCACTCAAACAACACACACAAACACCACTTAAACAACACACAAGCACCACTCAAACAACACACAAAAGCTTCACTCAAACAACATACACAAACACCACTCAAACAACACACAAAAGCACCTCTCAAACAACACACAAAAGCACCACTCCAAAAACACACAAGCACCACTCCAAAAACACACAAGCACCACTAAAACAACACACAAATGCACCACTCAATCAACACACAAAAGCACCATTCCAAAAACACACAAGTACCTCTCAAACAATACACAAAAGCACCACTCAAACAACGCACACAAACACCACTCAAACAACACACAAAAGCACCACTCCAAAAACACACAAGCACCACTCAAACAACACACAAAAGCACCACTCAAACAACACACAAAAGCACCACTCCAAAAACACACAAGCACCACTCAAACAACACACAAAAGCACCACTCCTAAAACACAGAAGCACCACTCAGAGAACACACAAAAGCACCACTCAAACAACACACAAAAGCACCATTCCAAAAACACACAAGCACCACTCAAACAACACACAAAAGCACCACTGAAACAACACACACAAACACCACTCAAACAACACACAAAAGCACCACTACTAAAACAGACAAGCACCACTCAAACAACACACAAAAGCACCACTCAAACAACACACACAAGCACCACTCAAACAACACACACAATCACCACTCAAACAACACACAAAAGCACCACTCAAACAACACACAAAAGCACCACTCCAAAAACACACAAAAGCACCACTCCAAATACACACAAGCACCACACAAACAACACACAAAAGCACCACTCAAACAACACACACAAACACCACTCAAACCACACACAAAAGCACCACTCAAACAACACACAAAAGCACCACTCAAACAACACACAAAAGCACCACTCCAAAAACACACAAAAGCACCACTCCAAAAACACACAAAAGCACCACTACAAAAACACACAAGCACCACTCAAATAACACACAAAAGCACCACTAAAACAACTCACACAAACACCACTCAAACAACACACAAAAGCACCACTCCAAAAACACACAAGCACCACTCAAACAACACACAAAAGCACCACTCAAACAACACGCAAAAGCACCACTCAAACACACAAAAGCACCACTCAAACAACACACACATACACCACTTAAACAACACACAAAAGCACCACTCAAACAACACACAAAAGCACCACTCCAAAAACACTCAAGCACCACTCAAACAACACACAAAAGCACCACTCAAACAACATGCAAAAGCACCACTCCAAAAACACACAAGCACCACTCAAACACACAAAAGCACCACTCTAACAACACACACAAACACCACTTAAACAACACACAAAAGCACCACTCAAACAACACACAAAAGCACCACTCCAAAAACAAACAAGCACAACTCAGACAACACACAAAAGCACCACTCAAACAGCACACACAAATGTACCATTCCAAAAACACACAAGCACCACTCAAACAACACACAAAAGCACAACTCAAACAACACACACAAGCACCACTCAAACAACACATACAAACACCACTCAAACAACACACAATAGCACCACTCAAACAACATACAAAAGAACCACTCAAACAACACACAAAAGCACCACTCCAAAAACACACAAAAGCACCACTCCAAAAACACACAAGCACCACTCAAACAACACACAAAAGATACACTCAAACAACATACACAAACACCACTCAATCAACACACAATAGCACCACTCAAACAACACACAAAAGCACCACTCCAAAAACACACAAGCACCACTCAAACAACACACAAAAGCACCACTCAATCAACACACAAAAGCACCATTCCAAAAACACACAAGCACCACTCAAACAATACACAAAAGCACCACTCAAACAACGCACACAAACACCACTCAAACAACAAACAAAAGCACCACTCCAAAAACACACAAGCACCACTCAAACAACACACAAAAGCACCACTCAAACAACACAAAAAAGGACCACTCCAAAAACACACAAAAGCAACACTCCAAAAACACACAAGCACCACTCAAACAACACAAAAAAGGACCACTCCAAAAACACACAAACACCACTCAGAGAACACACAAAAGCACCACTCAAACAACACACAAAAGCACCATTCCAAAAACACACAAGCACCACTCAAACAACACACAAAAGCACCACTCAAACAACACACACAAACACCACTCAAACAACACACAAAAGCACCACTCTAAAAACAGACAAGCACCAATCAAACAACACACAAAAGCACCACTCAAACAACACACACAAACACCACTCAAAAGCACCACTCCAAAAACAGACAAACACCACTCAAACAACACACAAAAGCACCACTAAAGCAACACACACAAGCACCACTCAAACAACACACAAATCCACCACTCAAACAGCACACAAAAACACCACTCAAACAACACACAAAAGTACCACTCCAAAAACAGACAAGCACCACTCATACAACACACAAAAGCACCACTCAGACAACACACACAAGCACCACTCAAACAACACACACAAACACCAATCAAACAACACACAAAAGCACCACTCAAACAACACACACAAATGCCACTCCAATAACACACAAGCACCACTCAAACAACACACAAAAGCACCACTCAAACAACACACACAAACACCACTCAAACAACACACAAAAGCACCACTCAACCAACACACAAAAGCACCACTCCAAAAACACACAAGCACCACTCAAACAACACACAAAAGCACCACTTAAACAACACACAAAAGCACCATTCCAAAAACACACAATAACCACTCAAACAACACACAAAAGCTCCACTCAAACAATACACACACAAACACCACTCAAACAACACACAAAAGCACCACTCAAACAACACACAAAAGCACCACTCCAAAAACACACAAAAGCACCACTCCAAATACACACAAGCACCACTCAAACAACACACAAAAGCACCACTCAAACAACACACACAAACACCACTCAAACCACACACAAAAGCACCACTCAAACAACACACAAAAGCACCACTCAAACAACACACAAAAGCACCACTCCAAAAACACACAAAAGCACCACTCCAAAAACACACAAAAGCACCACTACAAAAACACACAAGCACCACTCAAATAACACACAAAAGCACCACTAAAACAACTCACACAAACACCACTCAAACAACACACAAAAGCACCACTCCAAAAACACACAAGCACCACTCAAACAACACACAAAAGCACCACTCAAACAACACGCAAAAGCACCACTCAAACACACAAAAGCACCACTCAAACAACACACACATACACCACTTAAACAACACACAAAAGCACCACTCAAACAACACACAAAAGCATCACTCCAAAAACACACAAGCACAACTCAGGCAACACACAAAAGCACCACTCAAACAACACACAAAAGCACCACTCCAAAAACACTCAAGCACCACTCAAACAACACACAAAAGCACCACTCAAACAACACACAAAAGCACCACTCCAAAAACACACAAGCACCACTCAAACACACAAAAGCACCACTCTAACAACACACAAAAGCACCACTCAAACAACGCACACAAACACCACTCAAACAACACACAAAAGCACCACTCCAAAAACACACAAGCACCACTCAAACAACACACAAAAGCACCACTCAAACAACACAAAAAAGGACCACTCCAAAAACACACAAAAGCAACACTCCAAAAACACACAAGCACCACTCAAACAACACACAAAAGCACCACTCCTAAAACACACAAACACCACTCAGAGAACACACAATAGCACCACTCAAACAACACACAAAAGCACCATTCCAAAAACACACAAGCACCACTCAAACAACACACAAAAGCACCACTCAAACAACACACACAAACACCACTCAAACAACACACAAAAGCACCACTCTAAAAACAGACAAGCACCAATCAAACAACACACAAAAGCACCACTCAAACAACACACACAAACACCACTCAAAAGCACCACTCCAAAAACAGACAAGCACCACTCAAACAACACACAAAAGCACCACTAAAGCAACACACACAAGCACCACTCAAACAACACACAAATCCACCACTCAAACAGCACACAAAAACACCACTCAATCAACACACAAAAGTACCACTCCAAAAACAGACAAGCACCACTCATACAACACACAAAAGCACCACTCAGACAACACACACAAGCACCACTCAAACAACACACACAAACACCAATCAAACAACACACAAAAGCACCACTCAAACAACACACACAAATGCCACTCCAATAACACACAAGCACCACTCAAACAACACACAAAAGCACCACTCAAACAACACACACAAACACCACTCAAACAACACACAAAAGCACCACTCAACCAACACACAAAAGCACCACTCCAAAAACACACAAGCACCACTCAAACAACACACAAAAGCACCACTCAAACAACACACAAAAGCTCCACTCAAACAATACACAGACAAACACCACTCAAACAACACACAAAAGCACCACTCAAACAACACACAAAAGCACCACTCAAACAACACATACAAGCACCACTCAAACAACACACAAAAGCACCACTCAAACAACACACAAAAGAACCATTCCAAAAACACACAAGCACCACTCAAACAACACACAAAAGCACCACTCAAACAACACACACAACCACTCAAACAACACACAAAAGCACCACTCCAAAAACACACAAAAGCACCACTCCAAAAACACACAAGCACAACTCATACAACACACAAAAGCACCACTCAAACAACACACAAAAGCACAACTCAAACAACACACACAAGCACCACTCAAACAACACACACAAACACCACTGAAACAACACACAAAAGCACCACTCAAACAACACACAAAAGAACCACGCAAACAACACACAAAAGCACCACTCCAAATACACACAAAAGCACCACTCCAAAAACACACAAGCACCACTCAAACAACACACAAAAGCTCCACTCAAACAACATACACAAACACCACTCAAACAACACACAAAAGCACCTCCCAAACAACACACAAAAGCACCACTCCAAAAACACACAAGCACCACTCAATCAACACACAAAAGCACCATTCCAAAAACACACAAGCACCACTCAAACAACACACAAAAGCACCACTCAAACAACGCACACAAACACCACTCAAACAACACACAAAAGCACCACTCCAAAAACACACAAGCACCACTCAAACAACACACAAAAGCACCACTCAAACAACACACAAAAGAACCACTCAAACAACACACAAAAGAACCATTCCAAAAACACACAAGCACCACTCAAACAACACACAAAAGCACCACTCAAACAACACACACAAACACCACTCAAACAACACACAAAAGCACCACTCAAACAACACACAAAAGCACCACTCAAACAACACACAAAAGAACCACTCAAACAACACACAAAAGAACCATTCCAAAAACACACAAGCACCACTCAAACAACACACAAAAGCACCACTCAAACAACACACACAAACACCACTCAAACAACACACAAAAGCACAACTCAAACAACACACACAAGCACCACTCAAACAACACACACAAACACCACTCAAACAACACACAAAAGCACCACTCAAACAACACACAAAAGCACCACTCAAACAACACACAAAAGAACCATTCCAAAAACACACAAGCACCACTCAAACAACACACAAAAGCACCACTCAAACAACACACAAAAGCACAACTCAAACAACACACACAAGCACCACTCAAACAACACACACAAACACCACTCAAACAACACACAAAAGCACCACTCAAACAACACACAAAAGAACCACTCAAACAACACACAAAAGCACCACTCCAAAAACACACAAAAGCACCACTCCAAAAACACACAAGCACCACTCAAACAACACACAAAAGCTCCACTCAAACAACATACACAAACACCACTCAAACAACACACAAAAGCACCTCTCAAACAACACACAAAAGCACCACTCCAAAAACACACAAGCACAACTCAATCAACACACAAAAGCACCATTCCAAAAACACACAAGCACCACTCAAACAATACACAAATGCACCACTCAAACAACGCACACAAACACCACTCAAACAGCACACAAAAGCACCACTCCAAAAACACACAAGCACCACTCAAACAACACACAAAAGCATCACTCAAACAACACACAAAAGCACCACTCCAAAAACACACAAGCACCACTCAAACAACACACAAAAGCACCACTCCTAAAACACACAAGCACCACTCAGAGAACACACAAAAGCACCACTCAAACAACACACAAAAGCACCATTACAAAAACACACAAGCACCACTCAAAAAACACACAAAAGCACCACTCAAACAACACACACAAACATCACTCCAAAAACACACAAGCACCACTCAAACAACACACAAAAGCACCACTCAAACAACACGCAAAAGCACCACTCCAAAAACACACAAGCACCACTCAAACACACAAAAGCACCACTCAAACAACACACACAAACACCACTTAAACAACACACAAAAGCACCACTCAAACAACACACAAAAGCACCACTCCAAAAACACACAAGCACAACTCAGACAACACACAAAAGCACCACTCAAACAACACACAAAAGTACCATTCCAAAAACACACAAGCACCACTCAAACAACACACAAAAGCACAACTCAAACAACACATACAAACACCACTCAAACAACACACAAAAGAACCACTCAAACAACACACAAAAGCACCACTCAAAAAACACACAAAATCACCACTCCAAAAACACACAAGCACCACTCAAAGAACACACAAAAGCTCCACTCAAACAACATACACAAACACTACTCAAACAACACACAAAAGCACCACTCAAACAACACACAAAAGCACCACTCCAAAAACACCCAAGCACCACTCAAACAACACACAAAAGCACCACTCAATCAACACACAAAAGCACCATTCCAAAAACACACAAGCACCACTCAAACAATACACAAAAGCACCACTCAAACAACGCACACAAACACCACTCAAACAACACACAAAAGCACCACTCCAAAAACACACAAGCACCACTCAAACAACACACAAAAGCACCACTCAAACAACACAAAAAAGGACCACTCCAAAAACACACAAAAGCACCACTCCAAAAACACACAAGCACCACTCAAACAACACACAAAAGCACCACTCCTAAAACACACAAGCACCACTCAGAGAACACACAAAAGCACCACTCAAACAACACACAAAAGCACCATTCCAAAAACACACAAGCACCACTCAAACAACACACAAAATCACCACTCAAACAACACACACAAACACCACTCAAACAACACACAAAAGCACCACTCCAAAAACAGACAAGCACCACTCAAAAAACACACAAAAGCACCACTCAAACAACACACACAAGCACCACTCAAAAGCACAACTCCAAAAACACACAAACACCACTCAAACAACACACAAAAGCACCACTAAAGCAACACACACTAGCACCACTCAAACAACACACAAATCCACCACTCAAACAGCACACAAAAGCACCACTCCAAAAACAGACAAGCACCACTCATACAACACACAAAAGCACCACTCAGACAACACACACAAGCACCACTAAAACAACACACACAATCAACAATCAAACAACACAAAAAAGCAACACTCAAACAACACACACAAACGCCACTCCAAAAACACACAAGCACCACTCAAACAACACACAAAAGCACCACTCAAACAACACACACAAACACCACTCAAACAACACACAAAAGCACCACTCAACCAACACACAAAAGCACCACTCCAAAAACACACAAGCACCACTCAAACAACACACAAAAGCACAACTTAAACAACACACAAAAGCAGCATTCCAAAAACACACAAGAACCACTCAAACAACACACAAAAGCTCCACTCAAACAACACACACAAACACCACTCAAACAACACCCAAAAGCACCACTCAAACAACACACAAAAGCACCACTCAAACAACACACACAAACACCACTCAAACAACACACAAAAGCACCACTCCAAAAACACACAAGCACCACTCAAACAACACACAAAAGCACCACTCAAACAACACGCAAAAGCACCACTCCAAAAACACACAAGCACCACTCAAACACATTCAAAAGCACCACTCAAACAACACACACAAACACCACTCAAACAACACACAAAAGCACCACTCCAAAAACACACAAGCACCACTCAGACAACACACAAAAGCACCACTCAAACAACACACACAAACACCACTCAAACAACACACAAAAGCACCACTCCAAAAACACACAAGCACCACTCAGACAACACACAAAAGCACCACTCAAACAACACACAAAAGCACAACTCAAACAACACACACAAGCACCACTCAAACAACACACACAAACACCACTCAAACAACACACAAAAGCACCACTCAAACAACACACAAAAGAACCACTCAAACAACACACAAAAGCACCACTCAAACAACACACAAGCACCACTCAAACAACACACAAAAGCACCTCTCAAACAACACACAAAAGCACCACTCCAAAAACACACAAGCACCACTCAATCAACACACAAATGCACCATTCCAAAAACACACAAGCACCACTCAAACAATACACAAAGCACCACTCAAACAACGCACACAAACACCACTCAAACAACACACAAAAGCACCACTCCAAAAACACACAAGCACCACTCAAACAACACACACAAGCACCACTCAAACAACACACACAAACACCAATCAAACAACACACAAAAGCACCACTCAAACAACACACACAAACGCCACTCCAAAAACACACAAGCACCACTCAAACAACACAAAAGCACCACTCAAACAACACACACAAACACCACTCAAACAACACACAAAAGCACCACTCAACCAACACACAAAAGCACCACTCCAAAAACACACAAGCACCACTCAAACAACACACAAAAGCACCACTTAAACAAAACACAAAAGCACCATTCCAAAAACACACAAGAACCACTCAAAAAACACACAAAAGCTCCACTCAAACAACACACACAAACACCACTCAAACAACACACAAAAGCACCACTCAAACAACACACAAAAGCACCACTCAAACAACACACACAAGCACCACTCAAACAACACACAAAAGCTCCACTCAAACAACACACAAAAGAACCATTCCAAAAACCCACAAGCACCACTCAAACAACACACAAAAGCACCACTCAAACAACACACACAAACACCACTCAAACAACACACAAAAGCACCACTCCAAAAACACACAAAAGCACCACTCCTAAATCACACAAGCACAACTCAGACAACACACAAAAGCACCACTCAAACAACACACAAAAGCACAACTCAAACAACACACACAAGCACCACTCAAACAACACACACAAACACCACTCAAACAACACACAAAAGCACCACTCAAACAACACACAAAAGAACCACTCAAACAACACACAAAAGCACCACTCCAAAAACACTCAAAAGCACCACTCCAAAAACACACAAGCACCACTCAAACAACACACAAAAGCTCCACTCAAACAACATACACAAACACCACTCAAACAACACACAAAAGCACCTCTCAAACAACACACAAAAGCACCACTACAAAAACACACAAGCACCACTCAATCAACACACAAAAGCACCATTCCAAAAACACACAAGCACCACTCAAACAACACACAAAAGCACCACTCAAACAACGCACACAAACACCACTCAAACAACACACAAAAGCACCACTCCAAAAACACACAAGCACCACTCAAACAACACACACAAGCACCACTCAAACAACACACACAAACACCAATCAAACAACACACAAAAGCACCACTCAAACAACACACACAAACGCCACTCCAAAAACACACAAGCACCACTCAAACAACACACAAAAGCACCAGTTAAACAACACACACAAACACCACTCAAACAACACACAAAAGCACCACTCAACCAACACACAAAAGCACCACTCCAAAAACACACAAGCACCACTCAAACAACACACAAAAGCACCACTTAAACAACACACAAAAGCACCATTCCAAAAACACACAAGAACCACTCAAACAACACACAAAAGCTCCACTCAAACAACACACACAAACACCACTCAAACAACACACAAAAGCACCACTCAAACAACACACAAAAGCACCACTCAAACAACACACACAAGCACCACTCAAACAACACACAATAGCACCACTCAAACAACACACAAAAGAACCATTCCAAAAACACACAAGCACCACTCAAACAACACACAAAAGCACCACTCAAACAACACACACAAACACCACTCAAACAACACACAAAAGCACCACTCCAAAAACACACTAGCACCACTCAAACAACACACAAAAGCACCACTCAAACAACACGCAAAACTACCACTCCAAAAACACACAAGCACCACTCAAACACACAAAAGCACCACTCAAACAACACACACAAACACCACTTAAACAACACACAAATGCACCACTCAAACACCACACCAAACCACCACTCCAAAAACACACAAGCACCACTCAGACAACACACAAAAGCACCACTCAAACAACACACAAAAGCACAACTCAAACAACACACACAAGCACCACTTAAACAACACACACAAACACCACTCAAACAACACACAAAAGCACCACTCAAACAACACACAAAAGAACCACTCAAACAACACACAAAAGCACCACTCCAAAAACACACAAAAGCACCACTCCAAAAACACACAAGCACCACTCAAACAACACACAAAAGCTCCACTCAAACAACATACACAAACACCACTCAAACAACACACAAAAGCACCACTCCAAAAACACACAAGTACCACTCAAACAATACACAAAAGCACCACTCAAATAAAGCACACAAACACCACTCAAACAACACACAAAAGCACCACTCCAAAAACACACAAGCACAACTCAAACAACACACAAAAGCACCACTCCAACAACACACAAAAGCACCACGCCAAAAACACACAAGCACCACTCAAACAACACACAAAAGCACCACTCCTAAAACACACAAGCACCACTCAGAGAACACACAAAAGCACCACTCAAACAACACACACAAACACCACTCAAACAACACACAAAAGCACCACTCCAAAAACAGACAAGCACCACTCAAACAACACACAAAAGCACCACTCAAACAACACACACAAGCACCACTCAAACAACACACACAAACACCACTCAAACAACACACAAAAGCACCACTGAAACAACACACACAAACACCACTCAAACAACACACAAAAGCACCACTCCAAAAACACACAAGCACCACTCAAACAACACACACAAGCACCACTCAAACAACACACACAAACACCAATCAAACAACACACAAAAGCACCACTCAAACAACACACACAAACGCCACTCCAAAAACACACAAGCACCACTCAAACAACACACAAAAGCACCAGTTAAACAACACACACAAACACCACTCAAACAACACACAAAAGCACCACTCAACCAACACACAAAAGCACCACTCCTAAAACACACAAGCACCACTCAGAGAACACACAAAAGCACCACTCAAACAACACAAAAGCACCATTCCAAAAACACACAAGCACCACTCAAACAACACAAAAAATCACCACTCAAACAACACACACAAACACCACTCAAACAACACACAAAAGCACCACTCCAAAAACAGACAAGCACCACTCAAAAAACACACAAAAGCACCACTCAAACAACACACACAAGCACCACTCAAAAGCACAACTCCAAAAACACACAAACACCACTCAAACAACACACAAAAGCACCACTAAAGCAACACACACTAGCACCACTCAAACAACACACAAATCCACCACTCAAACAGCACACAAAAGCACCACTCCAAAAACAGACAAGCACCACTCATACAACACACAAAAGCACCACTCAGACAACACACACAAGCACCACTAAAACAACACACACAATCAACAATCAAACAACACAAAAAAGCAACACTCAAACAACACACACAAACGCCACTCCAAAAACACACAAGCACCACTCAAACAACACACAAAAGCACCACTCAAACAACACACACAAACACCACTCAAACAACACACAAAAGCACCACTCAACCAACACACAAAAGCACCACTCCAAAAACACACAAGCACCACTCAAACAACACACAAAAGCACAACTTAAACAACACACAAAAGCAGCATTCCAAAAACACACAAGAACCACTCAAACAACACACAAAAGCTCCACTCAAACAACACACACAAACACCACTCAAACAACACCCAAAAGCACCACTCAAACAACACACAAAAGCACCACTCAAACAACACACACAAACACCACTCAAACAACACACAAAAGCACCACTCCAAAAACACACAAGCACCACTCAAACAACACACAAAAGCACCACTCAAACAACACGCAAAAGCACCACTCCAAAAACACACAAGCACCACTCAAACACATTCAAAAGCACCACTCAAACAACACACACAAACACCACTCAAACAACACACAAAAGCACCACTCCAAAAACACACAAGCACCACTCAGACAACACACAAAAGCACCACTCAAACAACACACACAAACACCACTCAAACAACACACAAAAGCACCACTCCAAAAACACACAAGCACCACTCAGACAACACACAAAAGCACCACTCAAACAACACACAAAAGCACAACTCAAACAACACACACAAGCACCACTCAAACAACACACACAAACACCACTCAAACAACACACAAAAGCACCACTCAAACAACACACAAAAGAACCACTCAAACAACACACAAAAGCACCACTCAAACAACACACAAGCACCACTCAAACAACACACAAAAGCACCTCTCAAACAACACACAAAAGCACCACTCCAAAAACACACAAGCACCACTCAATCAACACACAAATGCACCATTCCAAAAACACACAAGCACCACTCAAACAATACACAAAGCACCACTCAAACAACGCACACAAACACCACTCAAACAACACACAAAAGCACCACTCCAAAAACACACAAGCACCACTCAAACAACACACACAAGCACCACTCAAACAACACACACAAACACCAATCAAACACACAAAAGCACCACTCAAACAACACACACAAACGCCACTCCAAAAACACACAAGCACCACTCAAACAACACAAAAGCACCACTCAAACAACACACACAAACACCACTCAAACAACACACAAAAGCACCACTCAACCAACACACAAAAGCACCACTCCAAAAACACACAAGCACCACTCAAACAACACACAAAAGCACCACTTAAACAAAACACAAAAGCACCATTCCAAAAAAAAACAAGAACCACTCAAAAAACACACAAAAGCTCCACTCAAACAACACACACAAACACCACTCAAACAACACACAAAAGCACCACTCAAACAACACACAAAAGCACCACTCAAACAACACACACAAGCACCACTCAAACAACACACAAAAGCTCCACTCAAACAACACACAAAAGAACCATTCCAAAAACCCACAAGCACCACTCAAACAACACACAAAAGCACCACTCAAACAACACACACAAACACCACTCAAACAACACACAAAAGCACCACTCCAAAAACACACAAAAGCACCACTCCTAAATCACACAAGCACAACTCAGACAACACACAAAAGCACCACTCAAACAACACACAAAAGCACAACTCAAACAACACACACAAGCACCACTCAAACAACACACACAAACACCACTCAAACAACACACAAAAGCACCACTCAAACAACACACAAAAGAACCACTCAAACAACACACAAAAGCACCACTCCAAAAACACTCAAAAGCACCACTCCAAAAACACACAAGCACCACTCAAACAACACACAAAAGCTCCACTCAAACAACATACACAAACACCACTCAAACAACACACAAAAGCACCTCTCAAACAACACACAAAAGCACCACTACAAAAACACACAAGCACCACTCAATCAACACACAAAAGCACCATTCCAAAAACACACAAGCACCACTCAAACAACACACAAAAGCACCACTCAAACAACGCACACAAACACCACTCAAACAACACACAAAAGCACCACTCCAAAAACACACAAGCACCACTCAAACAACACACACAAGCACCACTCAAACAACACACACAAACACCAATCAAACAACACACAAAAGCACCACTCAAACAACACACACAAACGCCACTCCAAAAACACACAAGCACCACTCAAACAACACACAAAAGCACCAGTTAAACAACACACACAAACACCACTCAAACAACACACAAAAGCACCACTCAACCAACACACAAAAGCACCACTCCAAAAACACACAAGCACCACTCAAACAACACACAAAAGCACCACTTAAACAACACACAAAAGCACCATTCCAAAAACACACAAGAACCACTCAAACAACACACAAAAGCTCCACTCAAACAACACACACAAACACCACTCAAACAACACACAAAAGCACCACTCAAACAACACACAAAAGCACCACTCAAACAACACACACAAGCACCACTCAAACAACACACAATAGCACCACTCAAACAACACACAAAAGAACCATTCCAAAAACACACAAGCACCACTCAAACAACACACAAAAGCACCACTCAAACAACACACACAAACACCACTCAAACAACACACAAAAGCACCACTCCAAAAACACACTAGCACCACTCAAACAACACACAAAAGCACCACTCAAACAACACGCAAAACTACCACTCCAAAAACACACAAGCACCACTCAAACACACAAAAGCACCACTCAAACAACACACACAAACACCACTTAAACAACACACAAATGCACCACTCAAACACCACACCAAACCACCACTCCAAAAACACACAAGCACCACTCAGACAACACACAAAAGCACCACTCAAACAACACACAAAAGCACAACTCAAACAACACACACAAGCACCACTTAAACAACACACACAAACACCACTCAAACAACACACAAAAGCACCACTCAAACAACACACAAAAGAACCACTCAAACAACACACAAAAGCACCACTCCAAAAACACACAAAAGCACCACTCCAAAAACACACAAGCACCACTCAAACAACACACAAAAGCTCCACTCAAACAACATACACAAACACCACTCAAACAACACACAAAAGCACCACTCCAAAAACACACAAGTACCACTCAAACAATACACAAAAGCACCACTCAAATAAAGCACACAAACACCACTCAAACAACACACAAAAGCACCACTCCAAAAACACACAAGCACAACTCAAACAACACACAAAAGCACCACTCCAACAACACACAAAAGCACCACGCCAAAAACACACAAGCACCACTCAAACAACACACAAAAGCACCACTCCTAAAACACACAAGCACCACTCAGAGAACACACAAAAGCACCACTCAAACAACACACACAAACACCACTCAAACAACACACAAAAGCACCACTCCAAAAACAGACAAGCACCACTCAAACAACACACAAAAGCACCACTCAAACAACACACACAAGCACCACTCAAACAACACACACAAACACCACTCAAACAACACACAAAAGCACCACTGAAACAACACACACAAACACCACTCAAACAACACACAAAAGCACCACTCAAACAACACACAAAAGCACCACTCCAAAAACACACAAAAGCACCACTCCAAAAACACACAAGCACCACTCAAACAACACACAAAAGCACCACTCAAACAACACACACAAACACCACTCAAACAACACACAAAAGCACCACTCAAACAACACACAAAAGCACCACTCAAACAACACACAAAAGCACCACTACAAAAACACACAAGCACCACTCAAACAACACACAAAAGCACAACTCAAACAACACACACAAACACCACTCAAACAACACACAAAAGCACCACTCCAAAAATACACAAAAGCACCACTCCAAAAACACAAAAGCACCACTCAAACAACACACAAAAGCTACACTCAAACAACACACACAAACACCACTCAAACAACACACAAAAGCACCACTCAAACAACACACAAAAGCACCACTCCAAAAACACACAAGCACAACTCAAACAACACACAAATGCACCACACAAACAACACACAAAAGCACCATTCCAATAACACACTTGCACCACTCAACAACACACAAAAGCACCACTCAAACAACACACACAAACACCTCTCAAACAACACACAAAAGCACCACTCCAAAAACACACAAGCACCACTCAAACAACACACAAAAGCACCACTCAAACAACACACAAGCACCACTCAAACAACACACAAAAGCACCACTCAAACAACACACACAAACAACACTCAAACAACACACAAAAGCACCAATCAAACAACACACAAAAGCACCACTCCAAAAACACACAAGCAGCACTCAAACAACACACAAAAGCACCACTCAAACAACACACAAAATCACCATTACAAAAACACACAAGCACCAGTCAAACAACACACAAAAGCTCCACTCAAACAACACACAAAAACACCACTCAAACAACACACAAAAGCACCACTCCAAAAACACACAAGCACCACTCAGAGAACACACAAAAGTTCCATTCCAAAAACACACAAGCACCACTCAAACAACACACAAAAGTTCCATTCCAAAAACACACAAGCACCACTCAAACAACACAAAAAAATACCTTTCCAAAAACACACAAGCACCACTCAAACAACACACAAAAGCACCACTCAAACAACACACACAAACACCACTCAAACAACACACAAAAGCACAACTCAAACAACACACACAAACACCACTCAAACAACACACAAAAGCACCACTCCAAAAACACACAAGCACCACTCAAACAACACACAAAAGCACCACTCAAACAACACACACAAACACCACTTAAACAACACACAAAAGCACCACTCAAACAGCACACAAAAGTACCACTCCAAAAACACACAAGCACCACTCAAACAACACTCAAAAGCTCCACTCAAACAACACACACAAACACCACCCAAACAACACACAAAAGCACCACTCCAAAAACAGACAAGCACCACTCAAACAACACACAAAAGCACCACTCAAACAACACACACAAGCACCACTCAAACAACACACACAAACACCACTCAAACAACACACACAAACACCACTCAAACAACACACAAAAGCACCACTCCAAAAACACACAAGCACCACTCAAACAACACACAAAAGCACCACTCAAACAACACACAAAAGCACCACTCTAAAAACACACAAAAGCACCACTCCAAAAACAAACAAGCACCACTCAAACAACACACAAAAGCACCACTCAAACAAAACACACAAACAACACTCAAACAACACACAAAAGCACCACTCAAACAACACACACAAACACCACTCAAACAACACACAAAAGCACCACTCCAAAAACACACAAGCACCACTCAAACAACACACAAAAGCACCACTCAAACAACACACACAAACACCACTTAAACAACACACAAAAGCACCACTCAAACAGCACACAAAAGTACCACTCCAAAAACACGCAAGCACCACTCAAACAACACTCAAAAGCTCCAATCAAACAACACACACAAACACCACTCAAACAACACACAAAAGCACCACTCCAAAAACAGACAAGCACCACTCAAAAAACACACAAAAGCACCACTCAAACAACACACACAAGCACCACTCAAACAACACACACAAACACCACTCAAACAACACACAAAAGCACCACTCAAACAACACACAAAAGCACCACTCAAACAACACACAAAAGCACCACTCTAAAAACACACAAAAGCACCACTCCAAAAACAAACAAGCACCACTCAAACAACACACAAAAGCACCACTCAAACAACACACACAAACACCACTCAAACAACACACAAAAGCACCACTCAAACTACACACAAAAGCACCATTCCAAAAACACACACAAACACCACTCAAACAACACACAAAAGCACCACTCAAACAACACACAAAAGCACCACTCCAAAAACACACAAGCACCACTCAAACAACACACAAAAGCACAACTCAAACAACACACAAAAGCACCATTCCAAAAACACACAAGCACCACTCAAACAACACACAAAAGATCCACTCAAACAACACACACAAACAGCACTGAAACAACACACAAAAGCACCACTCCAAAAACACACAAGCACCACTCAAATAACACACAAAAGTTCCATTCCAAAAACACACAAGCACCACTCAAACAACACACAAAAGTACCATTCCAAAAACACACAAGCACCACTCAAACAACACACAATAGCACCACTCAAACAACACACACAAACACCACTCAAACAACACACAAAAGCACAACTCAAACAACACACACAAACACCACTCAAACAACACACAAAAGCACCACTCCAAAAACAGACAAGCACCACTCAAACAACACACAAAAGCACCACTCAAACAACACACACAAACACCACTTAAACAACACACAAAAGCACCACTCAAACAGCACACAAAAGTACCACTCCAAAAACACACAAGCACCACTCAAACAACACTCAAAAGCTCCACTCAAACAACACACACAAACAACACCCAAACAACACACAAAAGCACCACTCCAAAAACAGACAAGCACCACTCAAACAACACACAAAAGCACCACTCAAACAACACACACAAGCACCACTCAAACAACACACACAAACACCACTCAAACAACACACAAAAGCACCACTCAAACAACACACAAAAGCACCACTCAAACAACACACAAAAGCACCAATCTAAAAACACACAAAAGCACCACTCCAAAAACAAACAAGCACCACTCAAACAACACACAAAAGCACCACTCAAACAACACACACAAACACCAATCAAACAACACACAAAAGCACCACTCAAACTACACACAAAAGTACCATTCCAAAAACTCACAAGCACCACTCAAACAACACACAAAAGCACCACTCAAACAACACACACAAACACCACTCAAACAACACACAAAAGCACCACTCAAACAACACACACAAACAACACTCAAACAACACACAAAAGCACCACTCCAAAAACACACAAGCACCACTCAAACAACACACAAAAGCACCACTCAAACAACACACACAAACACCACTTAAACAACACACAAAAGCACCACTCAAACAGCACACAAAAGTCCCACTCCAAAAACACACAAGCACCACTCAAACAACACTCAAAAGCTCCACTCAAACAACACACACAAACACCACTCAAACAACACACAAAAGCACCACTCCAAAAACAGACAAGCACCACTCAAACAACACACCAAAGCACCACTCAAACAACACACACAAGCACCACTCAAACAACACACACAAACACCACTCAAACAACACACAAAAGCACCACTCAAACAACACACAAAAGCACCACTCAAACAACACAGAAAAGCACCACTCTAAAAACACACAAAAGCACCACTCCAAAAACAAACAAGCTCCACTCAAACAACACACAAAAGCACCACTCAAACAACACACACAAGCACCACTCAAACAACACACAAAAGCACCACTCAAACAACACACACAAACACCACTCAAAAGCACCACTCCAAAAACAGACAAGCACCACTCAAACAACACACAAAAGCACCACTAAAGCAACACACACAAGCACCACTCAAACAACACACACAAACATCACTCAAACAACACACAAAAGCACCACTCAAACAACACACACAAACACCACTCAAACAACACACAAAACCACCACTCAAACAGCACACAAAAGCACCACTCAAACAACACTCAAAAGTACCACTCCAAAAACAGACAAGTACCACTCATACAACACACAAAAGCACCACTCAGACAACTCACACAAGCACCACTCAAACAACACACACAAACACCACTCAAACAACACACAAAAGCACCACTCAAACAACACACACAAATGCCACTCCAAAAACACACAAGCACCACTCAAACAACACACAAAAGCACCACTCAAACAACACACACAAACACCACTCAAACAACACACAAAAGCACCACTCAAACAACACACAAAAGCACCACTCCAAAAACACACAAGCACCACTCAAACAACACACAAAAGCACCACTTAAACAACACACAAAAGCACCATTCCAAAAACACACAAGAACCACTCAAACAACACACAAAAGCTCCACTCAAACAACACACACAAACACCACTCAAACAACACACAAAAGCACCACTCAAACAACACACAAAAGCACCAATCAAACAACACACACAAGCACCACTGAAACAACACACAAAAGCACCACTCAAACAACACACAAAAGCACCATTCCAAAAACACACAAGCACCACTCAAACAACACACAAAAGCACCACTCAAACAACACACACAAACACCACTCCAAAAACACACAAGCACCACTCAAACAACACACAAAAGCACCACTCAAACAACATGCAAAAGCACCACTCCAAAAACACACAAGCACCACTCAAACACACAAAAGCACCACTCAAACAACACACACAAACACCACTCAAACAACACACAAAAGCACCACTCCAAAAACACACAAGCACCACTCAAACAACACACAAAAGCACAACTCAAACAACACAAAAAAGCACCATTCCAAAAACACACAAGCACCACTCAAACAAAACACAAAAGATCCACTCAAACAACACACACAAACACCACTGAAACAACACACAAAACCACCACTCCAAAAACACACAAGCACCACTCAAACAACACACAAAAGCACCACTCAAACAACACACACAAACACCACTTAAAAAACACACAAAAGCACCACTCAAACAACACACACAAACACCACTTAAACAACACACAAAAGCACCACTCAAACAACACACAAAGGCACCACTCCAAAAACACACAGGCACCACTCAGAGAACACACAAATGCACCACTCAAACAAAACACAAGAACCACTCAGAGAACACACAAAAGCACCACTCAAACAACATAGAAAAGTACCATTCCAAAAACACACAAGCACCACTCAAACAACACACAAAAGCACCACTCAAACAACACACACAAACACCACTCAAAAGCACCACTCCAAAAACAGACAAGCACCACTCAAACAACACACAAAAGCACCACTAAAGCAACACACACAAGCAACACTCAAACAACACACACAAACATCACTCAAACAACACACAAAAGCACCACTCAAACAACACACACAAGCACCACTCAAACAACACACACAAACAACACTCAAAAGTACCACTCCAAAAACAGACAAGCACCACTCATACAACACACAAAAGCACCACTCAGACAACTCACACAAGCACCACTCAAACAACACACACAAACACCACTCAAACAACACACAAAAGCACCACTCAAACAACACACACAAATGCCACTCCAAAAACACACAAGCACCACTCAAACAACACACAAAAGCACCACTCAAACAACACACACAAACACCACTCAAACAACACACAAAAGCACCACTCAAACAACACACAAAAGCACCACTCCAAAAACACACAAGCACCACTCAAACAACACACAAAAGCACCACTTAAACAACACACAAAAGCACCATTCCAAAAACACACAAGAACCACTCAAACAACACACAAAAGTTCCACTCAAACAACACACACAAACACCACTCAAACAACACACAAAAGCACCACTCAAACAACACACAAAAGCACCACTCAAACAACACACACAAGCACCACTGAAACAACACACAAAAGCACCACTCAAACAACACACACAAACACCACTCAAACAACACACAAAACCACCACTCAAACAGCACACAAAAGCACCACTCAAACAACACTCAAAAGTACCACTCCAAAAACAGACAAGCACCACTCATACAACACACAAAAGCACCACTCAGACAACTCACACAAGCACCACTCAAACAACACACACAAACACCACTCAAACAACACACAAAAGCACCACTCAAACAACACACACAAATGCCACTCCAAAAACACAAGCACCACTCAAACAACACACAAAAGCACCACTCAAACAACACACACAAACACCACTCAAACAACACACAAAAGCACCACTCAAACAACACACAAAAGCACCACTCCAAAAACACACAAGCACCACTCAAACAACACACAAAAGCACCACTTAAACAACACACAAAAGCACCATTCCAAAAACACACAAGAACCACTCAAACAACACACAAAAGCACCACTCAAACAACACACAAAAGCACCACTCAAACAACACAGAAAAGCACCACTCTAAAAACACACAAAAGCACCACTCCAAAAACAAACAAGCTCCACTCAAACAACACACAAAAGCACCACTCAAACAACACACACAAGCACCACTCAAACAACACACAAAAGCACCACTCAAACAACACACACAAACACCACTCAAAAGCACCACTCCAAAAACAGACAAGCACCACTCAAACAACACACAAAAGCACCACTAAAGCAACACACACAAGCACCACTCAAACAACACACACAAACATCACTCAAACAACACACAAAAGCACCACTCAAACAACACACACAAACACCACTCAAACAACACACAAAACCACCACTCAAACAGCACACAAAAGCACCACTCAAACAACACTCAAAAGTACCACTCCAAAAACAGACAAGCACCACTCATACAACACACAAAAGCACCACTCAGACAACTCACACAAGCACCACTCAAACAACACACACAAACACCACTCAAACAACACACAAAAGCACCACTCAAACAACACACACAAATGCCACTCCAAAAACACACATGCACCACTCAAACAACACACAAAAGCACCACTCAAACAACACACACAAACACCACTCAAACAACACACAAAAGCACCACTCAAACAACACACAAAAGCACCACTCCAAAAACACACAAGCACCACTCAAACAACACACAAAAGCACCACTTAAACAACACACAAAAGCACCATTCCAAAAACACACAAGAACCACTCAAACAACACACAAAAGCTCCACTCAAACAACACACACAAACACCACTCAAACAACACACAAAAGCACCACTCAAACAACACAAAAAAGCACCAATCAAACAACACACACAAGCACCACTGAAACAACACATAAAAGCACCACTCAAACAACACACAAAAGCACCATTCCAAAAACACACAAGCACCACTCAAACAACACACAAAAGCACCACTCAAACAACACACACAAACACCACTCCAAAAACACACAAGCACCACTCAAACAACACACAAAAGCACCACTCAAACAACATGCAAAAGCACCACTCCAAAAACACACAAGCACCACTCAAACACACAAAAGCACCACTCAAACAACACACACAAACACCACTCAAACAACACACAAAAGCACCACTCCAAAAACACACAAGCACCACTCAAACAACACACAAAAGCACAACTCAAACAACACAAAAAAGCACCATTCCAAAAACACACAAGCACCACTCAAACAAAACACAAAAGATCCACTCAAACAACACACACAAACACCACTGAAACAACACACAAAAGCACCACTCCAAAAACACACAAGCACCACTCAAACAACACACAAAAGCACCACTCAAACAACACACACAAACACCACTTAAACAACACACAAAAGCACCACTCAAACAACACACACAAACACCACTTAAACAACACACAAAAGCACCACTCAAACAACACACAAAGGCACCACTCCAAAAACACACAGGCACCACTCAGAGAACACACAAATGCACCACTCAAACAAAACACAAGAACCACTCAGAGAACACACAAAAGCACCACTCAAACAACATAGAAAAGTACCATTCCAAAAACACACAAGCACCACTCAAACAACACACAAAAGCACCACTCAAACAACACACACAAACACCACTCAAAAGCACCACTCCAAAAACAGACAAGCACCACTCAAACAACACACAAAAGCACCACTAAAGCAACACACACAAGCACCACTCAAACAACACACACAAACATCACTCAAACAACACACAAAAGCACCACTCAAACAACACACACAAGCACCACTCAAACAACAAACACAAACAACACTCAAAAGTACCACTCCAAAAACAGACAAGCACCACTCATACAACACACAAAAGCACCACTCAGACAACTCACACAAGCACCACTCAAACAACACACACAAACACCACTCAAACAACACACAAAAGCACCACTCAAACAACACACACAAATGCCACTCCAAAAACACACAAGCACCACTCAAACAACACACAAAAGCACCACTCAAACAACACACACAAACACCGCTCAAACAACACACAAAAGCACCACTCAAACAACACACAAAAGCACCACTCCAAAAACACACAAGCCCAACTCAAACAACACACAAAAGCACCACTTAAACAACACACAAAAGCACCATTCCAAAAACACACAAGAACCACTCAAACAACACACAAAAGCTCCACTCAAACAACACACACAAACACCACTCAAACAACACACAAAAGCACCACTCAAACAACACACAAAAGCACCACTCAAACAACACACACAAGCACCACTGAAACAACACACAAAAGCACCACTCAAACAACACACACAAACACCACTCAAACAACACACAAAACCACCACTCAAACAGCACACAAAAGCACCACTCAAACAACACTCAAAAGTACCACTCCAAAAACAGACAAGCACCACTCATACAACACACAAAAGCACCACTCAGACAACTCACACAAGCACCACTCAAACAACACACACAAACACCACTCAAACAACACACAAAAGCACCACTCAAACAACACACACAAATGCCACTCCAAAAACACACAAGCACCACTCAAACAACACACAAAAGCACCACTCAAACAACACACACAAACACCACTCAAACAACACACAAAAGCACCACTCAAACAACACACAAAAGCACCACTCCAAAAACACACAAGCACCACTCAAACAACACACAAAAGCACCACTTAAACAACACACAAAAGCACCATTCCAAAAACACACAAGAACCACTCAAACAACACACAAAAGCTCCACTCAAACAACACACACAAACACCACTCAAACAACACACAAAAGCACCACTCAAACAACACACAAAAGCACCACTCAAACAACACACACAAGCACCACTGAAACAACACACAAAAGCACCACTCAAACAACACACAAAAGCACCATTCCAAAAACACACAAGCACCACTCAAACAACACACAAAAGCACCACTCAAACAACACACACAAACACCACTCCAAAAACACACAAGCACCACTCAAACAACACACAAAAGCACCACTCAAACAACACGCAAAAGCACCACTCCAAAAACACACAAGCACCACTCAAACATACAAAAGCACCACTCAAACAACACACACAAACACCACTTAAACAACACACAAAAGCACCACTCAAACAACACACAAAAGCACCACTCCAAAAACACACAAGCACCACTCAAACAACACACAAAAGCACCTCTCAAACAACACACAAAAGCACCATTCCAAAAACACACGAGCACCACGCAAACAATACACAAAAGCACCACTCAAACATCGCACACAAACACCACTCAAACAACACACAAAAGCACCACTCCAAAAACACACAAGCACCACTCAAACAACACACAAAAGCACCACTCAAACAACACACAAAAGCACCACTCCAAAAACACACAAAAGCACCAATCCAAAAACACACAAGCACCACTCAAACAACACACAAAAGCACGACTCCAAAAACACACAAGCATCACTCAGAGAACACACAAAAGCACCACTCAAACAACACACAAAAGCAACATTTCAAAAACACACAAGCACCACTCAAACAACACACAAAAGCACCAATCAAACAACATACACAAACTCCACTCAAACAACACACAAAAGCACCACTCCAAAAACAGACAAGCACCACTCAAACAACACACAAAAGCACCACTCAAACAACACACACAAGCACCACTCAAAAAACACACACAAACACCACTCCAAAAACACACAAAAGCACCACTCCAAAAACACACAAAAGCACCGCTACAAAAACACATAAGCACCACTCAAACAACACACAAAAGCACCACTAAAACAACTCACACAAACACCACTCAAACAACACACAAAAGCACCACTCCAAAAATACACAAAAGCACCACTACAAATACACTCAGGCACCACTCAAACAACACACATTAGCACCACTCAAACAACACACACAAACACCACTCAAACAACACACAAAAGCACCACTCAAACAATACGCAAAAGCACCACTCCAAAAACACACAAGCACCACTCAAACAACACACAAAAGCACCACTCAAACAACACACAAAAGCACCATTCCAAAAACACAAAAGCACCAGTCAAACAACACACAAAAGCACCACTCAAACAACACACACAAACACCACTCAAACAACACACAAAAGCACCACTCAAACAACACACAAAACACCACTCCAAAAACACACAAGCACCACTGAAACAACACACAAAAGCACCACTCAAACAACACACACAAACACCACTCAAACAACACACAAAACCACCACTCAAACAGCACACAAAAGCACCACTCAAACAACACTCAAAAGTACCACTCCAAAAACAGACAAGCACCACTCATACAACACACAAAAGCACCACTCAGACAACTCACACAAGCACCACTCAAACAACACACACAAACACCACTCAAACAACACACAAAAGCACCACTCAAACAACACACACAAATGCCACTCCAAAAACACACAAGCACCACTCAAACAACACACAAAAGCACCACTCAAACAACACACACAAACACCACTCAAACAACACACAAAAGCACCACTCAAACAACACACAAAAGCACCACTCCAAAAACACACAAGCACCACTCAAACAACACACAAAAGCACCACTTAAACAACACACAAAAGCACCATTCCAAAAACACACAAGAACCACTCAAACAACACACAAAAGCTCCACTCAAACAACACACACAAACACCACTCAAACAACACACAAAAGCACCACTCAAACAACACACAAAAGCACCACTCAAACAACACACACAAGCACCACTGAAACAACACACAAAAGCACCATTCCAAAAACACACAAGCACCACTCAAACAACACACAAAAGCACCACTCAAACAACACACACAAACACCACTCCAAAAACACACAAGCACCACTCAAACAACACACAAAAGCACCACTCAAACAACACGCAAAAGCACCACTCCAAAAACACACAAGCACCACTCAAACATACAAAAGCACCACTCAAACAACACACACAAACACCACTTAAACAACACACAAAAGCACCACTCAAACAACACACAAAAGCACCACTCCAAAAACACACAAGCACAACTCAGACAACACACAAAAGCACCACTCAAACAACACACAAAAGTACCATTCCAAAAACACACAAGCACCACTCAAACAACACACAAAGGCACAACTCAAACAACACACACAAGCACCACTCAAACAACACACATAAACACCACTCAAACAACACACAAAAGCACCACTCAAACAACACTCAAAAGAACCACTCAAACAACACACAAAAGCACCACTCCAAAAACACACAAAAGCAGCACTCCAAAAACACACAAGCACAACTCAAACAACACACAAAAGCGCCACTCAAACAACATACACAAACACCACTCAAACAACACACAAAACCACCACTCAAACAACACACAAAAGCACCACTCCAAAAACACACAAGCACCACTCAAACAACACACAAAAGCACCTCTCAAACAACACACAAAAGCACCATTCCAAAAACACACGAGCACCACGCAAACAATACACAAAAGCACCACTCAAACATCGCACACAAACACCACTCAAACAACACACAAAAGCACCACTCCAAAAACACACAAGCACCACTCAAACAACACACAAAAGCACCACTCAAACAACACACAAAAGCACCACTCCAAAAACACACAAAAGCACCAATCCAAAAACACACAAGCACCACTCAAACAACACACAAAAGCACCACTCCAAAAACACACAAGCACCACTCAGAGAACACACAAAAGCACCACTCAAACAACACACAAAAGCAACATTTCAAAAACACACAAGCACCACTCAAACAACACACAAAAGCACCAATCAAACAACATACACAAACTCCACTCAAACAACACACAAAAGCACCACTCCAAAAACAGACAAGCACCACTCAAACAACACACAAAAGCACCACTCAAACAACACACACAAGCACCACTCAAAAAACACACACAAACACCACTCCAAAAACACACAAAAGCACCACTCCAAAAACACACAAAAGCACTGCTACAAAAACACATAAGCACCACTCAAACAACACACAAAAGCACCACTAAAACAACTCACACAAACACCACTCAAACAACACACAAAAGCACCACTCCAAAAATACACAAAAGCACCACTACAAATACACACAGGCACCACTCAAACAACACACAAAAGCACCACTCAAACAACACACACAAACACCACTCAAACAACACACAAAAGCACCACTCAAACAACACGCAAAAGCACCACTCCAAAAACACACAAGCACCACTCAAACAACACACAAAAGCACCACTCAAACAACACACAAAAGCACCATTCCAAAAACACAAAAGCACCAGTCAAACAACACACAAAAGCACCACTCAAACAACACACACAAACACCACTCAAACAACACACAAAAGCACCACTCAAACAACACACAAAACACCACTCCAAAAACACACAAGCACCACTCAAACACACAAAAGCACCACTCAAGCAACACACACAAACACCACTCAAACAACACACAAAAGCACGACTCCAAAAACAGACAAGCACCACTCAAACAACACACAAGAGCACCACTCCAAAAACACACAAAAGCACAACTCCAAAAACACACAAGCACCACTCAAACAACACACAAAAGCTCCACTCAAACAACAAACACAAACACCACTCAAACAACACACAAAAGCACCACTCAAACAACACACAAAAGCACCACTTCAAAAGCACACAAGCACCACTCAAACAACACACAAATGCACCACTCAAACAACACACAAAAGCACCATTCCAAAAACACACAAGCAACACTCAAACAACACACAAAAGCACCACTCAAACAACACACACAAACACCACTCAAACAACACACAAAAGCACCACTCAAACAACACACAAAAGCACCATTCCAAAAACACACAAGCACCACTCAAACAACACACAAAAGCTACACTCAAACAACACACATAAACACCACTCAAACAACACACAAAAGCACCACTCAAACAACACACAAAAGCACCACTCCAAAAACACACAAGCACCACTCAAACAACACACAAAAGCACCACTCAAACAACACACAAAAGCATCATTCCAAAAACACACAAGCACCTCTCAAACAACACACAAAAGAACCGCTCAAACAACACACACAAACACCACTGAAACAACACACAAAAGCACCACTCCAAAAACACACAAGCACCACTCAAACAACACACAAAAGCACCACTCAAACAACACACACAAACACCACTTAAACAACACACAAAAGCACCACTCAAACAACACACAAAGGCACCACTCCAAAAACACACAAGCACCATTCAGAGAACACACAAAAGCACCACTCAAACAACACACAAATGTACCATTCCAAAAACACACAAGCACCACTCAAACAACACACAAAAGCACCACTCAAACAACACACACAAACACCACTCAAAAGCACCACTCCAAAAACAGACAAGCACCACTCAAACAACACACAAAAGCACCACTAAAGCAACACACACAAGCACCACTCAAACAACACACACAAACATCACTCAAACAACACACAAAAGCACCACTCAAACAACACACACAAGCACCACTCAAACAACACACACAAACAACACTCAAAAGTACCACTCCAAAAACAGACAAGCACCACTCATACAACACACAAAAGCACCACTCAGACAACTCACACAAGCACCACTCAAACAACACACACAAACACCACTCAAACAACACACAAAAGCACCACTCAAACAACACACACAAATGCCACTCCAAAAACACACAAGCACCACTCAAACAACACACAAAAGCACCACTCAAACAACACACACAAACACCACTCAAACAACACACAAAAGCACCACTCCAAAAACACACAAGCCCAACTCAAACAACACACAAAAGCACCACTTAAACAACACACAAAAGCACCATTCCAAAAACACAAGAACCACTCAAACAACACACAAAAGCTCCACTCAAACAACACACACAAACACCACTCAAACAACACACAAAAGCACCACTCAAACAACACACAAAAGCACCACTCAAACAACACACACAAGCACCACTGAAACAACACACAAAAGCACCACTCAAACAACACACACAAACACCACTCAAACAACACACAAAAGCACCACTCAAACAACACACAAAAGCACCATTCCAAAAACACAAAAGCACCAGTCAAACAACACACAAAAGCACCACTCAAACAACACACACAAACACCACTCAAACAACACACAAAAGCACCACTCAAACAACACACAAAACACCACTCCAAAAACACACAAGCACCACTCAAACACACAAAAGCACCACTCAAGCAACACACACAAACACCACTCAAACAACACACAAAAGCACGACTCCAAAAACAGACAAGCACCACTCAAACAACACACAAGAGCACCACTCCAAAAACACACAAAAGCACAACTCCAAAAACACACAAGCACCACTCAAACAACACACAAAAGCTCCACTCAAACAACAAACACAAACACCACTCAAACAACACACAAAAGCACCACTCAAACAACACACAAAAGCACCACTTCAAAAGCACACAAGCACCACTCAAACAACACACAAATGCACCACTCAAACAACACACAAAAGCACCATTCCAAAAACACACAAGCAACACTCAAACAACACACAAAAGCACCACTCAAACAACACACACAAACACCACTCAAACAACACACAAAAGCACCACTCAAACAACACACAAAAGCACCATTCCAAAAACACACAAGCACCACTCAAACAACACACAAAAGCTACACTCAAACAACACACATAAACACCACTCAAACAACACACAAAAGCACCACTCAAACAACACACAAAAGCACCACTCCAAAAACACACAAGCACCACTCAAACAACACACAAAAGCACCACTCAAACAACACACAAAAGCATCATTCCAAAAACACACAAGCACCTCTCAAACAACACACAAAAGAACCGCTCAAACAACACACACAAACACCACTGAAACAACACACAAAAGCACCACTCCAAAAACACACAAGCACCACTCAAACAACACACAAAAGCACCACTCAAACAACACACACAAACACCACTTAAACAACACACAAAAGCACCACTCAAACAACACACAAAGGCACCACTCCAAAAACACACAAGCACCATTCAGAGAACACACAAAAGCACCACTCAAACAACACACAAATGTACCATTCCAAAAACACACAAGCACCACTCAAACAACACACAAAAGCACCACTCAAACAACACACACAAACACCACTCAAAAGCACCACTCCAAAAACAGACAAGCACCACTCAAACAACACACAAAAGCACCACTAAAGCAACACACACAAGCACCACTCAAACAACACACACAAACATCACTCAAACAACACACAAAAGCACCACTCAAACAACACACACAAGCACCACTCAAACAACACACACAAACAACACTCAAAAGTACCACTCCAAAAACAGACAAGCACCACTCATACAACACACAAAAGCACCACTCAGACAACTCACACAAGCACCACTCAAACAACACACACAAACACCACTCAAACAACACACAAAAGCACCACTCAAACAACACACACAAATGCCACTCCAAAAACACACAAGCACCACTCAAACAACACACAAAAGCACCACTCAAACAACACACACAAACACCACTCAAACAACACACAAAAGCACCACTCCAAAAACACACAAGCCCAACTCAAACAACACACAAAAGCACCACTTAAACAACACACAAAAGCACCATTCCAAAAACACAAGAACCACTCAAACAACACACAAAAGCTCCACTCAAACAACACACACAAACACCACTCAAACAACACACAAAAGCACCACTCAAACAACACACAAAAGCACCACTCAAACAACACACACAAGCACCACTGAAACAACACACAAAAGCACCACTCAAACAACACACACAAACACCACTCAAACAACACACAAAACCACCACTCAAACAGCACACAAAAGCACCACTCAAACAACACTCAAAAGTACCACTCCAAAAACAGACAAGCACCACTCATACAACACACAAAAGCACCACTCAGACAACTCACACAAGCACCACTCAAACAACACACACAAACACCACTCAAACAACACACAAAAGCACCACTCAAACAACACACACAAATGCCACTCCAAAAACACACAAGCACCACTCAAACAACACACAAAAGCACCACTCAAACAACACACACAAACACCACTCAAACAACACACAAAAGCACCACTCAAACAACACACAAAAGCACCACTCCAAAAACACACAAGCACCACTCAAACAACACACAAAAGCACCACTTAAACAACACACAAAAGCACCATTCCAAAAACACACAAGAACCACTCAAACAACACACAAAAGCTCCACTCAAACAACACACACAAACACCACTCAAACAACACACAAATCCACCACTCAAACAACACACAAAAGCACCACTCCAAAAACACACAAGCACCACTCAAACAACACACAAAAGCACCTCTCAAACAACACACAAAAGCACCATTCCAAAAACACACGAGCACCACGCAAACAATACACAAAAGCACCACTCAAACATCGCACACAAACACCACTCAAACAACACACAAAAGCACCACTCCAAAAACACACAAGCACCACTCAAACAACACACAAAAGCACCACTCAAACAACACACAAAAGCACCACTCCAAAAACACACAAAAGCACCAATCCAAAAACACACAAGCACCACTCAAACAACACACAAAAGCACCACTCCAAAAACACACAAGCACCACTCAGAGAACACACAAAAGCACCACTCAAACAACACACAAAAGCAACATTTCAAAAACACACAAGCACCACTCAAACAACACACAAAAGCACCAATCAAACAACATACACAAACTCCACTCAAACAACACACAAAAGCACCACTCCAAAAACAGACAAGCACCACTCAAACAACACACAAAAGCACCACTCAAACAACACACACAAGCACCACTCAAAAAACACACACAAACACCACTCCAAAAACACACAAAAGCACCACTCCAAAAACACACAAAAGCACCGCTACAAAAACACATAAGCACCACTCAAACAACACACAAAAGCACCACTAAAACAACTCACACAAACACCACTCAAACAACACACAAAAGCACCACTCCAAAAATACACAAAAGCACCACTACAAATACACACAGGCACCACTCAAACAACACACAAAAGCACCACTCAAACAACACACACAAACACCACTCAAACAACACACAAAAGCACCACTCAAACAACACGCAAAAGCACCACTCCAAAAACACACAAGCACCACTCAAACAACACACAAAAGCACCACTCAAACAACACACAAAAGCACCATTCCAAAAACACAAAAGCACCAGTCAAACAACACACAAAAGCACCACTCAAACAACACACACAAACACCACTCAAACAACACACAAAAGCACCACTCAAACAACACACAAAACACCACTCCAAAAACACACAAGCACCACTCAAACACACAAAAGCACCACTCAAGCAACACACACAAACACCACTCAAACAACACACAAAAGCACGACTCCAAAAACAGACAAGCACCACTCAAACAACACACAAGAGCACCACTCCAAAAACACACAAAAGCACAACTCCAAAAACACACAAGCACCACTCAAACAACACACAAAAGCTCCACTCAAACAACAAACACAAACACCACTCAAACAACACACAAAAGCATCACTCAAACAACACACAAAAGCACCACTTCAAAACCACACAAGCACCACTCAAACAACACACAAATGCACCACTCAAACAACACACAAAAGCACCATTCCAAAAACACACAAGCAACACTCAAACAACACACAAAAGCACCACTCAAACAACACACACAAACACCACTCAAACAACACACAAAAGCACCACTCAAACAACACACAAAAGCACCATTCCAAAAACACACAAGCACCACTCAAACAACACACAAAAGCTACACTCAAACAACACACATAAACACCACTCAAACAACACACAAAAGCACCACTCAAACAACACACAAAAGCACCACTCCAAAAACACACAAGCACCACTCAAACAACACACAAAAGCACCACTCAAACAACACACAAAAGCATCATTCCAAAAACACACAAGCACCTCTCAAACAACACACAAAAGAACCGCTCAAACAACACACACAAACACCACTGAAACAACACACAAAAGCACCACTCCAAAAACACACAAGCACCACTCAAACAACACACAAAAGCACCACTCAAACAACACACACAAACACCACTTAAACAACACACAAAAGCACCACTCAAACAACACACAAAGGCACCACTCCAAAAACACACAAGCACCATTCAGAGAACACACAAAAGCACCACTCAAACAACACACAAATGTACCATTCCAAAAACACACAAGCACCACTCAAACAACACACAAAAGCACCACTCAAACAACACACACAAACACCACTCAAAAGCACCACTCCAAAAACAGACAAGCACCACTCAAACAACACACAAAAGCACCACTAAAGCAACACACACAAGCACCACTCAAACAACACACACAAACATCACTCAAACAACACACAAAAGCACCACTCAAACAACACACACAAGCACCACTCAAACAACACACACAAACAACACTCAAAAGTACCACTCCAAAAACAGACAAGCACCACTCATACAACACACAAAAGCACCACTCAGACAACTCACACAAGCACCACTCAAACAACACACACAAACACCACTCAAACAACACACAAAAGCACCACTCAAACAACACACACAAATGCCACTCCAAAAACACACAAGCACCACTCAAACAACACACAAAAGCACCACTCAAACAACACACACAAACACCACTCAAACAACACACAAAAGCACCACTCCAAAAACACACAAGCCCAACTCAAACAACACACAAAAGCACCACTTAAACAACACACAAAAGCACCATTCCAAAAACACAAGAACCACTCAAACAACACACAAAAGCTCCACTCAAACAACACACACAAACACCACTCAAACAACACACAAAAGCACCACTCAAACAACACACAAAAGCACCACTCAAACAACACACACAAGCACCACTGAAACAACACACAAAAGCACCACTCAAACAACACACACAAACACCACTCAAACAACACACAAAACCACCACTCAAACAGCACACAAAAGCACCACTCAAACAACACTCAAAAGTACCACTCCAAAAACAGACAAGCACCACTCATACAACACACAAAAGCACCACTCAGACAACTCACACAAGCACCACTCAAACAACACACACAAACACCACTCAAACAACACACAAAAGCACCACTCAAACAACACACACAAATGCCACTCCAAAAACACACAAGCACCACTCAAACAACACACAAAAGCACCACTCAAACAACACACACAAACACCACTCAAACAACACACAAAAGCACCACTCAAACAACACACAAAAGCACCACTCCAAAAACACACAAGCACCACTCAAACAACACACAAAAGCACCACTTAAACAACACACAAAAGCACCATTCCAAAAACACACAAGAACCACTCAAACAACACACAAAAGCTCCACTCAAACAACACACACAAACACCACTCAAACAACACACAAAAGCACCACTCAAACAACACACAAAAGCACCACTCAAACAACACACACAAGCACCACTGAAACAACACACAAAAGCACCACTCAAACAACACACAAAAGCACCATTCCAAAAACACACAAGCACCACTCAAACAACACACAAAAGCACCACTCAAACAACACACACAAACACCACTCCAAAAACACACAAGCACCACTCAAACAACACACAAAAGCTCCACTCAAACAACACACACAAACACCACTCAAACAACACACAAAAGCACCACTCAAACAACACACAAAAGCACCACTCCAAAAGCACACAAGCACCACTCAAACAACACACAAATGCACCACTCAAACAACACACAAAAGCACCATTCCAAAAACACACAAGCAACACTCAAACAACACACAAAAGCACCACTCAAACAACACACACAAACACCACTCAAACAACACACAAAAGCACCACTCAAACAACACACAAAAGCACCATTCCAAAAACACACAAGCACCACTCAAACAACACACAAAAGCTACACTCAAACAACACACATAAACACCACTCAAACAACACACAAAAGCACCACTCAAACAACACACAAAAGCACCACTCCAAAAACACACAAGCACCACTCAAACAACACACAAAAGCACCACTCAAACAACACACAAAAGCATCATTCCAAAAACACACAAGCACCTCTCAAACAACACAGAAAAGAACCGCTCAAACAACACACACAAACACCACTGAAACAACACACAAAAGCACCACTCCAAAAACACACAAGCACCACTCAAACAACACACAAAAGCACCACTCAAACAACACACACAAACACCACTTAAACAACACACAAAAGCACCACTCAAACAACACACAAAGGCACCACTCCAAAAACACACAAGCACCATTCAGAGAACACACAAAAGCACCACTCAAACAACACACAAATGTACCATTCCAAAAACACACAAGCACCACTCAGAGAACACACAAAAGCACCACTCAAACAACATACAAAAGTACCATTCCAAAAACACACAAGCACCACTCAAACAACACACAAAAGCCCCACTCAAACAACAAACACAAACACCACTCAAAAGCACCACTCCAAAAAAAGACAAGCACCACTCAAACAACACACAAAAGCACCACTAAAGCAACACACACAAGCACCACTCAAACAACACACACAAACACCACTCAAACAAGACACAAAAGCACCACTCAAACAACACACACAAACACCACTCAAACAACACAGAAAACCACCACTCAAACAGCACACAAAAGCACCACTCAAACAACACTCAAAAGTACCACTCCAAAAACAGACAAGCACCACTCATACAACACACAAAAGCACCACTCAGACAACACACACAAGCACCACTCAAACAACACACACAAACACCACTCAAACAACACACAAAAGCACCACTCAAACAACACACACAAACGCCACTCCAAAAACACACAAGCACCACTCAAACAACACACAAAAGCACCACTCAAACAACACACACAAACACCACTCAAACAACACACAAAAGCAGCACTCAAACAACACACAAAGCACCACTCCAAAAACACACAAGCACCACTCAAACAACACACAAAAGCACCACTTAAACAACACACAAAAGCACCATTCCAAAAACACACAAGAACCACTCATACAACACACAAAAGCTCCACTCAAACAACACACACAAACACCACTCAAACAACACACAAAAGCACCACTCAAACAACACACAAAAGCACCACTGAAACAACACACACAAGCACCACTGAAACAACACACAAAAGCACCTTTCCAAAAACACACAAGCACCACTCAAACAACACACAAAAGCACCACTCATACAACACACACAAACACCACTCAAACAACACACAAAAACACCACTCCAAAAACACACAAGCACCACTCAAACAACACACAAAAGCACCACTCAAACAACACGCAAAAGCACCACTCCAAAAACACACAAGCACCACTCAAACACACAAAAGCACCACACAAACAACACACACAAACACCACTTAAACAACACACAAAAGCACCACTCAAACAACACACAAAAGCACCACTCCAAAAACACACAAGCACAACTCAGACAACACCCAAAAGCACCACTCAAACAATACACAAAAGTACCATTCCAAAAACACACAAGCTCAACTCAAACAACACACAAAAGCTCCACTCAAACAACATACACAAACACCACTCAAACAACACACAAAAGCACCACTCAAACAACACACAAAAGGACCACTCCAAAAACACACAAGCACCACTCAAACAACACACAAAAGCACCACGCAAACAACACACAAAAGCACCATTCCAAAAACACACAAGCACCACTCAAACAATACACAAAAGCACCACTCAAACAACGCACACAAACACCACTCAAACAACACACAAAAGCACAACTCCAAAAACACACAAGCACCACTCAAACAACACACAAAAGCACCACTCAAACAACACACAAAAGCACCACTCCAAAAACACACAAAAGCACCACTCCAAAAACACACAAGCACCACTCAAACAACACACAAAAGCACCACTCCTAAAACACACAAGCACCACTCAGAGAACACACAAAAGCACCACTCAAACAACACACAAAAGCACCATTTCAAAAACACACAAGCACCACTCAAACAACACACAAAAGCACCACTCAAACAACACACACAAACACCACTCAAACAACACACAAAAGCACCACTCCAAAAACATACAAGCACCACTCAAACAACACACAAAAGCACCACTCAAACAACACACTCAAGCACCACTCAAACAACACACACAAACACCACTCAAACAACACACAAAAGCACCACTCAAACAACACACACAAACACCACTCAAACAACACACAAAAGCACCACTCCAAAAACACACAAAAGCACCACTCCAAAAACACACAAAAGCACCACTACAAAAACACACAAGCACCACTCAAACAACACACAAAAGCACCACTAAAACAACTCACACAAACACCACTCAAACAACACACAAAAGCACCACTCCAAAAACACACAAGCACCACTCAAACAACACACAAAAGCACCACTCAAACAACACACACAAACACCACTCAAACAACACACAAAAGCACCACTCAAACAACACACAATAGCACCACTCCAAAAACACACAAGCACCACTCAAACAACACACAAAAGCACCACTCAAACAACACGCAAAAGCACCACTCCAAAAACACACAAGCACCACTCAAACACACAAAAGCACCACTCAAACAACACACATAAACACCACTTAAACAACACACAAAAGCACCACTCAAACAACACACAAAAGCACCACTCAAACAACACACACAAACACCACTTAAACAACACACAAAAGCACCACTCAAACAACACACAAAGGCACCACTCCAAAAACACACAAGCACCATTCAGAGAACACACAAAAGCACCACTCAAACAACACACAAATGTACCATTCCAAAAACACACAAGCACCACTCAAACAACACACAAAAGCACCACTCAAACAACACACACAAACACCACTCAAAAGCACCACTCCAAAAACAGACAAGCACCACTCAAACAACACACAAAAGCACCACTAAAGCAACACACACAAGCACCACTCAAACAACACACACAAACATCACTCAAACAACACACAAAAGCACCACTCAAACAACACACACAAGCACCACTCAAACAACACACACAAACAACACTCAAAAGTACCACTCCAAAAACAGACAAGCACCACTCATACAACACACAAAAGCACCACTCAGACAACTCACACAAGCACCACTCAAACAACACACACAAACACCACTCAAACAACACACAAAAGCACCACTCAAACAACACACACAAATGCCACTCCAAAAACACACAAGCACCACTCAAACAACACACAAAAGCACCACTCAAACAACACACACAAACACCACTCAAACAACACACAAAAGCACCACTCCAAAAACACACAAGCCCAACTCAAACAACACACAAAAGCACCACTTAAACAACACACAAAAGCACCATTCCAAAAACACAAGAACCACTCAAACAACACACAAAAGCTCCACTCAAACAACACACACAAATACCACTCAAACAACACACAAAAGCACCACTCAAACAACACACAAAAGCACCACTCAAACAACACACACAAGCACCACTGAAACAACACACAAAAGCACCACTCAAACAACACACACAAACACCACTCAAACAACACACAAAACCACCACTCAAACAGCACACAAAAGCACCACTCAAACAACACTCAAAAGTACCACTCCAAAAACAGACAAGCACCACTCATACAACACACAAAAGCACCACTCAGACAACTCACACAAGCACCACTCAAACAACACACACAAACACCACTCAAACAACACACAAAAGCACCACTCAAACAACACACACAAATGCCACTCCAAAAACACACAAGCACGACTCAAACAACACACAAAAGCACCACTCAAACAACACACACAAACAACACTCAAACAACACACAAAAGCACCACTCAAACAACACACAAAAGCACCACTCCAAAAACACACAAGCACCACTCAAACAACACACAAAAGCACCACTTAAACAACACACAAAAGCACCATTCCAAAAACACACAAGAACCACTCAAACAACACACAAAAGCTCCACTCAAACAACACACACAAACACCACTCAAACAACACACAAAAGCACCACTCAAACAACACACAAAAGCACCACTCAAACAACACACACAAGCACCACTGAAACAACACACAAAAGCACCACTCAAACAACACACAAAAGCACCATTCCAAAAACACACAAGCACCACTCAAACAGCACACAAAAGCACCACTCAAACAACACACACAAACACCACTCCAAAAACACACAAGCACCACTCAAACAACACACAAAAGCTCCACTCAAACAACACACACAAACACCACTCAAACAACACACAAAAGCACCACTCAAACAACACACAAAAGCACCACTCCAAAAGCACACAAGCACCACTCAAACAACACACAAATGCACCACTCAAACAACACACAAAAGCACCATTCCAAAAACACACAAGCAACACTCAAACAACACACAAAAGCACCACTCAAACAACACACACAAGCACCACTCAAACAACACACAAAAGCACCACTCAAACAACACACAAAAGCACCATTCCAAAAACACACAAGCACCACTCAAACAACACACAAAAGCTACACTCAAACAACACACATAAACACCACTCAAACAACACACAAAAGCACCACTCAAACAACACACAAAAGCACCACTCCAAAAACACACAAGCACCACTCAAACAACACACAAAAGCACCACTCAAACAACACACAAAAGCATCATTCCAAAAACACACAAGCACCTCTCAAACAACACAGAAAAGAACCGCTCAAACAACACACACAAACACCACTGAAACAACACACAAAAGCACCACTCCAAAAACACACAAGCACCACTCAAACAACACACAAAAGCACCACTCAAACAACACACACAAACACCACTTAAACAACACACAAAAGCACCACTCAAACAACACACAAAGGCACCACTCCAAAAACACACAAGCACCATTCAGAGAACACACAAAAGCACCACTCAAACAACACACAAATGTACCATTCCAAAAACACACAAGCACCACTCAGAGAACACACAAAAGCACCACTCAAACAACATACAAAAGTACCATTCCAAAAACACACAAGCACCACTCAAACAACACACAAAAGCCCCACTCAAACAACAAACACAAACACCACTCAAAAGCACCACTCCAAAAAAAGACAAGCACCACTCAAACAACACACAAAAGCACCACTAAAGCAACACACACAAGCACCACTCAAACAACACACACAAACACCACTCAAACAAGACACAAAAGCACCACTCAAACAACACACACAAACACCACTCAAACAACACAGAAAACCACCACTCAAACAGCACACAAAAGCACCACTCAAACAACACTCAAAAGTACCACTCCAAAAACAGACAAGCACCACTCATACAACACACAAAAGCACCACTCAGACAACACACACAAGCACCACTCAAACAACACACACAAACACCACTCAAACAACACACAAAAGCACCACTCAAACAACACACACAAACGCCACTCCAAAAACACACAAGCACCACTCAAACAACACACAAAAGCACCACTCAAACAACACACACAAACACCACTCAAACAACACACAAAAGCAGCACTCAAACAACACACAAAGCACCACTCCAAAAACACACAAGCACCACTCAAACAACACACAAAAGCACCACTTAAACAACACACAAAAGCACCATTCCAAAAACACACAAGAACCACTCATACAACACACAAAAGCTCCACTCAAACAACACACACAAACACCACTCAAACAACACACAAAAGCACCACTCAAACAACACACAAAAGCACCACTGAAACAACACACACAAGCACCACTGAAACAACACACAAAAGCACCTTTCCAAAAACACACAAGCACCACTCAAACAACACACAAAAGCACCACTCATACAACACACACAAACACCACTCAAACAACACACAAAAACACCACTCCAAAAACACACAAGCACCACTCAAACAACACACAAAAGCACCACTCAAACAACACGCAAAAGCACCACTCCAAAAACACACAAGCACCACTCAAACACACAAAAGCACCACACAAACAACACACACAAACACCACTTAAACAACACACAAAAGCACCACTCAAACAACACACAAAAGCACCACTCCAAAAACACACAAGCACAACTCAGACAACACCCAAAAGCACCACTCAAACAATACACAAAAGTACCATTCCAAAAACACACAAGCTCAACTCAAACAACACACAAAAGCTCCACTCAAACAACATACACAAACACCACTCAAACAACACACAAAAGCACCACTCAAACAACACACAAAAGGACCACTCCAAAAACACACAAGCACCACTCAAACAACACACAAAAGCACCACGCAAACAACACACAAAAGCACCATTCCAAAAACACACAAGCACCACTCAAACAATACACAAAAGCACCACTCAAACAACGCACACAAACACCACTCAAACAACACACAAAAGCACAACTCCAAAAACACACAAGCACCACTCAAACAACACACAAAAGCACCACTCAAACAACACACAAAAGCACCACTCCAAAAACACACAAAAGCACCACTCCAAAAACACACAAGCACCACTCAAACAACACACAAAAGCACCACTCCTAAAACACACAAGCACCACTCAGAGATCACACAAAAGCACCACTCAAACAACACACAAAAGCACCATTTCAAAAACACACAAGCACCACTCAAACAACACACAAAAGCACCACTCAAACAACACACACAAACACCACTCAAACAACACACAAAAGCACCACTCCAAAAACATACAAGCACCACTCAAACAACACACAAAAGCACCACTCAAACAACACACTCAAGCACCACTCAAACAACACACACAAACACCACTCAAACAACACACAAAATCACCACTCAAACAACACACACAAACACCACTCAAACAACACACAAAAGCACCACTCAAACAACACACAAAAGCACCACTCCAAAAACACACAAAAGCACCACTCCAAAAACACACAAAAGCACCACTACAAAAACACACAAGCACCACTCAAACAACACACAAAAGCACCACTAAAACAACTCACACAAACACCACTCAAACAACACACAAAAGCACCACTCCAAAAACACACAAGCACCACTCAAACAACACACAAAAGCACCACTCAAACAACACACACAAACACCACTCAAACAACACACAAAAGCACCACTGAAACAACACACACAAGCACCACTGAAACAACACACAAAAGCACCTTTCCAAAAACACACAAGCACCACTCAAACAACACACAAAAGCACCACTCATACAACACACACAAACACCACTCAAACAACACACAAAAACACCACTCCAAAAACACACAAGCACCACTCAAACAACACACAAAAGCACCACTCAAACAACACGCAAAAGCACCACTCCAAAAACACACAAGCACCACTCAAACACACAAAAGCACCACACAAACAACACACACAAACACCACTTAAACAACACACAAAAGCACCACTCAAACAACACACAAAAGCACCACTCCAAAAACACACAAGCACAACTCAGACAACACCCAAAAGCACCACTCAAACAATACACAAAAGTACCATTCCAAAAACACACAAGCTCAACTCAAACAACACACAAAAGCTCCACTCAAACAACATACACAAACACCACTCAAACAACACACAAAAGCACCACTCAAACAACACACAAAAGGACCACTCCAAAAACACACAAGCACCACTCAAACAACACACAAAAGCACCACGCAAACAACACACAAAAGCACCATTCCAAAAACACACAAGCACCACTCAAACAATACACAAAAGCACCACTCAAACAACGCACACAAACACCACTCAAACAACACACAAAAGCACAACTCCAAAAACACACAAGCACCACTCAAACAACACACAAAAGCACCACTCAAACAACACACAAAAGCACCACTCCAAAAACACACAAAAGCACCACTCCAAAAACACACAAGCACCACTCAAACAACACACAAAAGCACCACTCCTAAAACACACAAGCACCACTCAGAGAACACACAAAAGCACCACTCAAACAACACACAAAAGCACCATTTCAAAAACACACAAGCACCACTCAAACAACACACAAAAGCACCACTCAAACAACACACACAAACACCACTCAAACAACACACAAAAGCACCACTCCAAAAACATACAAGCACCACTCAAACAACACACAAAAGCACCACTCAAACAACACACTCAAGCACCACTCAAACAACACACACAAACACCACTCAAACAACACACAAAAGCACCACTCAAACAACACACACAAACACCACTCAAACAACACACAAAAGCACAACTCAAACAACACACAAAAGCACCACTCCAAAAACACACAAAAGCACCACTCCAAAAACACACAAAAGCACCACTACAAAAACACACAAGCACCACTCAAACAACACACAAAAGCACCACTAAAACAACTCACACAAACACCACTCAAACAACACACAAAAGCACCACTCCAAAAACACACAAGCACCACTCAAACAACACACAAAAGCACCACTCAAACAACACACACAAACACCACTCAAACAACACACAAAAGCACCACTCAAACAACACACAATAGCACCACTCCAAAAACACACAAGCACCACTCAAACAACACACAAAAGCACCACTCAAACAACACGCAAAAGCACCACTCCAAAAACACACAAGCACCACTCAAACACACAAAAGCACCACTCAAACAACACACATAAACACCACTTAAACAACACACAAAAGCACCACTCAAACAACACACAAAAGCACCACTACAAAAACACACAAGCATCACTCAGAGATCACACAAAAGCACCACTCAAACAACACACAAAAGTACCATTCCAAAAACACACAAGCACCACTCAAACACACAAAAGCACCACTCAAGCAACACAAACAAACACCACTCAAACAACACACAAAAGCACCACTCCAAAAACAGACAAGCACCACTCAAACAACACACAAAAGTACCACTCAAACAACACACACAAGCACCACTCAAACAACACACACAAACACCACTCAAACAACACACAAAAGCACCACTCAAACAACACACAAGAGCACCACTCCAAAAACACACAAAAGCACAACTCCAAATACACACAAGCACCACTCAAACAACACACAAAATCTCCACTCAAACAACACACACAAACACCACTCAAACAACACACAAAAGCACCATTCAACCAACACACAAAAGCACCACTCCAAAAACATACAAGCACCACTCAAACAACACACAAAAGCACCACTCAAACAACACACTCAAGCACCACTCCAAAAACACACAAGAGCACCACTCCAAAAACACACAAAAGCACCACTACAAAAACACACAAGCACCACTCAAACAACACACAAAAGCACCACTAAAACAACTCACACAAACACCACTCAAACAACACACAAAAGCACCACACCAAAAACACACAAGCACCACTCAAACAACACACAAAAGCACCACTCAAACAACACACACAAACACCACTCAAACAACACACAAAAGCACCACTCAAACAACACACAAAAGCACCACTCCAAAAACACACAAGCACCACTCAAACAACACACAAAAGCACCACTCAAACAACACGCAAAAGCACAACTCCAAAAACACACAAGCACCACTCAAACACACAAAAGCACCACTCAAACAACACACATAAACACCACTTAAACAACACACAAAAGCACCACTCAAACAACACACAAAAGTACCATTCCAAAAACACACAAGCACCACTCAAACACACAAAAGCACCACTCAAGCAACACAAACAAACACCACTCAAACAACACACAAAAGCACCACTCCAAAAACAGACAAGCACCACTCAAACAACACACAAAAGTACCACTCAAACAACACACACAAGCACCACTCAAACAACACACACAAACACCACTCAAACAACACACAAAAGCACCACTCAAACAACACACAAGAGCACCACTCCAAAAACACACAAAAGCACAACTTCAAATACACACAAGCACCACTCAAACAACACACAAAATCTCCACTCAAACAACACACACAAACACCACTCAAACAACACACAAAAGCACCATTCAACCAACACACAAAAGCACCACTCCAAAAACATACAAGCACCACTCAAACAACACACAAAAGCACCACTCAAACAACACACTCAAGCACCACTCCAAAAACACACAAGAGCACCACTCCAAAAACACACAAAAGCACCACTACAAAAACACACAAGCACCACTCAAACAACACACAAAAGCACCACTAAAACAACTCACACAAACACCACTCAAACAACACACAAAAGCACCACTCCAAAAACACACAAGCACCACTCAAACAACACACAAAAGCACCACTCAAACAACACACACAAACACCACTCAAACAACACACAAAAGCACCACTCAAACAACACACAAAAGCACCACTCCAAAAACACACAAGCACCACTCAAACAACACACAAAAGCACCACTCAAACAACACGCAAAAGCACAACTCCAAAAACACACAAGCACCACTCAAACACACAAAAGCACCACTCAAACAACACACATAAACACCACTTAAACAACACACAAAAGCACCACTCAAACAACACACAAAAGCACCACTACAAAAACACACAAGCACCACTCAGAGATCACACAAAAGCACCACTCAAACAACACACAAAAGCACCATTTCAAAAACACACAAGCACCACTCAAACAACACACAAAAGCACCACTCAAACAACACACACAAACACCACTCAAACAACACACAAAAGCACCACTCCAAAAACATACAAGCACCACTCAAACAACACACAAAAGCACCACTCAAACAACACACTCAAGCACCACTCAAACAACACACACAAACACCACTCAAACAACACACAAAATCACCACTCAAACAACACACACAAACACCACTCAAACAACACACAAAAGCACCACTCAAACAACACACAAAAGCACCACTCCAAAAACACACAAAAGCACCACTCCAAAAACACACAAAAGCACCACTACAAAAACACACAAGCACCACTCAAACAACACACAAAAGCACCACTAAAACAACTCACACAAACACCACTCAAACAACACACAAAAGCACCACTCCAAAAACACACAAGCACCACTCAAACAACACACAAAAGCACCACTCAAACAACACACACAAACACCACTCAAACAACACACAAAAGCACCACTCAAACAACACACACAAACACCACTCAAACAACACACAAAAGCACCACTCAAACAACACACAATAGCACCACTCCAAAAACACACAAGCACCACTCAAACAACACACAAAAGCACCACTCAAACAACACGCAAAAGCACCACTCCAAAAACACACAAGCACCACTCAAACACACAAAAGCACCACTCAAACAACACACATAAACACCACTTAAACAACACACAAAAGCACCACTCAAACAACACACAAAAGCACCACTACAAAAACACACAAGCACCACTCAGAGATCACACAAAAGCACCACTCAAACAACACACAAAAGTACCATTCCAAAAACACACAAGCACCACTCAAACACACAAAAGCACCACTCAAGCAACACAAACAAACACCACTCAAACAACACACAAAAGCACCACTCCAAAAACAGACAAGCACCACTCAAACAACACACAAAAGTACCACTCAAACAACACACACAAGCACCACTCAAACAACACACACAAACACCACTCAAACAACACACAAAAGCACCACTCAAACAACACACAAGAGCACCACTCCAAAAACACACAAAAGCACAACTCCAAATACACACAAGCACCACTCAAACAACACACAAAATCTCCACTCAAACAACACACACAAACACCACTCAAACAACACACAAAAGCACCATTCAACCAACACACAAAAGCACCACTCCAAAAACATACAAGCACCACTCAAACAACACACAAAAGCACCACTCAAACAACACACTCAAGCACCACTCAAACAACACACACAAACACCACTCAAACAACACACAAAAGCACCACTCAAACAACACACACAAACACCACTCAAACAACACACAAAAGCACCATTCAAACAACACACAAAAGCACCACTCCAAAAACACACAAGAGCATCACTCCAAAAACACACAAAAGCACCACTACAAAAACACACAAGCACCACTCAAACAACACACAAAAGCACCACTAAAACAACTCACACAAACACCACTCAAACAACACACAAAAGCACCACTCCAAAAACACACAAGCACCACTCAAACAACACACAAAAGCACCACTCAAACAACACACACAAACACCACTCAAACAACACACAAAAGCACCACTCAAACAACACACAAAAGCACCACTCCAAAAACACACAAGCACCACTCAAACAACACACAAAAGCACCACTCAAACAACACGCAAAAGCACCACTCCAAAAACACACAAGCACCACTCAAACACACAAAAGCACCACTCAAACAACACACATAAACACCACTTAAACAACACACAAAAGCACCACTCAAACAACACACAAAAGCACCACTACAAAAACACACAAGCACCACTCAGAGATCACACAAAAGCACCACTCAAACAACACACAAAAGTACCATTCCAAAAACACACAAGCACCACTCAAACACACAAAAGCACCACTCAAGCAACACAAACAAACACCACTCAAACAACACACAAAAGCACCACTCCAAAAACAGACAAGCACCACTCAAACAACACACAAAAGCACCACTCAAACAACACACAAAAGCACCACTCAAACAACACACATAAGCACCACTCAAACAACACACAAAAGCACCACTCAAACAACACACAAGAGCACCACTCCAAAAACACACAAAAGCACAACTCCAAATACACACAAGCACCACTCAAACAACACACAAAATCTCCACTCAAACAACACACACAAACACCACTCAAACAACACACAAAAGCACCACTCAACCAACACACAAAAGCACCACTCCAAAAACACACAAGCACCACTCAAACAACACACAAATGCACCACTCAAACAACACACAAAAGCACCATTCCAAAAACACACATGCACCACTCAAACAACACACAAAAGCACCACTCAAACAACACACACAAACACCACTCAAACAACACACAAAAGCACCACTCCAAAAACACACAAGCACCACTCAAACAACACACAAAAGCACCACTCAAACAACACACAAGCACCACTCAAACAACACACAAAAGCACCACTCAAACAACACACACAAACACCACTCAAACAACACACAAAAGCACCACTCAAACAACACACAAAAGCACCACTCCAAAAACACACAAGCACCACTCAAACAACACACAAAAGCACCACTCAAAAAACACATAAAATCCCCATTCCAAAAACACACAAGCACCACTCAAACAACACACAAAAGCACCACTTAAACAACACACAAAAGCTCCATTCCAAAAACACACAAGAACCACTCAAACAACACACAAAAGCTCCACTCAAACAACACACACAAACACCACTCAAACAACACACAAAAGCACCACTCAAACAACACACAAAAGCACCACTCAAACAACACACACAAGCACCACTGAAACAACACACAAAAGCACCACTCAAACAACACACAAAAGCACCATTCCAAAAACACACAAGCACCACTCAAACAACACACAAAAGCACAACTCAAACAACACACACAAACACCACTCCAAAAACACACAAGCACCACTCAAACAACACACAAAAGCACCACTCAAACAACACGCAAAAGCACCACTCCAAAAACACACAAGCACCACTCAAACATACAAAAGCACCACTCAAACAACACACACAAACACCACTTAAACAACACACAAAAGCACCACTCAAACAGCACACAAAAGCACCACTCCAAAAACACACAAGCACAACTCAGACAACACACAAAAGCACCACTCAAACAACACACAAAAGTACCATTCCAAAAACACACAAGCACCACTCAAACAACACACAAAAGCACAACTCAAACAACACACAAAAGCACAACTCAAACAACACACAAAAGCACCACTCCAAAAACACACAAAAGCACCACTCCAAAAACACACAAGCACAACTCAAGCAACACACAAAAGCTCCACTCAAACAACATACACAAACACCACTCAAACAACACACAAAAGCAACACTCAAACAACACACAAAAGCACCACTCCAAAAACACACAAGCACCACTCAAACAACACACAAAAGCACCACTCAAACAACACACAAAAGCACCATTCCAAAAACACACGAACACCACACAAACAATACACAAAAGCACAACTCAAACATCGCACACAAACACCACTCAAACAACACACAAAAGCACCACTCCAAAAACACACAAGCACCACTCAAACAACACACAAAAGCACCACTCAAACAACACACTCAAGCACCACTCAAACAACACACACAAACACCACTCAAACAACACACAAAAGCACCACTCAAACAACACACACAAACACCACTCAAACAACACACAAAAGCACCACTCAAACAACACACAAAAGCACCACTCCAAAAACACACAAAAGCACCACTCCAAAAACACACAAAAGCACCACTACAAAAACACACAAGCACCACTCAAACAACACACAAAAGCACCACTAAAACAACTCACACAAACACCACTCAAACAACACACAAAAGCACCACTCCAAAAACACACAAGCACCACTCAAACAACACACAAAAGCACCACTCAAACAACACACACAAACACCACTCAAACAACACACAAAAGCACCACTCAAACAACACACAAAAGCACCACTCCAAAAACACACAAGCACCACTCAAACAACACACAAAAGCACCACTCAAACAACACGCAAAAGCACCACTCCAAAAACACACAAGCACCACTCAAACACACAAAAGCACCACTCAAACAACACACATAAACACCACTTAAACAACACACAAAAGCACCACTCAAACAACACACAAAAGCACCACTACAAAAACACACAAGCACCACTCAGAGATCACACAAAAGCACCACTCAAACAACACACAAAAGTACCATTCCAAAAACACACAAGCACCACTCAAACACACAAAAGCACCACTCAAGCAACACAAACAAACACCACTCAAACAACACACAAAAGCACCACTCCAAAAACAGACAAGCACCACTCAAACAACACACAAAAGCACCACTCAAACAACACACAAAAGCACCACTCAAACAACACACATAAGCACCACTCAAACAACACACAAAAGCACCACTCAAACAACACACAAGAGCACCACTCCAAAAACACACAAAAGCACAACTCCAAATACACACAAGCACCACTCAAACAACACACAAAATCTCCACTCAAACAACACACACAAACACCACTCAAACAACACACAAAAGCACCACTCAACCAACACACAAAAGCACCACTCCAAAAACACACAAGCACCACTCAAACAACACACAAATGCACCACTCAAACAACACACAAAAGCACCATTCCAAAAACACACATGCACCACTCAAACAACACACAAAAGCACCACTCAAACAACACACACAAACACCACTCAAACAACACACAAAAGCACCACTCCAAAAACACACAAGCACCACTCAAACAACACACAAAAGCACCACTCAAACAACACACAAGCACCACTCAAACAACACACAAAAGCACCACTCAAACAACACACACAAACACCACTCAAACAACACACAAAAGCACCACTCAAACAACACACAAAAGCACCACTCCAAAAACACACAAGCACCACTCAAACAACACACAAAAGCACCACTCAAAAAACACACAAAATCCCCATTCCAAAAACACACAAGCACCACTCAAACAACACACAAAAGCACCACTTAAACAACACACAAAAGCTCCATTCCAAAAACACACAAGAACCACTCAAACAACACACAAAAGCTCCACTCAAACAACACACACAAACACCACTCAAACAACACACAAAAGCACCACTCAAACAACACACAAAAGCACCACTCAAACAACACACACAAGCACCACTGAAACAACACACAAAAGCACCACTCAAACAACACACAAAAGCACCATTCCAAAAACACACAAGCACCACTCAAACAACACACAAAAGCACCACTCAAACAACACCCACAAACATCACTCCAAAAACACACAAGCACCACTCAAACAACACACAAAAGCACCACTCAAACAACACGCAAAAGCACCACTCCAAAAACACACAAGCACCTCTCAAACATACAAAAGCACCACTCAAACAACACACACAAACACCACTTAAACAACACACAAAAGCACCACTCAAACAGCACACAAAAACACCACTCCAAAAACACACAAGCACAACTCAGACAACACACAAAAGCACCACTCAAACAACACACAAAAGTACCATTCCAAAAACACACAAGCACCACTCAAACAACACACAAAAGCACAACTCAAACAACACACAAAAGCACCACTCAAACAACACTCAAAAGAACCACTCAAACAACACACAAAAGCACCACTCCAAAAACACACAAAAGCACCACTCCAAAAACACACAAGCACAACTCAAACAACACACAAAAGCTCCACTCAAACAACATACACAAACACCACTCAAACAACACACAAAAGCACCACTCAAACAACACACAAAAGCACCATTCCAAAAACACACAAGCACCACTCAAACAACACACAAAAGCACCACTCAAACAACACACACAAACACCACTCCAAAAACACACAAGCACCACTCAAACAACACACAAAAGCACCACTCAAACAACACGCAAAAGCACCACTCCAAAAACACACAAGCACCACTCAAACATACAAAAGCACCACTCAAACAACACACACAAACACCACTTAAACAACACACAAAAGCACCACTCAAACAGCACACAAAAGCACCACTCCAAAAACACACAAGCACAACTCAGACAACACACAAAAGCACCACTCAAACAACACACAAAAGTACCATTCCAAAAACACACAAGCACCACTCAAACAACACACAAAAGCACAACTCAAACAACACACAAAAGCACAACTCAAACAACACACAAAAGCACCACTCCAAAAACACACAAAAGCACCACTCCAAAAACACACAAGCACAACTCAAACAACACACAAAAGCTCCACTCAAACAACATACACAAACACCACTCAAACAACACACAAAAGCAACACTCAAACAACACACAAAAGCACCACTCCAAAAACACACAAGCACCACTCAAACAACACACAAAAGCACCACTCAAACAACACACAAAAGCACCATTCCAAAAACACACGAACACCACACAAACAATACACAAAAGCACAACTCAAACATCGCACACAAACACCACTCAAACAACACACAAAAGCACCACTCCAAAAACACACAAGCACCACTCAAACAACACACAAAAGCACCACTCAAACAACACACTCAAGCACCACTCAAACAACACACACAAACACCACTCAAACAACACACAAAAGCACCACTCAAACAACACACACAAACACCACTCAAACAACACACAAAAGCACCACTCAAACAACACACAAAAGCACCACTCCAAAAACACACAAAAGCACCACTCCAAAAACACACAAAAGCACCACTACAAAAACACACAAGCACCACTCAAACAACACACAAAAGCACCACTAAAACAACTCACACAAACACCACTCAAACAACACACAAAAGCACCACTCCAAAAACACACAAGCACAACTCAAACAACACACAAAAGCACCACTCAAACAACACACACAAACACCACTCAAACAACACACTAAAGCACCACTCAAACAACACACAAAAGCACCACTCCAAAAACACACAAGCACCACTCAAACAACACACAAAAGCACCACTCAAACAACACGCAAAAGCACCACTCCAAAAACACACAAGCACCACTCAAACACACAAAAGCACCACTCAAACAACACACATAAACACCACTTAAACAACACACAAAAGCACCACTCAAACAACACACAATAGCACCACTACAAAAACACACAAGCACCACTCAGAGATCACACAAAAGCACCACTCAAACAACACACAAAAGTACCATTCCAAAAACACACATGCACCACTCAAACACACAAAAGCACCACTCAAGCAACACAAACAAACACCACTCAAACAACACACAAAAGCACCACTCCAAAAACAGACAAGCACCACTCAAACAACACACAAAAGCACCACTCAAACAACACACAAAAGCACCACTCAAACAACACACATAAGCACCACTCAAACAACACACAAAAGCACCACTCAAACAACACACAAGAGCACCACTCCAAAAACACACAAAAGCACAACTCCAAATACACACAAGCACCACTCAAACAACACACAAAATCTCCACTCAAACAACACACACAAACACCACTCAAACAACACACAAAAGCACCACTCAACCAACACACAAAAGCACCACTCCAAAAACACACAAGCACCACTCAAACAACACACAAATGCACCACTCAAACAACACACAAAAGCACCATTCCAAAAACACACATGCACCACTCAAACAACACACAAAAGCACCACTCAAACAACACACACAAACACCACTCAAACAACACACAAAAGCACCACTCCAAAAACACACAAGCACCACTCAAACAACACACAAAAGCACCACTCAAACAACACACAAGCACCACTCAAACAACACACAAAAGCAACACTCAAACAACACACACAAACACCACTCAAACAACACACAAAAGCACCACTCAAACAACACACAAAAGCACAACTCCAAAAACACACAAGCACCACTCAAACAACACACAAAAGCACCACTCAAAAAACACACAAAATCCCCATTCCAAAAACACACAAGCACCACTCAAACAACACACAAAAGCACCACTTAAACAACACACAAAAGCTCCATTCCAAAAACACACAAGAACCACTCAAACAACACACAAAAGCTCCACTCAAACAACACACACAAACACCACTCAAACAACACACAAAAGCACCACTCAAACAACACACAAAAGCACCACTCAAACAACACACACAAGCACCACTGAAACAACACACAAAAGCACCACTCAAACAACACACAAAAGCACCATTCCAAAAACACACAAGCACCACTCAAACAACACACAAAAGCACCACTCAAACAACACCCACAAACACCACTCCAAAAACACACAAGCACCACTCAAACAACACACAAAAGCACCACTCAAACAACACGCAAAAGCACCACTCCAAAAACACACAAGCACCACTCAAACATACAAAAGCACCACTCAAACAACACACACAAACACCACTTAAACAACACACAAAAGCACCACTCAAACAGCACACAAAAGCACCACTCCAAAAACACACAAGCACAACTCAGACAACACACAAAAGCACCACTCAAACAACACACAAAAGTACCATTCCAAAAACACACAAGCACCACTCAAACAACACACAAAAGCACAACTCAAACAACACACAAAAGCACCACTCAAACAACACTCAAAAGAACCACTCAAACAACACACAAAAGCACCACTCCAAAAACACACAAAAGCACCACTCCAAAAACACACAAGCACAACTCAAACAACACACAAAAGCTCCACTCAAACAACATACACAAACACCACTCAAACAACACACAAAAGCAACACTCAAACAACACACAAAAGCACCACTCCAAAAACACACAAGCACCACTCAAACAACACACAAAAGCACCACTCAAACAACACACAAAAGCACCATTCCAAAAACACACGAACACCACACAAACAATACACAAAAGCACAACTCAAACATCGCACACAAACACCACTCAAACAACACACAAAAGCACCACTCCAAAAACACACAAGCACCACTCAAACAACACACAAAAGCACCACTCAAACAACACACAAAAGCACCACTCCAAAAACACACAAAAGCACCAATCCAAAAACACACAAGCACCACTCAAACAACACACAAAAGCACCACTCCTAATACACACAAGCACCACTCAGAGAACATACAAAAGCACCACTCAAACAACACACAAAAGCAACATTTCAAAAACACACAAGCACCACTCAAACAACACACAAAAGCACCACTCAAACAACACACACAAACTCCACTCAAACAACACACAAAAGTACCACTCCAAAAACAGACAAGCACCACTCAAACAACACACAAAAGCACCACTCAAACAACACACACAAGCACCACTCAAAAAACACACACAAACACCACTCAAACAACACACAAAAGCACCACTCAAACAACACACAAAAGCACCACTCCAAAAACACACAAAAGCACCACTCCAAAAACACACAAAAGCACCGCTACAAAAACACATAAGCACCACTCAAACAACACACAAAAGCACCACTAATACAACTCACACAAACACCACTCAAACAACACACAAAAGCACCACTCCAAAAATACACAAAAGCACCACTACAAATACACACAAGCACCACTCAAACAACACACAAAAGCACCACTCAAACAACACACACAAACACCACTCAAACAACACACAAAAGCACCACTCAAACAACACGCAAAAGCACCACTCCAAAAACACACAAGCACCACTCAAACAACACACAAAAGCACCACTCAAACAACACACAAAAGCACCATTCCAAAAACACAAAAGCACCAGTCAAACAACACACAAAAGCACCACTCAAACAACACACACAAACACCACTCAAACAACACACAAAAGCACCACTCAAACAACACACAAAACACCACTCCAAAAACACACAAGCACCACTCAAACACACAAAAGCACCACTCAAGCAACACACACAAACACCACTCAAACAACACACAAAAGCACGACTCCAAAAACAGACAAGCACCACTCAAACAACACACAAGAGCACCACTCCAAAAACACACAAAAACACAACTCCAAAAACACACAAGCACCACTCAAACAACACACAAAAGCTCCACTCAAACAACACACACAAACACCACTCAAACAACACACAAAAGCACCACTCAAACAACACACAAAAGCACCACTCCAAAAGCACACAAGCACCACTCAAACAACACACAAATGCACCACTCAAACAACACACAAAAGCACCATTCCAAAAACACACAAGCAACACTCAAACAACACACAAAAGCACCACTCAAACAACACACACAAACACCACTCAAACAACACACAAAAGCACCACTCAAACAACACACAAAAGCACCATTCCAAAAACACACAAGCACCACTCAAACAACACACAAAAGCTACACTCAAACAACACACATAAACACCACTCAAACAACACACAAAAGCACCACTCAAACAACACACAAAAGCACCACTCCAAAAACACACAAGCACCACTCAAACAACACACAAAAGCACCACTCAAACAACACACAAAAGCATCATTCCAAAAACACACAAGCACCTCTCAAACAACACAGAAAAGAACCACTCAAACAACACACACAAACACCACTGAAACAACACACAAAAGCACCACTCCAAAAACACACAAGCACCACTCAAACAACACACAAAAGCACCACTCAAACAACACACACAAACACCACTTAAACAACACACAAAAGCACCACTCAAACAACACACAAAGGCACCACTCCAAAAACACACAAGCACCACTCAGAGAACACACAAAAGCACCACTCAAACAACACACAAATGTACCATTCCAAAAACACACAAGCACCACTCAGAGAACACACAAAAGCACCACTCAAACAACATACAAAATTCCATTCCAAAAACACACAAGCACCACTCAAACAACACACAAAAGCCCCACTCAAACAACACACACAAACACCACTCAAAAGCACCACTCCAAAAACAGACAAGCACCACTCAAACAACACACAAAAGCACCACTAAAGCAACACACACAAGCACCACTCAAACAACACACACAAACACCACTCAAACAACACACAAAAGCACCACTCAAACAACACACACAAACACCACTCAAACAACACACAAAACCACCACTCAAACAGCACACAAAAGCACCACTCAAACAACACTCAAAAGTACCACTCCAAAAACAGACAAGCACCACTCATACAACACACAAAAGCACCACTCAGACAACACACACAAGCACCACTCAAACAACACACACAAACACCACTCAAACAACACACAAAAGCACCACTCAAACAACACACACAAACGCCACTCCAAAAACACACAAGCACCACTCAAACAACACACAAAAGCACCACTCAAACAACACACACAAACACCACTCAAACAACACACAAAAGCACCACTCAAACAACACACACAAACACCACTGAAACAACACACAAAAGCACCACTCCAAAAACACACAAGCACCACTCAAACAACACACAAAAGCACCACTCAAACAACACACACAAACACCACTTAAACAACACACAAAAGCACCACTCAAACAACACACAAAGGCACCACTCCAAAAACACACAAGCACCACTCAGAGAACACACAAAAGCACCACTCAAACAACACACAAATGTACCATTCCAAAAACACACAAGCACCACTCAGAGAACACACAAAAGCACCACTCAAACAACATACAAAATTCCATTCCAAAAACACACAAGCACCACTCAAACAACACACAAAAGCCCCACTCAAACAACACACACAAACACCACTCAAAAGCACCACTCCAAAAACAGACAAGCACCACTCAAACAACACACAAAAGCACCACTAAAGCAACACACACAAGCACCACTCAAACAACACACACAAACACCACTCAAACAACACACAAAAGCACCACTCAAACAACACACACAAACACCACTCAAACAACACACAAAACCACCACTCAAACAGCACACAAAAGCACCACTCAAACAACACTCAAAAGTACCACTCCAAAAACAGACAAGCACCACTCATACAACACACAAAAGCACCACTCAGACAACACACACAAGCACCACTCAAACAACACACACAAACACCACTCAAACAACACACAAAAGCACCACTCAAACAACACACACAAACGCCACTCCAAAAACACACAAGCACAACTCAAACAACACACAAAAGCACCACTCAAACAACACACACAAACACCACTCAAACAACACACAAAAGCAGCACTCAAACAACACACAAAGCACCACTCCAAAAACACACAAGCACCACTCAAACAACACACAAAAGCACCACTTAAACAACACACAAAAGCACCATTCCAAAAACACACAAGAACCACTCATACAACACACAAAAGCTCCACTCAAACAACACACACAAACACCACTCAAACAACACACAAAAGCACCACTCAAACAACACACAAAAGCACCACTGAAACAACACACACAAGCACCACTGAAACAACACACAAAAGCACCTTTCCAAAAACACACAAGCACCACTCAAACAACACACAAAAGCACCACTCATACAACACACACAAACACCACTCAAACAACACACAAAAACACCACTCCAAAAACACACAAGAACCACTCAAACAACACACAAAAGCACCACTCAAACAACACGCAAAAGCACCACTCCAAAAACACACAAGCACCACTCAAACACACAAAAGCACCACACAAACAACACACACAAACACCACTTAAACAACACACAAAAGCACCACTCAAACAACAAACAAAAGCACCACTCCAAAAACACACAAGCACAACTCAGACAACACCCAAAAGCACCACTCAAACAACACACAAAAGTACCATTCCAAAAACACACAAGCACCACTCAAACAACACACTAAAGCACAACTCAAACAACACACACAAGCACCACTCAAACAACACACACAAACACCACTCAAACAACACACAAAAGCACCACTCAAACAACACTCAAAAGAACCACTCAAACAACACACAAAAGCACCACTCCAAAAACACACAAAAGCACCACTCCAAAAACACACAAGCTCAACTCAAACAACACACAAAAGCTCCACTCAAACAACATACACAAACACCACTCAAACAACACACAAAAGCACCACTCAAACAACACACAAAAGGACCACTCCAAAAACACACAAGCACCACTCAAACAACACACAAAAGCACCACGCAAACAACACACAAAAGCACCATTCCAAAAACACACAAGCACCACTCAAACAATACACAAAAGCACCACTCAAACAACGCACACAAACACCACTCAAACAACACACAAAAGCACAACTCCAAAAACACACAAGCACCACTCAAACAACACACAAAAGCACCACTCAAACAACACACAAAAGCACCACTCCAAAAACACACAAAAGCACCACTCCAAAAACACACAAGCACCACTCAAACAACACACAAAAGCACGACTCCTAAAACACACAAGCACCACTCAGAGAACACAGAAAAGCACCACTCAAACAACACACAAAAGCACCATTTCAAAAACACACAAGCACCACTCAAACAACACACAAAAGCACCACTCAAACAACACACACAAACACCACTCAAACAACACACAAAAGCACCACTCCAAAAACATACAAGCACCACTCAAACAACACACAAAAGCACCACTCAAACAACACACTCAAGCACCACTCAAACAACACACACAAACACCACTCAAACAACACACAAAAGCACCACTCAAACAACACACACAAACACCACTCAAACAACACACAAAAGCACCACTCAAACAACACACAAAAGCACCACTCCAAAAACACACAAAAGCACCACTCCAAAAACACACAAAAGCACCACTACAAAAACACACAAGCACCACTCAAACAACACACAAATGCACCACTAAAACAACTCACACAAACACCACTCAAACAACACACAAAAGCACCACTCCAAAAACACACAAGCACCACTCAAACAACACACAAAAGCACCACTCAAACAACACACACAAACACCACTCAAACAACACACAAAAGCACCACTCAAACAACACACAAAAGCACCACTCCAAAAACACACAAGCACCACTCAAACAACACACAAAAGCACCACTCAAACAACACGCAAAAGCACCACTCCAAAAACACACAAGCACCACTCAAACACACAAAAGCACCACTCAAACAACACTCATAAACACCACTTAAACAACACACAAAAGCACCACTCAAACAACACACAAAAGCACCACTACAAAAACACACAAGCACCACTCAGAGATCACACAAAAGCACCACTCAAACAACACACAAAAGTACCATTCCAAAAACACACAAGCACCACTCAAACACACAAAAGCACCACTCAAGCAACACAAACAAACACCACTCAAACAACACACAAAAGCACCACTCCAAAAACAGACAAGCACCACTCAAACAACACAGAAAAGCACCACTCAAACAACACACACAAGCACCACTCAAACAACACACACAAACACCACTCAAACAACACACAAAAGCACCACTCAAATAACACACATAAGCACCACTCAAACAACACACAAAAGCACCACTCAAACAACACACAAGAGCACCACTCCAAAAACACACAAAAGCACAACTCCAAATACACACAAGCACCACTCAAACAACACACAAAATCTCCACTCAAACAACACACACAAACACCACTCAAACAACACACAAAAGCACCACTCAACCAACACACAAAAGCACCACTCCAAAAACACACAAGCACCACTCAAACAACACACAAATGCACCACTCAAACAACACACAAAAGCACCATTCCAAAAACACACATGCACCACTCAAACAACACACAAAGCACCACTCAAACAACACACACAAACACCACTCAAACAACACACAAAAGCACCACTCCAAAAACACACATGCACCACTCAAACAACACACAAAAGCACCACTCAAACAACACACAAGCACCACTCAAACAACACACAAAAGCACCACTCAAACAACACACACAAACACCACTCAAACAACACACAAAAGCACCACTCAAACAACACACAAAAGCACCACTCCAAAAACACACAAGCACCACTCAAACAACACTCAAAAGCACCATTCCAAAAACACGCAAGCACCACTCAAACAACACACAAAAGCACCACTCAAACAACACACACAAACACCACTCAAACAACACACACAAACACCACTCAAACAACACACAAAAGCACCACTCCAAAAACAGACAAGCACCACTCAAACAACACACAAAAGCACCACTCAAACAACACGCAAAAGCACCACTCCAAAAACACACAAGCACCACTCAAACACACAAAAGCACCACTCAAACAATACACACAAACACCACTTAAACAACACAAAAAAGCACCACTCAAACAACACGCAAAAGCACCACTCCAAAAACACACAAGCACCACTCAAACATACAAAAGCACCACTCAAACAACACACACAAACACCACTTAAACAACACACAAAAGCACCACTCAAACAGCACACAAAAGCACCACTCCAAAAACACACAAGCACCACTCAAACAACACACAAAAGCCCCACTCAAACAACACACACAAACACCACTCAAAAGCACCACTCCAAAAACAGACAAGCACCACTCAAACAACACACAAAAGCACCACTAAAGCAACACACACAAGCACCACTCAAACAACACACACAAACACCACTCAAACAACACACAAAAGCACCACTCAAACAACACACACAAACACCACTCAAACAACACACAAAACCACCACTCAAACAGCACACAAAAGCACCACTCAAACAACACTCAAAAGTACCACTCCAAAAACAGACAAGCACCACTCATACAACACACAAAAGCACCACTCAGACAACACACACAAGCACCACTCAAACAACACACACAAACACCACTCAAACAACACACAAAAGCACCACTCAAACAACACACACAAACGCCACTCCAAAAACACACAAGCACCACTCAAACAACACACAAAAGCACCACTCAAACAACACACACAAACACCACTCAAACAACACACAAAAGCAGCACTCAAACAACACACAAAGCACCACTCCAAAAACACACAAGCACCACTCAAACAACACACAAAAGCACCACTTAAACAACACACAAAAGCACCATTCCAAAAACACACAAGAACCTCTCATACAACACACAAAAGCTCCACTCAAACAACACACACAAACACCACTCAAACAACACACAAAAGCACCACTCAAACAACACACAAAAGCACCACTGAAACAACACACACAAGCACCACTGAAACAACACACAAAAGCACCTTTCCAAAAACACACAAGCACCACTCAAACAACACACAAAAGCACCACTCATACAACACACACAAACACCACTCAAACAACACACAAAAACACCACTCCAAAAACACACAAGCACCACTCAAACAACACACAAAAGCACCACTCAAACAACACGCAAAAGCACCACTCCAAAAACACACAAGCACCACTCAAACACACAAAAGCACCACACAAACAACACACACAAACACCACTTAAACAACACACAAAAGCACCACTCAAACAAAACACAAAAGCACCACTCCAAAAACACACAAGCACAACTCAGACAACACCCAAAAGCACCACTCAAACAACACACAAAAGTACCATTCCAAAAACACACAAGCACCACTCAAACAACACACTAAAGCACCACTCAAACAACACACACAAACACCACTCAAACAACACACAAAAGCACCACTCAAACAACACTCAAAAGAACCACTCAAACAACACACAAAAGCACCACTCCAAAAACACACAAAAGCACCACTCCAAAAACACACAAGCTCAACTCAAACAACACACAAAAGCTCCACTCAAACAACATACACAAACACCACTCAAACAACACACAAAAGCACCACTCAAACAACACACAAAAGGACCACTCCAAAAACACACAAGCACCACTCAAACAACACACAAAAGCATCACGCAAACAACACACAAAAGCACCATTCCAAAAACACACAAGCACCACTCAAACAATACACAAAAGCACCACTCAAACAACGCACGCAAACACCACTCAAACAACACACAAAAGCACAACTCCAAAAACACACAAGCACCACTCAAACAACACACAAAATCACCACTCAAACAACACACAAAAGCACCACTCCAAAAACACAGAAAAGCACCACTCCAAAAACACACAAGCACCACTCAAACAACACACAAAAGCACCACTCCTAAAACACACAAGCACCACTCAGAGAACACAGAAAAGCACCACTCAAACAACACACAAAAGCACCATTTCAAAAACACACAAGCACCACTCAAACAACACACAAAAGCACCACTCAAACAACACACACAAACACCACTCAAACAACACACAAAAGCACCACTCCAAAAACATACAAGCACCACTCAAACAACACACAAAAGCACCACTCAAACAACACACTCAAGCACCACTCAAACAACACACACAAACACCACTCAAACAACACACAAAAGCACCACTCAAACAACACACACAAACACCACTCAAACAACACACAAAAGCACCACTCCAAAAACACACAAGCACCACTCAAACAACACACAAAAGCACCACTCAAACAACACACACAAACACCACTCAAACAACACACAAAAGCACCACTCAAACAACACACAAAAGCACCACTCCAAAAACACACAAGCACCACTCAAACAACACACAAAAGCACCACTCAAACAACACGCAAAAGCACCACTCCAAAAACACACAAGCACCACTCAAACACACAAAAGCACCACTCAAACAACACTCATAAACACCACTTAAACAACACACAAAAGCACCACTCAAACAACACACAAAAGCACCACTACAAAAACACACAAGCACCACTCAGAGATCACACAAAAGCACCACTCAAACAACACACAAAAGTACCATTCCAAAAACACACAAGCACCACTCAAACACACAAAAGCACCACTCAAGCAACACAAACAAACACCACTCAAACAACACACAAAAGCACCACTCCAAAAACAGACAAGCACCACTCAAACAACACACAAAAGCACCACTCAAACAACACACACAAGCACCACTCAAACAACACACACAAACACCACTCAAACAACACACAAAAGCACCACTCAAATAACACACATAAGCACCACTCAAACAACACACAAAAGCACCACTCAAACAACACACAAGAGCACCACTCCAAAAACACACAAAAGCACAACTCCAAATACACACAAGCACCACTCAAACAACACACAAAATCTCCACTCAAACAACACACACAAACACCACTCAAACAACACACAAAAGCACCACTCAACCAACACACAAAAGCACCACTCCAAAAACACACAAGCACCACTCAAACAACACACAAATGCACCACTCAAACAACACACAAAAGCACCATTCCAAAAACACACATGCACCACTCAAACAACACACAAAAGCACCACTCAAACAACACACACAAACACCACTCAAACAACACACAAAAGCACCACTCCAAAAACACACATGCACCACTCAACAACACACAAAAGCACCACTCAAACAACACACAAAAGCACCACTCAAACAACACACACAAACACCACTCAAACAACACACAAAAGCACCACTCAAACAACACACAAAAGCACCACTCCAAAAACACACAAGCACCACTCAAACAACACTCAAAAAGCACCATTCCAAAAACACGCAAGCACCACTCAAACAACACACAAAAGCACCACTCAAACAACACACACAAACACCACTCAAACAACACACACAAACACCACTCAAACAACACACAAAAGCACCACTCCAAAAACAGACAAGCACCACTCAAACAACACACAAAAGCACCACTCAAACAACACGCAAAAGCACCACTCCAAAAACACACAAGCACCACTCAAACACACAAAAGCACCACTCAAACAATACACACAAACACCACTTAAACAACACAAAAAAGCACCACTCAAACAACACGCAAAAGCACCACTCCAAAAACACACAAGCACCACTCAAACATACAAAAGCACCACTCAAACAACACACACAAACACCACTTAAACAACACACAAAAGCACCACTCAAACAGCACACAAAAGCACCACTCCAAAAACACACAAGCACAACTCAGACAACACACAAAAGCACCACTCAAACAACACACAAAAGTACCATTCCAAAAACACACAAGCACCACTCAACACACACAAAAGCACAACTCAAACAACACACAAAAGCACCACTCAAACAACACTCAAAAGAACCACTCAAACAACACACAAAAGCACCACTCCAAAACACACAAAAGCACCACTCCAAAAACACACAAGCACAACTCAAACAACACA